>JAWWMK010000032.1:11380274-11411214 GCA_035047105.1 Galeopsomyia nigrocyanea | reverse complement strand
GTCAAAAAATTCGTTCGTAGTAAAAAGTTATGACCATTTGATAACTTGGTGGCGGTATTAGGTACTCGTACCTTATAAAAAAAAAAAGAAGGAAACTCGTATTTCCGTCGCGCGCAGTCGAGATAACGTCATCATAATTTGCGGCACATTACAATAGCCGCAAGAGAGGCATATCTGGAATGTCATGGTGTGGTTCAGTTTCGCGGTCGCGCGCTCGTGCGGTGAGAGTTGATTGATTGACTTTCGAGAGCGGCTGTGCGTGTGACGTTCGAAATCCATTAAACATCCATCTATATAATTATCATTTTGTTACAGAAGATGCAGAGACACAGGTTCAGGCCGCGCAGGCGCATGGAAAGATTGCCCCTGCACGTAGGCCTATTCCTGCTGTACATCCTCTTCCAGTTGGTCTCGTCGCAATTGACGAGTTCGTTGCCGCCCGATGCGCTCAAACCCGTGGATCCCACGTCGTCTATCGCACCTTCGTCGACCGCTGCCACTGATGAAAAGAAGGACGATGAGAAATCCTCAAACGAAAAGATCGAAGAAGCAGACAAGAGTAAAACTGAAGAAACGAGCGCTATCGACGAATTAACCAGTCCGGTTAGTGCCCTTATTTTGGATTTTATCGATAAATTTGAAAAACAAAAATAATACTCATATCGTTTCGTTCACAGATAACGCCAGGACCACCGACGACAACACCGAGAGACGAGTACGAGCGAGTGACGATACGGCCAAGGCGTGAAAATTGCTCAGCACCGGCGATCGAGCAATTCCCAAAGCCATGGCCAGGGCCATGGGGTCGCAAGCATGGCGCGCTCATTATCCACCTGATCGTCGCCGTCTACACGTTCCTCGGACTGGCGATCGTGTGCGACGACTATTTTGTCGCTAGTCTCGATCGAATTTGCGAAGGTAAAAATAAAAATCGACAGTCTCTCTCTCTATCTCTCAATTGATATTAAAATTCGATAATTGTTCGTTCGTAGAATTGAAATTATCGCCCGATGTCGCTGGTGCGACGTTCATGGCAGCTGGCTCGTCGGCACCGGAATTGGCGACGGTGGTGATCGGTGTGTTCTTCGCCAAGGACGACATCGGCGTGAGCGGTGTGATCGGCAGCGCGGTGTTCAACATCATGTTCGTGATATCCGTGTGTGGTCTGTGCACTACCACGGTGTCCAAATTGAATTGGTGGCCGCTATGTCGCGATTGCTTTTTCTACTTCATCTCCATCCTCGTGATGCTGGGTACCATTGCCAACGAGTCGATTTCATGGTAAGTTTATCCATTGAAAATTCAACGAGGAAACGTTCATTTGATGGATTTTCTTTTTGTTACAGGGGAGAAGCGTTGTTCATGCTGATAATGTACGTGGTGTACTGCGTGGTACTGTCGTTCAACAGCCGACTGGAGCGATGGGCCAAATCCTTCGACATCCCGTGGCTGCCGAAAGACGACGAGCAACCGGCCGAGCAAACGGGTCTGGTGACGTACAAGAGCCTGCAAGAGGAGCGCGCGGCTCAGCAGCAAACCGGCTATACCGATCCCAACGACGACGCGGCGAACAATCAGTCGATGGCCAACGAGAATTACTCGGGTGGCTACGCGTCCAACGACACGGGCTACAACAACTGGCAGGATCCCGCGCAAAATCAATGGGATCCAAATTCCGCCTGGGGTCAGGAGTCTTACGATCCGAATAACGCCTGGACTCAACCTGGCGAACAACAGCAGCAGCAACAACCACCTCAACAGATGAAATCGCCACCGGCTCAATTGGATCCCGAACAACCACAACAACAACAGGCTGTGCAAGCTGCCCCGGCCAAACCCGCCTATTACAAAGCCAAAGAACCTGATCCAAACGAGGTGTCGCCGCTGGTTAAACCCACCGACGGTGGCAAATGGGGTTTGTTTACTTGGGGCCTGGTCTATCCTATTCATTGGTTTTGCCAAAAAAGCATGCCGGATTGCAGACAGGCAAAGTACAGGAACTGGTATCCTTTCACCTTCTGCGTCTCCATGTGCTGGATCAGCTTCTACAGCTACTTCATGGTTTGGATGATCACCGTCATCGGTACGAATTGGGATTTTTTTTTTAAATTTCGTTCGTGTGAACTTTCGTCGTTGTAATTGTAACGTGCAATTTCAGGCCACACACTTGGAATCCCCGACACTGTGATGGGTCTGACCTTCGTAGCCGCGGGTGTGAGTGTACCCGACGCTCTGTCATCTCTAGCCGTGATCAAGGAAGGTCTCGGCGATATGGCCGTGAGCAATGCAGTTGGTAGCAATGTCTTCGACATCCTCGTCTGCCTTGGGCTTCCTTGGTTCATCCAAACGGCCATGATCCAACCTGGTTCACATGTCAACGTTACTAGCAGAGGTCAGTTTTTCTGTTATTTACTGTATAATTTATCGTAGCTTTCGAATAGCCAAATGTTCTATCGTTCTTTTTTTTAGGACTGACTTATTCAACCGTTTCACTACTGTCAACTGTAGTGTTTCTGGTGGTAGCGACGCACTACAATGGCTGGAAATTGGATCGTCGCTACGGCATATGGCTGATGGTTTGGTACCTTATCTTCATTGTCTTCGCCTCCTTGTACGAGCTCAACGTGTTCGGCATGATGAATCCACCGGCCTGCCCCAGCGCTTATTAAAGTGGAATGCGAAATGTATGTTTTCTTTTTCCGCCGCGGTTGTTGTGTGTGTATGTGCTTGTTTATTTTTGAAAAAAAAGCGCGCTTTTGGCTTGCGTAGTCAAGTGTGTTAAAAGTCGAGTTGACGTATATCTCTTTGAAAGAAAGAAATGGTGTAGCTGGGAATTCGATGGAGAACGAGATTTGGAATTGACATTTGGACGTTTAAACAAATATCATGTAGAGTCTTTCGTAGTTTATGGAGTTGAGTTAGTGATAAAAACAAAACGTACATGGATGGGACCATTTGCAAGAGTCATATTTGGCGGTGCGTGCGTTAACAGATGAAAGGGTCAAAGAGGAAAAAACGTCGCTCGAAGGACAATATTTATTATCAGTATTACCAAGTATTTTATTTTAGTTAGCGCATTTATTCTTTTTCAATTTTAACGATATTCGGCGAGGAAGGTTGAGCCTAAACTTGCGCAACGCAATTGACGAAATAGCCGAAATAGCTATAAATAAGTTTATTCAAATATTTTTCATTAATTTATTTCAATGACATTCCACGAAAGATCCAACAGTCTAATTTTTTTTCTCAACAAGTAATGGCAAAAGCTTCGGCAGACCATTGTCTTGTGGATCGAACGTCTATCATCGGTGAACAAAAAAAAAATATATGTAGCGTAAACGTATTTAGGGTGACCATATTTCCCCGCGAGGTCGATTAGCTTTGCGTCGTTTATATATTTATAACAGTTGTTAATCGTTTTACTAAACAAAAAAAAATGGAAACAAATATTGTACGAGGCTATTGGAATATGCGACAGTACGTGCTTCGTTTATCGTTCGATATAAAAATCGTTTAATGAAAAAGTTACAATTCAGAATCCAAACGTTACTTGAAGTTAAAATAACATGTAATCCACAAAAGCGACATTTAAAAAAAATTTACCACGCAATTCAATTAAAAATAGCAATGAATTTCATAAAAATTAAGGAAATGTTGATAAAAAGAAGCTTAATTTTGCAGCACGAACGTCGCTTAGGCCTAGCAATCGTTAATTAGCTAAGTAGCTGTAAGGAAAAAGATCATTAAATCGTACGCGTTATTACTATATACACGTAAATGTGCAATGTATAAACGTATACTTAATACTCGCGATTCGCCCCCCCCCCTTCCCAAATTGCTTTGAGTTTTACGCACTGCAGAGAGGACATTAAAAAAGTACCAAAGAAAATTTCAAAAAAAAAAGATTGATTATACAGCACATGATAGTTGGTGGGAAAAAGATTTTTAACGAAATAAAAGTGTATCGCGTTAACGCAAGCGACTTCGTTACACTGATAACAAAAAGTCTTCTAACTTTGGGCATATAAACTAACAATAGCATAGTCAAGTGCAAAAATAAAGAAATACAACGTGTTTTTTATAATAATTAAATGGAAAATATGAGGCTGTAAAAGAGCAATTTTTACTACGATATTATAACGAAATAGTGCATTAGCCGATTAATTTTTTTTCATCAGTGTAATAAAGTCGCTTCGTACGAGCGTGAAATATTTGGAAAGAAAAGCATTTTTACGATTTTGATTTCCGTCGTCATAGAGTGGCAAACTAACTAACAAAAAAACAATTGATTTTCATGATATATAGATGTCCTTAATTTGAAAGTAAACGTTTTTACGACTAAGAAACTAAACACTCAAACTAAAATTCTCGTTAACGAAAAAAAAAAATACTTCGCAAGTGTGTCGTTGCGTAAATTAACCAAAAATAAAAAGAAGAAGAAGAAAAGGCAATAGCAAAGTGGGTTGAAAAAAAGCGAGTTTTAAGGGTATACGAGACGAGGAAAGACAATAATTGACGCAGCCTTATCCGATGAAAGTATCTACAACAATTCTGCGCGTTCCTTGAGATCTTGTATACACATGCATTTAAAAAAGAAAAATCTTCTTTCCATTGTAATATGCGATACGACGAAGTTCATTATTTTTTTACTCAGATCTTTTTGCCTACTCACAAGAGAACAAAAAAAAATGAAATATTTGTAGCACGAGCGACGAATTTTCTTTCGATGTGCAAGATTTCACATATTGACATTCATCAATGACGAATATATATTTTTTAGTTTTTATTTATTGTGTCGCACGCTTTAATGAGTTATATTTATAGGCCAATTCCTTTTAATTCAATCTCGAAGTTACATAGTTTTTACTTGGGAAATATACTGCCTTTTTGCCCGAAATTGCGTGAAAAAAAGAACATCAGACGCGTTTTGTACAAAGTTATAATTTTAATCGACGAATGCAATGAAGGACTTTTATTTAGTCCCAAGGACCGCGCAGTTGCGCTGAACCAGAATAAAAAAAATGAAAAAAAAAAAATTAACCAATTAAAATCGTGTCGTACATTATGATTGTTATTGCGTTCAAATTTAGCGAGTCAATATGGTTATAGTCCGTTTTTGAGAAACAGATAACAATTATGCTTAGGTCAATATTACATACAATTACATTTGAAGGAAAAATAATAATGTTGATCATTTTATTCGCTATAAACATTATCGATTATATACAAAAATAGATTATATAAATATTGTGTTGTTTATATCTATATATACTGTATAGAATTTAAGACGAGTCTATATCTAATTCTTGCCACGTCAATTATTTGAATTTAGTGAAAGAGGAGAAACTATATGTTATAGTTGGAACGAAGTCAATGAAAAGTACGTTACAATTGATAGATAAAATTCGATCGGCGAATCGTTCATTTCGCTTCCTCTCTTCGGCCTACTTCTACACATTTATTATAATATACACATTATATATATTTCGTGTTATCGTTGTATCTTAGATGATAATTAATAACGTATATTCGGCGTGATAGCGCTAATATTGTTTATTTTTAATTGGCAATAATCGAGAAGATTATCCTCTACTTAATCTTTGAAGGCAATTATATGGATCAATTATAGTATGGCGTTTTTAAAAAAACAATTACCTTTATAGTTCTGTGGAAAAAAAATTATTAAAAATAGGCAACACGATCGAATAAATTATATAATTTTGTCTCATGTCCAAGCGTATGCACTGTCACGAAATTATTTCGGGATTCCAAAAAAGTGTCGCTGTGATTATGAACATGCATACTTAAGCTTTGAAAAAAAAATATATCGTTATTATTATTACTGATTGTCATTGGTGCAAACAATGTAGCTCATCATGTGATGTTTGAAAAAAAAATGAAGGTCAATGTCGGGTGATCACTCGTCGACGATTGCCCCGCAGTCTTTTCAATCTCTCATTTTACGTCACAATTCTATTACTATGCAAATATATACCATTTAAGTATTACCTCGATAAGAGTTTAGCGAAACATAATGACGAGTATTACGGTTAGTTGACTTAAGCTTTCAATGTACTTCGATTTCCAAAGTATCCAAGTATACTTAAATTGTTGCAAACATGCATCTCTATATAGATTCGTCGATCGATTCAATTCTGAATTTTCGAGAAAAAAAAACAGAACGGTACAACAGACGAGACAAAATTCAAACGAAAAGCACACCAAACGAAAAAATATATAAAATCGCGTCTATTCCTGCCGACACGAAGAAAGTCACGTATAATCCGATGCAGAAACGAGAAACAAAGTTTAAGCAAGCACTGAGACAAAGAGAGAAAAAAATGAAAACTATACGATGTCCTGATACGTGTTAGGGAGTTGCTGAAACTTTCGTTCAATTTGCGAATGGTACATGGTGGAAAAGTTTGATGAAACTAATTATGATAACGACGAAAGTGCAGTGACGTCCGCAAATAAAAGTGAACAAACACATGCTGTTAAATATATACATATATATACTATTATATATATTTGTAATGTCTGCCATTTTTATTTTGAGTTGTTAGCGATATAACCAATACAATATACATTAAACGCAAAGTATGAGCATCAACGAAAACAGTCCTAATGTCTTCGGATATATAAATGAAAAAAACCATTGTAAGCGGAAGTATATAAATAATTTTTCATTGTTATATATTATATATAAATATATATATTATATACACAGATAGTCAGCTATTTACATTAGCGTATATATATTATATTAATATTGTATGTATATATACACACGATATATATGACTTTTTTCTCTTCCACTGTCTTCTTCCAATTTTTATTATCCGAGGAACGATGATTGACGATGAAAAATGTAAAATCGAGGCATATGCTCTGGAAAAAATACCATGAAAACGGTTTTTCGAGAAAGTCAATAGATGTTAATTAAAATTATATACATATGTGTAAACGATTAACGTCGATCAATTTGAATGTGTCCTTAAATGTAGCAATAGTTGGCGAAGTCAATATTTACATCGTTCTTTCGTTCGATTCGCATTTTCGTTTAATGAGAGTAAGGAAAATAGTCTTGTACAAGTGACACGTCTATTGTTCATTCCCGACTAGTCAATTTTCGAGGTGATACGCTGAAATATAACGTACTTATTTTAAAATTAGCCAGACGATTCGTTCGATCAATATATATTTAGAATTATATAGCGGAAATATTAGATTATAGCTTGTAATTGAATCTTATATATTATTTTGGTACTCTTCTTTCAAACAATTCACTTGAAACATCAAGCGACCTTTCAATTTGCAAAAAAAACAATTCTGTAATTTTCCAAAGTTGGGTGATTATAACAAAATATTATTGAGTATGTAGTACTTAAAAATACATATTTTTTTTCAGATTAATTTTTATTGTGTCACATTGTTTTACAGTTCCTATTTTAGTCATTATCGAAAAATTGAAAAATAATAGGACAATGGAATAGCTTAGTTAACGAGATTGTGGAAGAAATTCGCGTCTGTTTAGCGATTGCACTTCTGTAGTTTCGTCACGTTCTAGCAATTCGAAAGGTGAATTGATTTTTCGTCCTAAAAGCGTCAATATTTCATAGCTGTAGCTTCGAAACAACTTATGTAAATAATAATGGTTGTAACGAGAGAGAAATTAAACGTAATATCACGAATGAATAAAAAAAATTACAATGGCACTACCTTAATTATGCATAATTAAAGAAAACCAGTAGAAGACCAAACAAGAGAGAGAGAGAGAGAGAGAGAGAGAGAGAGAGAGAAAACAGAAGCATCCGTATATTGTTACGCGTATTATACAATATAAATAATCCACGTATAAATTGTTGATTTTTGAAAAGTGGTAATCAAAAGTTATTTTGAACGAATTTCCAAAAAAAAAAACAAGAACAAAACGTAAACTTTATGCGTGTGATGAATGAAGAATAGAAAATTGATATCACGTCAATCAAAAAATCTTATATAAAGTGTTTGAAATAAATTTTCATTACCACGTGTATGGTGAAAAAAATCTTTTACACGTATATTATAAGCAAATAAAAGCAAATACCAAAAAAAAAATAAATTGTGGCACCGTTATTAATCACGTCGTTGTTACATACACGAGGAATGAAAAAAAAAAGTAATTAATGAAAAAGATATATCGAGCGGGTAATCGATTTAATATTATTATTATATACAGTTGAAAAAATAACGTACTGTATTAGCAATCAACAGACACGAGGAAGACAGTAGGTGTTACGTACTACGATGTATCTGAACCGTTTAAAAACAAATAAAATTATTGCGAAACACGCCCGATTATATTTTTTCAACCTGTCTTTTCCGCTATCGTTGCACTAACTTTTTGTAATGACGTCCTAATTTTCGTGAAAATTGAGGATGTATCATTCGTTTTCCATTTAACTTGCCGTCTCTATAGATCTATATTATTAGGCTTGTTTCCCATCGCCATTTCCGAATATCGTGACGTCAAAGTCGATGAATTCGTCTTATGAAGACGTCAAGCTCATATCGGTATTTAAAACATTGGGTGTCAGTGGGTATTAAAAAATTAATTGTTACGAGTCTTTTTACCTTCAAGTGCAATCGTAAAAATGACTTGATAGGTCTAGATAGACAAGCTAGTCTTGTCAGTGTCTGTTAATTCATTCGACAGAATGACTTCGAAACACTTTACACGGTCTCTTTTTTTACCAAGTATTTTTCTTTTGTTCAGGTAAATATATAACATTGTTTAATTTCAATTTTACTAATAATTGTTCTCTTTATCACACATACTAAACTACACGATCTTTTACATATTTTCATGTCAGTTTTGTAAACGCAACCTATAACAATGAAGATTTGTTGAAATTTCCTCCTGGCTTTATCTTCGGTTCATCAACGTCTGCGTATCAAGTTGAAGGAGCATGGAATGTCAGCGGTATAACTCACTTTACATATCTCATTCGATACATTAACTAAAAGTTCAACCACATCATAACGTTACTCTAAATGTAGATAAAGGAGTAAGTCAATGGGATCATTACACTCACACTCATCCTGAAAAAATCGCCGACTCTTCTACTGGAGATATCGCTTGCGATTCGTATCACAAGTATAAAGATGACGTTCAATTGATAAAACAAATGGGGGTGAGTGCAGAATCATTAAATTCCTTCAGCATTCTTCTAACATTCACTAAATTTTTACGAAACAGTATTTGATTGATAACTGTGGTAATTAAAAATATTTCTAAGTTATCTTTGAGTATATTAGATTTAAGCGTCGAGAGACCTATCAATTTATAAGCGAATCGTCACAAATAAGGCAAAAAAATTCTATCGCCATCTGGAAAATTTGGTTTTTATAATAAATTGACTTAGCAACTCAATTGGTGGAATGCTTTTCAGATGGACTATTATAGATTTTCCTTCAGTTGGACAAGAATATTACCAACCGGATACTCGAATGTCATTAGTAAAGATGGTGTCAGCTACTATCACAATCTGCTGGACGAAATGGAAAAATGTGGTATAAAACCTTTGGCCACGATATATCATTGGGATCACCCACAATTATTTGAGTACATGGGTGGATGGTTGAACGAGCTGATGGTAGAACTGTACGCCGATTATGCGAGGGTCATTTTCAACGAGTTCGGACATCGAGTCAAACTGTGGACGACAATTAACGAGCCAAACGCTGTTTGTAGATGGACTTACGTCTATGGATCGTTCGCGCCTGGTATGAATTATCATATTTTATTGGTATGTGAAATCATTATAAAATTGTCTTATGCTCTTATTTATTCGAAGGTTTGAAACTTGGAAATCAAGCTGCATATCTTTGCGCTCAAAACGTTGTAAAAGCACACGCTCGTGCCTACCACATCTACGACGAAGAATTCAGAGTCAAACAAAATGGCAAAGTAGGAATAATAATTGAGCTCCAAAATTACTGGCCAAAAAACGAAACGGACAAGGTATCGGCGGATATAGGAATCGAGTTTCAATTCGGAATCTACGCTCATCCGATCTTTTCGAAAGAAGGCGACTGGCCTGCAGTGGTCAAGCAGAGAGTCGACGCGAATAGCAAGTTTGAAAAGTTACCACGATCGAGATTACCACCTTTTGGTGAAAAATGGGTTGATTACATCAGGTAATTTAATTGTTTGCTCGTTTTGACAAAAACGTTCACAATTAGATCAAATTATTACGTATTATGCAGAGGTACAGCTGACTTCATGGGTTTGAATCATTATACCACCAAACTTGTGGAACCAGCCCCGAAAGAGTCTGGCACGATTTATCCAAACGACGACGGCCTCTTGTACACTGATAATCCTAACTGGCCGTCAACAACGAACGAATGGTTAAAAGTAGGAATCAAAAGCCTTTTCTTTCAATTTTATTGTTGATATTTCTAGTGAATACAAAAACTAATTGTATGCAGATAGTTCCCGAAGGATTTTTAAGTGCCTTACTATGGATCAAAAAACAATATAACAATCCGTTGATATACGTGACGGAAAATGGTGTATCAGACCCTGCAGAAGTTGAAGATAATCTACATCTTAGATTTTTTCACGATTATATGAAATACATGCTTATTGCTATTCACAAGCACAAGTGCAATGTCAAAGGTTACTTCGTTTGGAGTTTAATGGATAATTTCTCGTGGAACGTAGGCTACAAGTATGTTTTACGCTATATTTTATGCTTTATTTTAATTGTAATGATGCTTAATAAATCTAATTTTTTTTTTTCAGAGCAAAATTCGGCATATTTCATGTTGACTTCAATAGTCCAAATAGAACGAGAAGTCCGAAAAAGTCGGCACATTGGGTCAAAGATATGATTAGCTCGCGAAAATTGCTACCACTTCCAAAGTGATGACTTAGTTTACCTTGTGATGCAAAGAGAAAAAGAAAAATGAAAATAAAAATCACCAATTTTTTTACGTTTTATAGACAGAATTTTCGAAAATAAAATTTGTTTGTATAAATAATGATTACAATTTTTCTCTGTCTATTTCAAAAACTTAACACACGTTTGAGCCGAGTTTTCAATTGGTTTTTAACGTATTAAAAAGATAAGGATTGTACTTTGAAAAGCCTTGAAAGATAACCCCGAGTGACTTCTTTAGAACGCCATCATCGAAGCTAAAATTGTTAACGATTATTATTATCATCAGGTTATTTTTCTATTATCGATGCAAGTTGATAACCCTTGTATACGTAACTTAATTACTGCGGAAACCAGGCGATCCCCGCACGCGCGATATCGGCTTCACGCGCGAGACGCATACATTATTCTTTTGACCTAATTGCGGAAAAAATGATAAATCTATTTAATAGTATCCTGATAATCTATTACGATCGTGTGTTGATATACGAGTGCGAAATAAATGAGAAAGGATGGGGTGCGAAAGGAGAGAGTTAATGACACAGGTCTGGTGGGGGGAGGGCCCCCCCCCCCCCAAGATCTTTTTATGGCAAAAATCCCATAAAAAATAATTTAGGTTAACCATCAGTTATATAATTGTCATTTGTGCAGAAAATATGTGATGTTAAAAAAAATCATGAATATTAATGTCGGATGATGTTAAAACGATGTTCGAACGATTGTTTTGGAATTTTTTCTGTACTATACTTTGGTATTCTCGACAAGTCAATTATGTAAATAAACCTTTGAAGTATTGCATTGATAAGAAATCCGTGAAACATAGTACCAAGAAGTGCGATTATTTGACATAATGTAGACAGAATTCATCGTAAATATGTACATGTTAATGATTTACATACTTCTATATGTAACTGCAGTAATAATTTATTTAGTTCAAATTATTGTTTTAGTTTTCGGAAGTGACTAGTAGCTAAATATAATACTCTTGATTGTCCTGTCAATTTAATCAACAGAATGGCATCAAACAATTTTCTACAAATTATTTCCTTAACGAGCGCTTTGTTTTTATTCAGGTAAATTTTCATCGAGTTTTCCATTATTTTCTGAAAAGAATTGTCATCTCAAACGTCAACTTTACTAATAATAATTGTGTCCAATACACGTACACTTAATGAATATTTGATACATTTTCATGTCAGTCTTGCGAGCGGGAATCACAAAAGCAATTTGAATTTTCCTCCTGGTTTTATATTCGGTACATCGACAGCTGCATACCAAATAGAAGGGGGATGGAATGCCAGCGGTAAGTATTACTAAATCTAATTCAATATTCGACGCAAAATACATCTCATCATAACGACATTTCCAATGTAGATAAAGGAGAAAGTCTATGGGACCATTACACTCACACTCAACCTGATCGCATTTTCAATCACTCTAATGGAGATGTTGCTTGCGATTCGTATCACAAGTACAAAGAAGACGTTCAATTGATAAAAGAAATGGGAGTGAGTATACGAGTAATTGTATTTCTCACGATTACCTCAAACAATTTTATTTTTCAGATGACCCACTATCGATTTTCATTCAGTTGGACAAGAATACTACCAACCGGATACTCGAATGTCATTAGTAAAGATGGTGTCAGTTACTATCACAATCTACTCGACGAAATGGAAAGGCAGAATATAACGCCTGTTGCCGCAATTTATCATTGGGATCATCCACAATTATTCCAGTACATGGGTGGATGGACGAACGAACTGATGGTCGAACTGTACGCCGATTATGCGAGGATCATTTTCAACGAGTTCGGACATCGAGTCAAACTGTGGGCGACAATTAACGAGCCAAACGCTGTTTGTAGATGGACTTACGTCTATGGACTATTTGCGCCAGGTATAAAATTATCGTGTCTTATTGATTTGCTCTTTTTTTTTTATCGGATTAGAAAATAAATACAGCGAAATGTAAAATCAATGCGGTTTAATGGATTAATAATATATAAATCATGCTTTGGAAATTGTCGGTAATTATAAGAAAATCAATACATAAAATCGTTGTACTAATTTTATTTGTTGAAGGTCTGACAATTGGAAACCATGCAGCATATCTTTGCGCTCGAAACGTCGTAAAAGCACATGCCCGTGCCTACCACATCTACGACAAGGAATTCAGACAAAAACAGCACGGAAAAGTTGGGATAATAATAGAGTTGAGAAATTACTATCCTAAAAACAAGACGGACAAGGGTTTAAGCGACACAGCAATTCAGTTTCAATTTGGACTCTACGCGCATCCGATTTTTTCGAAGGAAGGTGACTGGCCCCCCGTGGTCAAACAGCAAGTCAACGATAATTGTAAATTTGAAAATTTGACGCGATGTAGATTGCCAGCTTTTTCGAAAAAATGGGTGAAATACATCAGGTAATTTTAGTACTTTGCTCATTTTTATTGAAATTCTTTCGTAATTCAATATAATGTGAATTATAGGGGTACATTCGACTTCATGGGTTTGAATCAGTACACCACCGAACTTGTGGAACTAGCGCCGAAATCATCAAAAACAATTTATCCAAACGACGACGGCTTCTTGTACACTTATAATCCTAACTGGCAATCGACAACGTACAGTTGGTTAAAAGTACGAATTCGAAACATTTTTATGTATTTTTTTTTGCTGACATTTTTACTGAATACGATTGCAAAATTATTTTTTTTCTAGATGGTTCCCCGAGGAATGTTAAGTAGCTTACTGTGGGTCAAAAAACAATATAACAATCCTTTGGTGTATATAACGGAAAATGGAGTAGCAGACGCTGCAAATTTCAATGATGAGCTACACCTTAAATACTTCTATGAATATATGAAATACATGCTGATTGCTATGCACGAGCATGGGTGCAATGTCAAAGGTTACTTCGCCTGGAGCTTGATGGATAATTTCGAGTGGAACGAAGGCTATACGTATTTATTTTGCGTTCTCTTGGCTGTAAATGTTTAATAACGTGATTGTAAATTTATATACTTTTTTCAGGCAAAAGTTTGGTTTGTATCATGTTGACTTTGATAGTCCAAATAGAACAAGAACTCCAAAGATGTCGGCATATTGGCTCCAAGATGTGATTCGCGCACGAAAATTGCTGCCAATTCCAAAAATATGATTTATTTCATTTCTTTAGCGCATATTAACACGAGGCTCCAGAAATTTTAATCTTTACTCTTTTTTTTATTTGAATAATTTTTGAAAATAAAGTTTTATTTTTTTTAAATGCAAAATATTACTTTAATGTTTTTTGTACGCTTGGCATATGGCTCTCTTCCATTTTATTTATCCCTAAATTTTCGTTATTTATAATTTCAAGAACAATTTTAAATACACTGAACATAAGTCTTCTGCTATAATGAACTTACTTATCGCTTGTTATTTGTATTGTGCAATATTGTTTAGAAAATCTGTAGTTGACTTTGAAAGCGTTAATAATAAACCGTATTATCACGCTATATGATAACATGAATTTTTGATCTCATGCAACTACTTGCACAATTTAAACTCTCCGTGATAAGGAGACCTTCAACTGATTATATTAGTGGAATTTTTCATGAAACTTCTATTTTTTAATAATCATTTTTAAACATCCAAACGATTTTTTACCTATTTCTGTATATTCTTCAATCGATTTTTTTCAACATCTGTGTATACTTTATTGGGGGTTTATACTTTGTTATGTATAATTAGGATAAATTAGGACAGTGAATTAGAATGATAAATTTAACAGAATAGAAAATGCAATGATATGAGGAATTTAAGAATTTCATGACCCAAAATTTACTGAAGATCGCAATCGCTGATTCTAAAACTTACCTAAAATCTAGGTCTCTCATTTCACCCTACTCTGCTCCACTTAGTCGAAACATTCCATGAATATGCAAATACATAGTAATCTAACAGATAACTGGAGAATTTTTTACAAGAATTTCAAAGATCATCACTTTAGAGATTTTATAAACATCCATCAGTCGAATTTCTTGCTATAAAAGGACTGAAAATCGCCTAGCAAAGTAGTCCCTGAAGAGAGCTTGAGCTACATACAAGTTTAAGATTCGTAAGTAACTTTGAACATATATTGACAATTAATGAAAAAAGCGGTTATTCTTTTATCTGTATGGTCGCTAATAGTGATTGGTTAGATACGTTCATAATAATATTTTCTTTACAGAAAACGATCACAGCAACTCAATTTATTAGGCAGAATGGCGTCGAAAAATTTCGTACGAGTGGTTCTAACGAGTACTTTACTCGCATTTAGGTAAAATCGTATTATTATTTGTTTTTCTCGGTGTAATATTGGTTACAAACATAATTAATGAAAAATATTTATAATAATTTTTTTTTTGGCGATCACTCATAAAATAAATGCGAAAAAATAAAAAAACAAAGAAAAACATTTGAATACAATATGTTAATTTGAAATTATAAATTCATTCGATGCGCATGGTTGTGTCATCAGCTTCGTCAATGGAGACGACAACAAAGATAATACGGAATTTCCCCCCGGCTTCATAATCGGTGCAGCAACGTCTTCTTATCAAATAGAGGGAGGATGGAATGCTAAAGGTAATTCGCGCGACTTTAACAATAAAAAGTCGATAAAGCATTCATCGTATTTACGCCGAAATTGAATTTCAGACAAAGGAGAAAATTCATGGGATTTCTATACTCACAATCGATCCGAGCGCATCAACGGCAGGCATACCGGTGACATCGCTTGCGACTCATACCACAAGTACAAAGAGGACGCCCAGTTAATACAAAACCTTGGAGTAAGTAAAAGATGATCGAAATTCTTTCAATCGAAACACTAAACACTTCGCGAATCGATACTTTCCAGCTGGACTTTTATCGATTTTCGCTCAGCTGGTCAAGAATTTTACCGAATGGCTATGCGAATAACATCAGTAAAGATGGCATCGCGTATTACAATAATTTGCTGAATGAACTTGAACTACGTAATATAACACCTTTGGTCACAATTTATCACTGGGATCACCCGCAAATATTTCAATACATGGGTGGCTGGACGAACGAATTAATGGTCGATTTCTTCGAGGATTACGCCAAAGTCGTATTCGAAAATTTCGCTAAGCGCGTCAAGTATTGGATCACGATTAACGAGCCCAACGCTATCTGCAGATATTCTTACGTTTATGGATTACACGCCCCTGGTATACATTATATTCTACATGTTGTTTTTTTTTCATTCCGATTTTCTCATCGATACAATAAACATACAACATCGCTTGGTGTATTTAAAGGTTACGAACTTGGAAACGGTGCTGGATACATCTGCAACACAAACGTTTTGAAAGCACACGCGCGCGCCTATCATCTCTATAAAAATGAATATAAACCCAAATATAACGGAGAAATTGGAATAACGCTCGAACTAAGAAATTTCTTTTCAAAGAACAAAGACGACAAGCATTCGGCGGAGAAAGGATTTCAGGTTCAATTCGGCATCTACGCGCATCCGATTTTCTCGAAAAAAGGCAACTGGCCACAATTGATGATAGATACTGTCCATAATATCAGCAAGGCCGAAAAACTGCCGAGATCGAGATTGCCAGTTTTGTCAAATGAGTGGATCACTAAAATCAAGTAATTATCGATTTATATGTTAATTTACCGATAAAAATTTTGATAATTTATTCGACTGTTTGTCATCTCAGAGGTTCAGCTGATTTCCTGGGATTGAATCATTACACTTCTATGCTTGTCGAGCCTGAACAGCTTGAGCCAGGACAAATACCATCGGACGATGGTCTTAACGCCACTTACGATGACAAGTGGGAAAATACAGCGTTCGATTGGTTGAAGGTACGTTTGAAAATAAAATTCTTTGAAAATCTTTATCTAACTATTTTTTGTGTACAGATCGTTCCCGAAGGATTCGCCAATGCTTTGAAGAAAGTCAAAAATGAATACGACAATCCAAAAGTGTACGTGACGGAAAATGGTGCAGCGGACGGTGGCGGAACTTTGTACGACAATGTGCGCCTTACTTACTTGAGCAAGTATATGAAGGTAATGTTGGATAGTATTTACAATGACAAATGCAATGTACATGGTTATGCCGTTTGGAGCTTGATGGATAATTTCGAATGGAGCGAAGGGTTCAAGTATGTGTTTATCTTCGTTTTGCCGGAAAAACCTTCAACGTTTGATCATATTACATAATTTTTTTTTCTGTTTCAGTATAAAGTTCGGTTTGTACCAAGTTGACTTCAACAGTCCAAATAGGACAAGAACTGAAAAACAATCGGCAAAGTGGCTCAAAGAGGTGATCAAACAAAGAAAATTGTTGCCAATCGATCCATACATGAGTAAGGACGCTAAGGCTAACGTACATCCCGAATGGGACAATCGTACTCCAAAGTATACAAACATTTGGTACAGAGGAAACTAATGAGGATTCTAATTCAATTGATAGTTCTAAATGTATAATTCGTAGACAACTGAGGAAAAAAAACATTTTTTTATTATACGTGTAAAAACATTTTTGACATAAATATTCCAATCAGAAGTAAAAAAAGCATTCTTATTATTTATCAAACCAAAAGCTATAAATATTCAGAAGATAAGATTCACTTCAAGTCGATGGCAATGTCACTTACTCATAAGTATAAGTAAAATTTGAACGTAGGTTATCAAACGTAGATTGACATTAAAACCATAGTCGCTCATCGGATCGCCTCGACAACGGTTACACTCTCAACTCTCCCACTTCGTTTCGATGATAATAATATTACGAATTTGACCAATAAACAGAAGATTGTCTCATAGTTCGTTGGTTATCATATCATATCTATAATCAAATTTAATATACGTATATCGATACCTTTATTATAGACAAAAATGTGACCTATAAGATATATTTTATTGATAAATAATTTATTTCAAATGACATTTAGTTATTTTAACTCGTAGTAGACGATACTCGCTCGACTACCGTAAATGTTTTCGCGTGATAACAGCTGTCAATTTTATGCTCTTCGATATTTTGTTTTTACGATTTTTAATTTGCTGCTATTGGTGAACTTGTTCGACAGAATGACGCTCAGATCATTCACAAAAGTGGTTTATATAACAAATATTTTGTTTTCTTTAAGGTAAGATTATATAAGTACATACGTTATATATTCTTTTATGAGTGCGATAAATATTATTTAAATGACTGCATAGTAAATCATTGTTAAGCCTAGATTTAAATTTCATAAATGCACAATTATTATTTTCCAGAAAAATATTTTTGCACATTTGTTTACAAATTTCTAATCAATATTTCTCCATCAGAAGTATTTGCTCCAAATTTGTGTCATCCAATCTTAATTGTATTTTCCACCATTCTTAATTTTTATATATCATATAATTTAATACGCGTCGTCTTATTAGCTTTGTTAATGGTGAAGATCAGGATTATTTAACCTTTCCTCCTGGATTCATAAATTGGTTCAGCAAC
Organism: Galeopsomyia nigrocyanea; assembly: GCA_035047105.1. Lineage (NCBI taxonomy): Eukaryota > Metazoa > Arthropoda > Insecta > Hymenoptera > Eulophidae > Galeopsomyia > Galeopsomyia nigrocyanea. The sequence continues at coordinate 11,392,766 of JAWWMK010000032.1, read as the reverse complement.
AGCTTCTTACCAAGTAGAAGGGGCATGGAACGTCAGTGGTGATTAATTTTTTTTTTTAAATTAGCAATTGATTTAAATTATTAATTTTTTATTACTCATCAAAGATGTATTAAGATAAAGGAGAAAATTTATGGGATCATTACACTCACACTCAACCTGACCGCATCGCTGATAAATCTAATGGCGACATTGCTTGCGATTCGTATCACAAGTACAAAGAAGACGTTCAATTGATAAAACAGATGGGTGTAAGTACAAAATAATTGAATTTATTTACAATCTACAAGGCTTAATTGAATTAACCTTCCAGATGGACTTTTATCGATTTTCATTCAGCTGGTCAAGAATTTTACCAACCGGCTATTCAAACGTCGTCAGCAAAGACGGTATAAGATACTATCACAACTTGCTAGATGAATTGGAAAAGTATAATATAACTCCAATGGTCACGATTTACCACTGGGATCATCCACAAATATTTCAGGAAATGGGTGGATGGACGAACGAAATTATGGTGGAGCTTTTCGCGGATTACGCGAGAGTCATTTTCACGGAGTTCGGTCATCGAATTAAAATCTTTATAACCATCAACGAACCGGGAAGCATTTGTAGAAATACTTACGTTGATGGAAAACACGCACCTGGTATTTGTGATCTCTTAAAAATATTTTATCTGCACTAATCACGATAACGTTTCTAAGATTTTATCGATAATCAAACTGACGTGCTTCGATATTATCAGCATGAAAAAAAAAATTTATAAATTAATTTTTTTCTAGGATTAATACTTGACAGGCACGCCGAATACGTTTGCAGTCAAAACGTTTTGAAAGCTCACGCTCGAGCTTACCACATTTACGACGAGGAATTCAGGCCGAAATATAAAGGAACGATTGGAATCGTTATAGAAATCACGAATTACTGGTCGAAAAATAAAACGGACAATGTATCCAACGACGTTCGATTTCAGTTTCAATTCGGTATTTATGCCCATTCGATATTTTCAAAAGAAGGTGACTGGCCTGCAGTGCTCAAGTTAATGATAATAGCAAATTCGAAAAATTACCGCGATCGAGATTGCCACCTTTCACGAAATGTTGGATTGATTACATTAAGTAATTTCATTATTTTTTAAATTTCTCAAAAGAAAAAGATATGCAAGCATCTCAATTAAATGATTTTTTTCAGAGGTACATCTGATTATTTGGGAATAAATCATTACACCACCAACCTCGTAGAACCCGCGCTCAATTCATCGACCACGATTTATCCAAACGACGATGGTCTTCTGTTACAGTTATGACCCCAAATGGCCTGGAACTCAAAGTAGTTGGGTTAAGGTTAGTTCGTTACAATTAATGTTGCCAATTTTTCTTTTGGTAAATGACGGTGTATCAAAAAATGTGTAACAGATAGTTCCGGAAGGATTCTTAACTGCTTTGAGGAAAGTCAAAGATGAATACAATAACCCAATAGTATATGTGACGGAAAGTGGAGTAGCCGATGGAGGAATGCTGGAAGATGATTTACGTCTGAAGTACTTTCATTCGTACATTGAAAATATGTTGATTGCTGTGAATAAGTATGAATGTGATATCAGAGGTTACACTGTTTGGAGTTTACTCGACAATTTTGAATGGGACAGAGGCTATATGTAAACTTTGTTCGTGTTTTTCTTTACAATTTTATCTAGGAATATTTCATCAAATATTGTTTTTTTTTTCAGTGAAAAGTTTGGATTATTTCAAGTTGATTTTAATAGTCCAAACAGAACGAGAACTCCGAAAAAGTCGACGGGATGGCTAAAAGATGTGATACGCACCCGAAAATTACTGCCAATTCCAAAAGTATTTAATTAGTTTCACTTCTAATTAATGTAAAATAATATTCCTTTTTTATAGGCGTGAATATAATTTAAATGTCAAAAAATGTTGTTATTGATGAATAAACAAAATAAATGTTACTTTAATGTTTCATCACATCGAACAACCAATTTTTTTACGTGAGAATTTTGTAAGTAAAATCGAGTAAAATTGTGTGTCTGAGAATAAAAATTTTACAAGCTTTTTGGAATAATCAAACGAAACACTGAACTTTTACCTAATTATAAGATGCCTCAATTTCTACAGTGATATTCATGTTCACAATATGCTGCTACCGATCCGATATTGATCACATCTTTCTTATTTATTGGCAATAAACAACAGAACTAGGTCTAGACGCGACATTTACCACTTGATAAGGCATAGACTTTCCGTAACCATTCATTAGAAATGCTTGAACTACAGTGTCTACATTCGAACGGTGTCAATTATTCATTACGTACAATTTACGCTATTTAAAACTCTACTGCAGCATGTTTTTTTTTTCAATTTATCGATCACGCAAAAAAAACCAACCTTTTTACAAAAAAAAATTGAAAGTTAATTAGCATACCAAAACTTAACCACAAAAATAAAATTAAAAAAACAATGTCGATCCACCAGTGTCCAAAGCAGCAGTGCACATGCTCGGAAGTGCGAGAGCTGACGAAACTCTATCGTGACTTGAAGTGCCAGCGGAAACGCACGAGAGACGATAATAATGCAGTCGTCGGCGGCGAGAAGGAGGATGAGACACGTGAATGCATCTCGGCGATAAAATTGCAAATGACGAGATGCCAAGCGGAACACGTACTCGAAATCGTGAGGACGCAGCGTGATGGGGTCGGGAACCTTATGATTGCTTTAAGAGAATTCAGCCAGAAGTTATCCAAGCAGGAAGAGATGCTTTGCCAGACGGATAAAGAGGTTTTTTTTTTCGTTTTGCGTGAAACGCGCAATTTTTAAATTGATTATTTTCTTTTTACGTAATCTCATGCGACGATGATTTGTTCAGCTTACTAAAATTAAATTATCGAAAATTGAGCGAGTTTACAAACATGACATCATCGCACGATGGACAAAATAAAAAAAAGTCATTGCTCTCGCAAATAACGCGCTGATGGCACATCATCTCAATCATCAAATAATCGAAAGTAATTGTCGTTCACGCGCGCACATACACATCTACAGATCGCCGAGTTACGAGACGAGATGCGTCGAATCAAGGAACAATACGAAAAGAAGCAAGAAGTGTCCGCCGCGACTTGCGCCGATGATACAATCAGTGACGAAGAGGTTGTCTGGAGGCAGGCGCTCGATTTGGAAATTCGCGAGCAGTGCCGACTTAAGGTGAATATTAAATCAAAATTTATAAAATTTCGCGTCTATCTATACAAAAACAAGCGACGATGATGAGTTATTGACAAACTCTCCGCAGAACAAGATAAAACAGTTGACCGAGTGCCTGGAAAGTCGCAAGCGGTGCGAGTGTGAAGTCGACGAGGCGCGGCAAGAGGAGAGAAAAGCCGACGCTAAATTACTCCTCGGCGCGATGGACAATGTCGAGAGATGTATACAAGAAGATCAGTGACTCATTCGCCAAATTTTTATCTGATAAATAATACGACAATGTACGACAAGGAAATAAAATCGTATTTCAAAAGTTGACAATCGATCGTCGAGGATTTATACCGTTGAGAACACGCGTATAGATAAAATATACTTTCACTATATATCTCCGAGAGAATGAGTAAATCCCCACCTTTCGTATACAATACACGCGGGGCGAGCGAACGGCACAGTTATAGATGCATCAGTTGCAGCTGATCGCTCGGTCGGTGGTCATGGATTGTGTAACGCGGACGCGCTTCGTCGTCGTCGTCGTTGTTGTTGATCGTGATGTAATAATGTCGATATGACGAGTAATAAACGGGAATACATGAAGGTTGTGCTGCTCGGCGATCGTATGACCGGCAAAACAAGCCTCATGAAGAGATACTTCCTCAATTTGTATAACGATGGTGAACAAGCGGTGAGTTGTACTTTCCGATTTTTTTTTTTTTTTTTTTTTTTTTTGGAGTAATTGTGATGACAGTTTGTTTGTTGTAGACGATCGGTGCGGCATTCGAGTCGAAGATTTTTGACATCGACGGCAAGGAATATCAAATGGGTGTTTGGGACACGAGTGGCGAGGAAAGGTGCGTTTCTTTTTCTTTTTTTTTTGTTCTGTATTGCGTTCTCGATATAAGTGCGAAGGCTTATCGCTGATTCATATTTTTTGCTTGAGATTGGATTTTATAGCGCGTGGTTCGCATGTTGCGTTTTATGAATCGTTGAACATTGGATATTATGCGTCATTTTATTTTGAAAGAATGATTTTTAAATTGAATTGAACAAATACTCATTTACAAGATTGAGTTTTGCTTAAAGTGAGTGTTTGCATCTTTAAATATATGCAAATCGTAACCGCATTTCTCAATATGCAAATTGCCTGTCATAACGAGACATTGCATTTACCACAGGTACCAGTCGATCTGTAAATTGTACTATCGCAACGCAACGGCAGCGATAGTGTGCTACGACGTGACCCTCGAGAGTAGTTTCCGGAAACTCAATTACTGGATCAACGAGGTACGTCAGGTCGAGGAGAATTGCCGTATATTCATGTGCGCCACTAAAAGTGATCTTCTTCAGCGATTCGAAGCCAATCCGAGGCTCAGCCTCGCGCAGGATTACGCCAGAATCAATGGACTCAAATTTTTCTTGACTTCGAGCAAGAATGGCGAGAACGTTGGTGAGTTTTTTTTTGTTGAGTTTGGAAATTGTCGCTTAGATTTAGAGCAAAAAAAAAAATAATGTCATTGCCGAACTTCAGAATGATTTCGCTTATGATGCAATTTTTATCCAAACTTTTTTTGTTGCGTGATGACAAAATTTTTAAATTCAGCAGATGTTTGCTACTGAAAGTTCTCTTTTTCTGTTCATTCCAAGTAGCTACATTGAACGAATTCAATAAGAAATCAATAAAGTATTATTATTTTGTTTAAAAATGAATTTTATGCAAAAAAATCTAAAATACGTCCATGCTCCACACACAAGCTATACTTTCTTGACAATTTAAAAAATTGCACATTTCAAAGTATAAATAAAACCTGTTCTAAATGTAAAAAATTCTCATCGAATCATCAATATTTCTTTTTTTTCTTTTCAGAAAGCCTATTCAACGAGGTATTAGAAGACTGTGTTTCCGAGTATCGCGACACTCCTCGCCGAAATACGATAAAACTGCCACCGAGCACTCGCCGCTGGCGGCAGAGAACGAGAAACTGCTGCTCTAAGCGCTGACCTCGCATGTATATAATTTTTGTACAATAAGACATTTTTTTTATATATCGAATCAAAAAAAAAATCACACGTGTCTTTCAATTATCCGTACCATTGAGAAGACTTTCAATCCCAAAGCTCAATCTCTCTTCGTCGCTGTTGTTCAGTTTTGGAGTGGAACATATACTACGTCGTTTCTGCGTGTTTTTCACACGTTTATCTAGAGGAACGTAGGTGCGATCGAGTAGGTCGAATTCGTCTACTTCCTCTTCGCTTGGTGTTTTTGGAGAGATGACGTCGTCAGTTCTACGGTAATCCGTGAAAGTTGGCGGTGTTTTCGGCGAATCTTGTTTTGTCTCTTGGTACTCGACGAATATTTCTTTGCAAGGTGCTCTCCTGTTGATGATATTGTCGATGATCAGCGACATTTCCATTGAGTCTTCAACGTCGCTTGGAAAGTCTTCCGGAGTCAACTCGTTGAACATTCTTTCGAGCGATCCGTTCAAAATTGTATCCATCTTCTCGGTAGTCATTACTTTGTCAAATTGTGGTCCTCTCTTCAACTTCGTGCTTTCGTCCTTTTTTCGTCGCTTTGGCGTTATTGTCATACTACTGAATGACTCTTCTAACGTTGGTGGAGGATTTGCCACCGTCGCGAAATCGACGATTTTCCGATTATTCGTCACTTCGTTTTTACTCTTTGCTCGTTTTTTTCGCTCGGGTTTCTTTTTTTCCACCGCAACCTCTTCGCCATTCTCGTCGACGACTTTTTTTTTGCGGCTACGCGTTGGTTTCTTCTTTTTTGCATTGCGCAGAGCCTCAAAGTCTTCTACTATTTGCGGATAGCACTTGGTTACCATTTCTTGTGGCTCGACCGTCGCTAGAAATTGATTAAATTTTTTTTCGTCATTTTTAATCATAAAGTTGTGAAAAGTTGTAACTATAGAGTAGTAAGTTTGAACATTACTTTTTTGTAATATTTTATATTTTTCAATAAACAAAATTTTTAAATAAAAACTTAATTTCTCTCGCTCATTTTGAACCGTTTTCAAGATATTGAAAATTCGAAACAGTGAATCAAAATTAATTTGTAAACTGATAGAAAATAAAATCTAGAAATAACAAACCTAATTCAGACAGAGTATCCGGCGATTCTTCATCATTCTCCTTATCAGATCCAGGTGTTGTGAGGACCAATCCTTCCAAAATATTGTCCCTGTCAAGCCATAAAATCTCATAACTCGCCACACTTTTAATATTTCTTATCTTCTTAATTTTTTCAGGCACAAAAACTCCCAATTTCGTGAGCCTTCGTTCTATCGGAAGTTCGATCAAATTTAAAAGTTGCCATCGAGTCATGAGTGGAAAGATTTTGGCAAATGCATAGGATGCTTCCCACTGTACTTTGCGCTCCATGAATCCCTTTAATTCATAAATATCGTTAAAATCAATACATTAACTTTGAATTTAAATTCTACTTACGACAAATCGAACGATCTTCGGCTGTTTCCACTGCAAATCTAATTTAGTCGGAATCGGCCCTTTGCGTTGCAGAAATTCATCTATAAGTTCCTGACTTGGAAAGTTCTCTACTAGTAGAGCTTTTTTCCTTATAGCCAACTCATTAGAGATTAAAGTTCGCCTTTCCCTAAAATCAATAAAAAATGCAACTGTTTGAAATCTTAAAAGCTATACTAAATTCAATAACTACTATTCTTACTTATAACTATCACTGCACTTGACAGTCGTGCCACAGTCAGCACAGCCGACCCTAGTGTGTGATCTCATTTTTCCAGGATGTCCACAATTTGTGCAGATGTCAGGATTTGACAATTCCATTTCCATCCTCCTGAATTTAGAGCTGTTAGTCCGCCACTCCTTCATCCTATAAATCCAATAAAGCAAAATGAAAAAATTTCCGATTGGGACCTTTACAAAAAAAGATTTTCTTACCTGTCAAGAATGTCATCCTCATCAACAACCTTAAACAGCTTTAGAGCAGCTTCTTTCCCAACACCATTCAATCCTTCGTCATAATCACAGCCACACAACAATGCCAAAGCAATCATCTTGTTCCTGCCAAGATTGAAAACTTCTCTGATCTTATTCATGGAATACTCGTCTATTGATCCGCTACTTGTAGTTCTATTCCCCTGTGTACTCGTACAGAAATTCCTGTAGACCATTTTTGCTCCATACAGAAAACAGTCACTATCTTGGCTGATGCATCCATCAACTAGCTAAATGTGGACACTTTACACATGTATATTTCTTACTCGCAATTGATAAAAATGATTTCATACTTTTTAAAAATAAATTTATATCTCACCCCATCTGCATTTAAATAAGCACACATGGCTTCTGCTTCTCCGTAGCCCTTGATACAAGCAATACCCATGTACTTGAGCATCTCCTCACATTCTTTTAAAACGTGATTAAAATGTGATCTGCCACCTTTCTTGGACTTCTTTTTCTCATCACCACCATGGCGAATTTCATTTCTCTTAGCTATTGTCTTGTGCTTCAAGGCTGGAGCTTCTCCTTCCAGAACAAAAATTGGAAATATGTCGTGTAGAAGCAGGTAAGATGTTCTGAAAAACAGATTTCTGAAAAGAAAAAAAAAACAGATTTTTCATTAGGTTTTCAGGACAAGTTCATAGCCAATAAGTGCAAAAAAAGGAAATACTAACCGCAGATACATTTTTGGCTGAGCCATGTTATCTGTGACATTCTGGCTATCAACAACCCAGCAACTAAGATCTATTGCAATCGCTTTACCTTGCAACTCAAACAAGGGTTTCCTCTCACTGAGAGGTGATAGTATGTTCCACAAATCTTTTACTCCCATTTTCTGAATGAAAAAATACTAATCACTTTACAACTGCAGTACTACACTCAGAGACTACAATAAAAAATTCGTTTTAAGTTTACATATTTAAAAACCAAACTTGATGAAAATACTTGTACACACACGCATCAAAAACACAACGGTTGCTCTTTAAATTCAAACAGCTGCGTGTACAGATGTCGCTTCGTCAATACGTGTAGTCGCGCGTCAGTGTGTGCGTGGCGAGTCCAGCTGATCATTGGCATCATTGCTTTGTTTTGTGCGAATTTGATATGTGGGCGTTGTAAATAGTAAGTTGCAATAAAAAAAAAGAAGAAAGAAGACGAAGATGAGCCGCGTGGACTTGAAAGTAGTATTGCTAGGCCATGAGGCCGTTGGCAAAACTAGCTTGATGCAACGATTCGTCAACGACAGATTCAACGAGAATCTCGCTTACCAAAACGTTAGTATTCTTTGTTTACGTTCGCACTTTGGCCTCGTGGAATTTCCATTGTTATCTGTTGCTTCCTTTAACTTTTTTTTCCTTGTACAAGAGGAAGTTTAAAAAGTTTTAAATGGGCCAAAGAAATTTTTGGTGATGTTTGCTATGTTTTGCCAAAGTTTGCAATAACTTGCATCACCCCTTATTTAATTACGTGACATTGATGACAGAAAAAAACGTTGATTCATGCAAAATAACAGTTTTAAGAATGGTTGCTTTCATATTTCAGACAATAGGGTCAGCATTTGCATCAAAAGAAGTTCAAGTTGATGACAAAAAGTTAGTTCTTGGTGTCTGGGACACAGCAGGAAGTGAAAGGTATGTCATTTCTATTCTTGAATAACGGATGGAATGAAAGCCATCCTTATCTAAAGAGATAAGTCAGTATCATGTCATTTCGTTCTAGATATCAAGCGATGACTAGAGGGTACTACAGAGGTGCAGCTGCAGCATTAGTCTGCTATGATGTCACCAATCCTGAGACATTCGCAAGAGCAAAATTTTGGGTCACAGAGCTCAGAAGCGTTGAGGAAAATTGCAAAGTGTACTTGTGTGCGACAAAAAAGGATTTACTGGATAATGGCACAGAGGCTAATCCTAGTTTGGAGGTGATTGAGAGGTACACGAGTGGAGTGCAATCAAAGTTCTTTCTGACATCTAGTAAGAGTGGAGAAAATGTTGGTGAGTGTTTAATTATTTAAAAGTCAATTTTAATAAAAATTAAATTTTATTGAAAAATCAAGTGCATTTGATGTCATAATTTGATTGTGAAACATTAAAAAAAAATAGAGCACTTCTGTAAAATCATACAATTTTTTCAAATATCGAACTTAGTTTAACTAAAATTTCTCATAAAATAAAATCATGCATAAATATATATATTTTGTTACATTTGAATTGAGCATTGCATAGAAAATATCTAGAATATTTATCATTGTCTAAATTTTAATTTAAAATATATATCTTTATAAAGATATGTGAGTAATCACAATATTTTACATTGATTCGAAATATAATTTAAAATAGTATGTATTAAAGGCAGCATATATTTTTTTATAGCTGAGATTTTCAATGCAGTTGCCAAGGATTACATATCAAATCCTCTAAATGCGAAAAATCTGGGAGACTTTATAACGCTTGTGGACGATAGCAAAACTTCTCGGTGTTGTCCCCTATGATGAGAATCAAGTGCTAGCAGAGTTTTATTGTATAGCATTTACTTGAACGACTGAATAAGGAACTCAATTTTGTATTCCCTACAGAGAGAGAAGTACAATTGAATCTTGCTAATGGAAATTCATATAACGTTGCAATGATTAGAATTAGTAAACGTTCAACTATTTACAATTTTTATACATTTGTTGACAGATCACTTGTTGAGATAAAAAAGCAATCTATTTTTGGAATAAAATGGCACTATTTTTGGTACAATGTAAATGCAATAATGCAATGTTAGACATAGAAACAAATTTGAATATTAATGGTCATTGAACAAAATATATATTTTTTCAAGAAGACTCGATCTTACGAAAATAGTTAAAATTTATCGATAATCTATTAAAGTTGGTCGGTTATGAATTCAATTAGATAAATTCAATTATACTTATTTCTGTTATTGCGTATTACAGGAGAAAATACTTTTATATTTAAATACTTTCGTTTTTTTTTAATGTACATAATATACTTGAAGAGCAAGACGAACTCGAGGTAAAGTAGGTTGCAAAGAGTCTCGTTGAAAAATATTCCCGACAAAAAAGTTAACCTTCCAGGCATCTCATAGTGCGCAACAATTGATATGTATACCTTTAGAAAAAGAAAAAAAGTAATGAAACATTGTAGCAAACGCATTTAAAGCCTGCATACTCCAAAGCTGTGATACCACCCTTGTGTCTTTGGTAAAAATATTTAGTTTTCTTTTTAATTCGCGCTAAAATATATATGTATCGTTTACTTAACATTCGCGCGCATCAAATCGCGATGAAATATCACATGTGAAAAAAACCGATCCATCGGTTCGTTTAAAGTTATCTATTCGGTGCCGTATCTAAATCAGCGGAAGCTCAGTTTTTTTTTGTTCTGACGAAGAAGAAAGAAAAAATATACTGGAAGCAATTACGTCTGGTCGCCGAATTTCGATTCGCATAGTTCTCGAACTTGCTCGTATACGCCGAAGAACACGAAGCCACCCATTGTAAAGCCGCAGACTCGTGGTGTGAAACCGGCGAACAATCTGTAATAGAAGACAAAAAAGATTATTATACTTATAGACACCTAGTTGTTAAGCGTACTCGTATCCTCGTTATATTTTCTATTAGAAGGGAAAGAGAAATACTCTTATTTTTTACGGGCAAAACTTTATGTAATATGTAAACGCACCCGCGTACTCCACTTTCTCTGTAAACCTCCTTGAGCATTATCGAGATGCGAACTTCCTTCTTGTCGGCGGACGTTGACGAAAGCATTATTCTCGTTTTGGCAACGTCCAGCGGTGTCGTTATCGCCGCCGATACTGTTACTATAATTGCCGACGCAATGCAAATAAAGTTATCTTTTTATTTGTTCTAATTGGCTTTTATCATTTATTATTCATATCTTATATATTACCTGAAGCAGCACCACAAGTAGCACCTTCGAAGGGAGTACAATCGCGGCAAACTTTTCTGGTCCAGCACAATTTGAAATATTCCCAGAGTGGCATCTGAACCAGTCCAAACGGCAAATCTCTGAGAACTGTACTTCCGTATCCTCGAAAGAGAGTCCTTAGTCTCAGTCTTTCTGTGTCATTGAGTAAAGCTTGCTTGCGTTGCTTGACTACTTCCACTGGCACTCGGATTAAACATGCAACCTGTGAAATGAAAAATTCCATTAGTTGCTCAGTATGCTTATGTGACAATAAATTTTTGTATTACATCACTTAAAATACACTGAATTATTATCTATCTCTTATCAAATGAAATTTGTGAATAGCAAAGAAGTAAGGTTTTAAGTTCAATATAAATTTATGTTACATTATTATTATAAATTGAAAATTTACAATAACTACAGTAGTAAATAAGTCATAAGCAGACATATATTAAAATGGCACGTTGATAATTTTCATCTTACCATTTCTGCTGAACAGGCAGCACCCATATGTATAAAGGAATGATATTGATGTGGGAGGTAAGGCTGAAATACATGTTTGATCCCTTCGTACGTCACAAAAAATAGAGAAGCTAGAACACAGCAAAACAATTACAAATGTCACGTATCTATCAAATATATACGATAAGAGTTTGATCAATATGACAAGTTATTTATACCTCCTGGTGCAGAGCCTATGATGACTGGTACGATGCCATGATAAAGATGCCTGAAGCCTCCGGATTTGATAAATCCATGCTGACTTTGCAATCGGGTCTTCAGAGTATCCAGAGGGAAAAAACCTATGTCGCACACTACACCTGCAGCAGCTCCAGACTGAAAACCCATAAATGTTGAATGAAAAATCTGTAAAAATTGCAAAGGTGATTTATTCACGCGAAATACTCACGATCATAGACGTGAGAAAGACATTTTTCGTGGCAACATTCTTGCCCTCGCTATGCAGCATTATTGTATAAAGTCGATAGGAACTGCTTAAAATTCAAGGTCGCCGCTTCATCGAAAAACACATTGATCCAGTATCTACGACATCTAACAAGACACTTATATATCGGAAGATTAATTGAAAAGCGAATGAGAGTAAGTTCATCGAATCGTTCACTGAAAAAAGTCACGAAAAAAGCCAAGTTACGGGGGGACTTTGCTTAACCTCTATATATAGCGATTATCGCGCGCACACGAGTTCAACCTCGCCGGAGCAATGCATGCAGGCGCACTGAAGCAGACGACAAATTCACACTCGCGCATTATCAGGGAAGGGGGGAGAGAGAGAGAGAGAGAGAGAGAGAGAGAGAGAGAGAGAGAGAGAGAGAGAGAGAGAGAGAGAGAGAGAG
>JAWWMK010000032.1:11282500-11380174 GCA_035047105.1 Galeopsomyia nigrocyanea | reverse complement strand
ATCTCTCGCGTGCGCTATATATTTCTATGTTTCTCTCTCTCTCTCTCTCTCTCTCTCTCTCTCTCTCTCTCTCTCTCTCTCTCTCTCTCTCTCTTATCTATTACGCCGTATATTATCGAACCCCAACAAAGTACGTCTGAATTATTATCAAAACATTTGATTACCGCGTCTGCACATACATTTCCAACGAATGCAGTTCGTTGCATTTCACGGATCACGTTAAATGAGTGATTTGTTCAAAAGGTGACGCAGCCGTGATTGACGACGATACTGGCGCCACGGTCATTGACCTCAAGTTCGATTCGTGTTTGACTTTTCATGGTAATTAAAGTATAATATAAAGTATCTGCATATTCAAATTCATTCAAAATTTGCAGCACATAATGCAACTATTTAACTAGGTAAAATAATTGAACTTGCGCTGCAGAGGTTCTATGAAAAAATGTCATCAGTTGATTACACAAAGCCGTTCGACTAACCGAAAAATTTCCTCTTGCGCAAAGCAATGATTTGATGTAATTTTACAAGCACCCACGTGATCGATTAGCTCGAATCGATCGCTGTAATCTGCGTTACAATTTGGCCAAACGGTAAACGAAACTCTCCAAGTAAGTGACAGTACAATCATCTGGTGTGATCGGAAATACGTCATTCATTTAGACGCGCCTCCGTGGATTAGAAAATATTTCTATGTTCTGCGATCTTGAGATACGAATGTTGCTATTAATTCAACGCATTACAAAACTAAGGCGTTATCTATTACGTGCATAAATATTGTGGAGGCAGCAATCAGCGATGATTTGACAAAGTTCATCGTTGATTCTTATGAATGTTGTAATGAATCATAGTTTTCTATGTTTTTCACCTTCAACATTTTTACGTTTCTAGTGCTGAACTGCGTACATTTCTGCGGTGGACTAAGCACAAATATTTTGATGCATACGAATGAATAAAAATGTACATTTGAAAAGTCTTATCGATGTAAGAAACGCATTACTCCGTGTACATCAAATGAAAATATTGAATTATTCATCAATAAAATTTTACAAGCACGTTATCGATGTAATACGTACAATCGAGATAAAAATGTAAAAATGCACCGGCTTTTTTGTCGTGAATGTCAAAATGAATTTCGACCAATCATAAGAAAAGATTGTCCGAAGATTATCAATATTCTCGTGGAAAAATTTGTGGTTGCTTTAATATCGATTTGGGAAAAGCGTGTAATAACGATGAGACTCGGCCATAAATAAACAACGCGTCACAATGTACACAGCAGCGTGATAACACAACACTTGGGTATATAAGTGGTGGACGGTAACGAGGCTGTATCAATAAGTTTACCAAGTTTGAATGAGTGAGTTCAGTTCAGTGAGCTCAGTTGAATGAACTCACTGCCAGTCGATACTCGTAATTTGGTGGAAAAATATTATAGAATTTTAATTGTCAAGCAATATGGTGAAGATACCAGATTTCGTTAAGGGGTTGCAGGAAGTTTCTTCAGTGGAGGTTTGTAAAAGTGAATTTCATATGTTCAAAGATAATCAACTAAAAATAATTAATTTAGTCACATATTTGTACTTTTCGCAAAAGAAAAATATTTTTTTTTAATTTTATAGTGACCTATCTACTAGCTAATAGAAACATTCAAGATTTATTGATAGAATTATTAATAAGACAATTTAATGTACGATAAAACTGTTTAAGTAAAAATAGTAATGATAAAGATATAATATTATATTACAGCCAATTACAGCATTAATATCAACGTAATTCACGATCATAAAACAAATTTTTTAATATATAAACGCATAAATTACACCAAAAAAAATAAAACTAAAATTTATTTTCAGAACGGTGCTAAGGTATTATTCGCTACAGACGATTTCTTCGCAGTCGCTGAAAATTTACTGAAGGTAAGCGCCAAATTCTCAACATAAGGTACTCAATATGGGTAGGTGTACCCAATACGGGACTAGTTTTGACAAACAGCCATATCTTTCTACCATTAATGAATTTTTCGACTGGGGTGGACTCGTTTTGAAGCTGAGTATTTACCCTTTGAAACGAGATGACGCGCGATTTTTTAGATGAAAGCTAGCCCGATTTATTGCACTTTGAATGCAAGTTAAAAAATCAAGATTTATCACTTTTTAAGTATTATAAGCTAATTAGTACGATGTGACAATGTTACAGTTACATATAAACATTAATTTTAAAAAATATAACGAAAATCGAAATTCTATCATTGACAAGTGGAATAAGTATATTTATTTTGACCAACTGCCAAGTTTTGTCTTAAGTTACTCACAGAAATTCAAAACTGGAACATAGAAAAACATTAATGTGGGGTTTTTTTCATAATCCATTAATAATTTTCGGTATAGTCCCATATTCGGTACAAGCGACCGCAATTAACAGACAAAATTAATTCGAGCGGCATTTGGCTTATTTACACGCTAGAAAATTTCTGATGAGTGATTTTGAAAGGGTGAAAGAAGACGAATCGAATGGTATATCGCAGATTTATGCTAAAATATATGAACCTATTTTAAACAATAAATATTTAGTTGCATGAAATTCAATGAGGTCAACGACTTGCATGTCTAAAACACTAAATGGCTGCTGGAAAACGGATTTAGCGTTCGGGCGTAATTCAAATCTATGGAACTTTCATTATTTGATAGTACAAACATAACGTCACAGTTTAGCACTGCCAAAGCATCGCGAATATATCAAAACCGACGATAGTCCCATATTGGGTACACCTACCTTATTTCCAATTTTTCCACGAGATTTCACATTGGATTGTAAATATCAATGAACTTTCCGATAACGGAGATACTCGATTTCGTGTAACGATATCAAGCGGAAATATGCCGTTGATTATCTCGCAATGATAGTACGATTGTCAGATAAGTATTTCAGAATCTCGTGAATCAATAAACTGATACAATCCTTTATATACACATTGTACTTTTCCGCGCGGAAAAAACGTCAAATCAGCCCTCGACAGTTGATCTTTTTCCTTTAACTATTGCAATTCGCAATCTTTAAAAGTCATTCAATTCGACGATTATCCGAAAATTACGCACACATTTTTTTTTCAAAGTTGCGTAATTTTTCAGCCGGAAGAGCCACACTGGAACGAAGAGTACACGGATTTTGGTAAATGGATGGACGGTTGGGAGACACGAAGAAAGCGAATTGCCGGTCACGATTGGGTGATCATCGCCCTCGCTGGACGCAGCAAACTCAGCGGCATTTGCGTCGACACGGCCTTCTTTACCGGCAATTACGCGCCGCGTTTCTCGCTTCAAGCCGCTTGTATTTCGGAAGGTGAGAGCAATCTTTTTGTTCAATTTTCCATTATATACCTAATTGTAATTGCATCGTTCGAGACGGTATTTTGACAGAGATTTAAAAAAAAATGTCCTTCGAACACACGACACTCAAGTAGCGAGATAAAATCTCGCGCGTCTTTTTTCAAAATAACGCAATATTTAATGAGCATAATAACAAATAACCAGTGACCATACACAAGTTGATTGTTTGTTTTTTGAACCTCATTAATATTTGCAACACAAACAAAACCATCAGACGTAGTGACTAACAAATTATCTGCTTTTATCACTCGCAGACGTAGGCGGAGTTCAGAGCCGCAAGGATAAAATGGGAACGGCTGCTAATAACAAAGATCTGGAAAATGCCAAGAAACTGCATTCCGAGGTAAATATTCATTATCGCAATACAGTTCTTGTCGTATATATTTTTATCGCGCGAACAAATGAGAAAACATGTTACAAAAAAAAATATATTTTCACACAATCTTTCAATCATTCCATTATTTTTTTTGTTCTTTAGACCTGGGAAACAGTGATACCAATGGCAACATTGAAAAGCGGCAGTCCCGAAACTCGCAAAAATTACTTCGAGTTGAAAACCGGTGAACGTGTGTTCACCCATCTACGTTTCAACATCTTCCCCGACGGTGGTGTAGCTCGTCTTCGCGTTTACGGTCAACCTGCTAAAACACCGGTTAATCTTGGCTCGTTGGAACCGATCCAAGGTAAATGCGTCGAGTACAGCAACGCCCATTATGGACATCCAGATACTCTTTTATATCCGTGGCCGTCGAAAGGAATGAACGACGCTTGGGAAACTGCTAGGAGACTCGACAGACCGCCCACGATTGACGTTGATGATAATGGATTCACGCTGGTGAGATATTGTTTCTTGTTTTTCATTTTTTTTTTTTAATTTGATATTGCGAACGTGAATCACTTTGCAATGCCGTTGAACTTTATTCAAGAATGCGCTACATCTCGCGAGATATGACTTCTATATTATTATAAAATTATCGGGAATTACAGTCACTTCTAAAAGCTTTGTAATTTCGCCAAAATGGAAAAATTCCCGCCTATATATTAAAGCAAATAAATAATCGTATGAATTACTTTTTTAGCAAAAAGGAGAGGAATGGGCGATCTTGAAGTTGGAAAAATCCATCTACGTCAAACATATCGAAGTCGACACAACGCATTTCAAAGGCAATTGCCCCGACAACATTAAAATTGAAGCAGCTTACGTCGAACCTGGCGAAGATTTCAAAACTACCACTTGGACAACCATCTTAAACCGAACGAAGGTAAAAAAAAATCATTTCATCTATACATTTCATTAAACAATTTCTTGTATTTTTTTTAAATCGCAAATTTTCTTTTTACAGCTGATGCCAAACCAAAGTAACGGACTAAAACATCCAATGATAGAATTGATAACTCGAGCCATCAACCACGTGAAAGTAACAATAGCACCGGACGGTGGCCTCGCGAGAATACGGATATACGGCACTGACGCCTGAGGAAGCATTACGACTTGCGTTGCGCTTCTTCTTCTTCTTTTTTATTTGTTCGTTTGTTCATGATGATCCACGCGAATTTCCGTGTGTATAATGAGTGCTCTGATTGTAAAACTAAGTATTATATCCATTTCTTTTTCTCCTCACGCCATGTAGTCGGTTCACGTTTACGTAATGATTCATTATCGACATTCGTTAGAACAGTATATCGCTCAATATTAACTCTCGAATTAATATATAGATACAAGTATATAAATGTAATGACGGTTTAATCCTTTGAATGAAAAAAAAAAAAGTAGGTGACTCGGCAAATTTGCAGAAGAAAAAAAAAATAGCAGTCAACGCGCGGAGAATCGCATGAAAAACGAAAGTCATTGCACATGATTTCTCGAGGGGGTTAATTGCCGATGAAAAATGATTGAGTAAATCGCGTCGACTTCATCGATTATTGCGAGCGACGCATGCGGCGCATGGAAAGCGATGGAAATTTTGAAAGAACACACACGCGCGCGCGCGCATTCTTCGAGTGTCTTTCAATTGTGCATTTAATTCTCAGGTATTTTTGTGCGTATCTCCGAGGAATTCTTGATATATTTGTGAAATTTTTTTTATGTGATTCCACGTGTATTTTGTAATAAATTTAATTAAAAGAAAAATCTTGTAATATTATAATTTTAATTTTGGCGGAAAATTTCTGTATCATTTCCAAAAAAAAAAAAAAAAAAAAAACATTCAACATCAGCCATTTCAATATCCCACCGATAAACTCTTTCTCCGGTCGCGCACTTTTCGGCAAGGAAATCGAAAGTCAATTTCACAATCTCACGGAAAGAGCAAAAACAAGACAAGTGACCTGTTTCTTTTTTTTTACGTGTGCACGAATACAACTGCAAGGTGCGTTCGTCGCGTCTCGTCGTCGTCGTATAGTCAGGAGAAGCGATCGCGGTGCACGTGAAAGCGGGATATCACGGGACCGGTCTTTGAGAAATGAAAGGAAGGTCGCTTTTCCACCGATGCACCTGTGCTCGATGCAGCAAGGTTACAAAATGTAATTGCTACAGTGTATGCGTCAAGATTCATTTAAGAGTTAGAACGGAAAGAGAGAAACGAAGATGTTATACTTTTTTTTTGGGCGCAACTTGTGACAATACGCGAGGAAGTCGAAAAGAATAATGGGTAAATATGAGTAACAGTTGTTCACTAATATATGTATATATTGTGAGTGTGTATGCGTGTGTGAAAACTTTGAAAGGAATTTCTTTTTTTTCGACATTGTGATAAAAATGAAAGTACATACGTGTATGATAATGCTTCGTGACTAAAAACAATTTTAACAATATATTGCGCGGAAAAAAAAAAACGATTGTACTGCTATTGTTAATTTTATTTAAGAATGCATGAAATAAACTTCATACCGCTGTTTTCGAATATTTTGAGAATCTTCAGTACAACGATCAAGGAGAAAATTTCAATTTCAACAAATCAAAACCATTCTTATTCGCAACATACAGAACGTAATTAACGAATCTTTCAACAAATTACGAAAGAGATTGAAAAAAAAAATCAATACACCGGCCCGTCATCCAATATAAACAACAAATCATCGAAGTTGAAGACATGTGCGAGCAGCATAAACTTGCACACATACGAAAGAGCTCTCACGCGAGTATACGTATACATGTAACCAACACACATATACAAGCACCAACGAACGTCGAGCAGGCACGACGCCTCTCGTATACACCACAGCGGCAATATACGACTTTGACTTTACCTATGGTCAGTGCGAGGATCACTTTCAGACGGTTCGCAGTTCGTCCTCCTCTCTCGTTCGTTCACACACACACAAACACACGAAACCAAGTTACTCTCTTTCCTTACAAAGTGTGTGATAAGAAAGTGGTTCGTAACACGGATTTTGAAACGAAAAAAAAAAATAATAAAAAGAGGTGATTTTGCACTAGGTCAGCTGGCGTGAGTAACCTAAATCAAAGAATGCGCGTCATTAACGAATGGAATCTCGCGTCTCTTTCTCTCTCTTTCTATGTTACTACTCTTGATGTACATGTAAACACCGAAGGTGAGATTTTTTCCATCGTGACAAGTGCGTGTGTTGTATATTATCCAGAGTGTTGAGAATTTAAACGGAACATTCGGCGTGCGTATGTATCGGATACGATAATGTTTTTGTTTGTGCACAGGTTCAATTTGCGATTATGGAAAATTGATGGGCAAAGATGGTGATATGTTGGTAACCGAGCAGCAGGATTCGTTATTGTGTTTTGATTTAGCTTTGTTTCATTGTTCGTTAGTGAGTTGGACACTGTGCTGCAAGTTTCACGTTTAATTAAATTTATTCTCTTTATCTTTGTCAAATTACATTTCGAAATTTTTATTGTTTTCAAATAGTGTGAATTAAATTTCGAAGTGATTTTAATATTCATTCTGGTGTGCATTTTAGAATTCAGTTGTTTTATTCGTAAAAAAAGTCTATGAAACATGTATTTTCAAAAGTAAGAATCTCGGCTACAGTTTTCTTAGAGACAAAATAATGCGAATTATTTATATTATTCATAATTTCTAATAAAAATAATGAGCTTATTTTGCCTCCAATGCAGAACTGATTACAACGTAACTAAAGGACACTTTTAAATATTGTCTTTACGTAATAAAAAATTATTCAAAACTGTATGCGCTAATTAAAAAATTTGTACACAACTATTGTGAAAATAACCATTCTATAATTATACAAACAGTATAGTCACGGCAATTATTAAAATTCGACAGATAAATTACAGCTATAATGTAGGTCCGTGACATTAGCATCGGTAATAAATATTTTGACAACGAATACATTCCTGTATCCAAATATTTGAGAATAATCGAATTTAAATGAAATTCCATTGTGACTCGATAAAGTCGTCGATGAAGACTGACGCGTACCAATGACGCAAGTGAAAACAATAATCACGCCGTACAATTAAACAGTTTGGTCCCTTTTCTGGCATAAATGACGCACAGCATTCAAATCCTTTTCTTTACAAAATTATATAGTTCGATGTAAATGCTCATCAAGCCAGACGTGAAGTGCAAAATCACCTTTTCGCGAGTGCCAAAAAAAAAATCCAAATTTATTCGACACTTGATTTACAGAGAAGAAAGATGAACGTCTAGTCAGCAGAAAAAACTTAGATTCGGGACCCATTAGTGTAGAAAATATCACGTGACAAACCAGTAAACTTGAAAATGCCGAGCAAGGAAGAAGAGTTGCAGAGGGAACGGATTAGGAGGATGTTTAGCTGGAGCAATGGCATTAATATGTGAGTTGATTAAAATTGAATTTATTAATTAATGGTTCGCAATTTAATTTATTTTGATAAGAGTTGAATATGGAAATAGCATTTAGAATTATAGTTTTGTTTATATTTATTGAAAAAATCTGTCTTGTATGTAAAAATTTGAAAAAAAAAAACTTGTATTGAGCTACTACACCCATGTAAGTTTTTAAATTCAACAATTCATTGACGACTCCCAACAAAATGTTGTTCTTCGCGAATGTTTATTTATTCAGAAAAATAAGGATAAATTCGACTTTTAATTACAAAATACTTAATCAATTGAGCTCGACAAACAAACCAACTTAAAACGCGCAAACATATATCTGTAAATAAATTTTCCTGATAAAGAAACCAGTCCCTTTTTTTATTGAATGAGGAAATTTTCGCTCTTTAGCCAAGTCAACAACCTCGGCGTAAGAAAAAACCTATTTGCGCAAAACCCTTATGCAAATTGTTTTTTTTTCTCCACACGGCATCAGTCGAGCTTTCGCAAGTTGAAAACCGGTCCGCGTTTGCGTCTTACGATCTCGAGAAGGGAAAATCCCGAACCCGCAAAATATAATATATACAACGAACAAAATACGTCTTACTTAATAACGACTCATGCACTTTCCAGTTGTATCACTCAGTGTTTTCGCGCGTTCTAATTGTCCGAGCTTCGTTCAATTATAAAATCTCCGGAACTAAGGAAGTGGATTTATTCACCATACTACCGCGAGTACGGTATCTAGTTTTATAACATGAGCGAACGTCGTGGTAAACAATTTTTTTTTCTGCTCTAATTATAACGCTTACGCATTTGTATAATTAAACTTTTTTTTTTCATACCAACGTCGTTTCTTGCAATCCAAAAATAACAAATTCATCCGCGCTAAATTTTGCATCGAGCAATTTTTTTGTCTCTCTTTCTGTATAAAGCCGAATATGTTGACATATTTCCTGCAATTATAAGTACCACGACAATGCGGCGGCGACTTTGCCGGTATAATAACCGCGTCGCGCGAGGACATATATACGCAGTCTAATGTGCAACTATGCGCATCACTCGCTTCGGTTTTTTTTTCCTCTTTTTTTTCTTTTCGAAATTCGGCACTGCATTGTGCATAAACGATTGCCGGGTTGTGCAATTAACGATATATGGCGTTTGGAAAGGTGAACTTAACGGGTTCTAGTTTCTAATTGCAACTGCTGAGTTAAGAATTTACTTTGTGTTTCAAAAGAGTGTATACGTTCGTTTCCACAGACGCGATTGCTTTTCATTGATTTCCAATTTTATTTCCTAGTATTTCACATTGATATTTATGATATTTCCAAAATTGTACAAATTTTATTTTTTTTAAATTGGTAAAAATATAAAACAATGCATGAGATGTATAAAATAAAATATTTTAAATATAAATTAAGAACGATTCATATAATTTTTGATATTTACAAAAAAATCGAAAATAAAAATGAATATAAAATAAATTATAAATTTGATTATCGTTCATAAGATAATTTTCAATCTGATAATAGTATTTGTCAATGACAATTTAAAAAAAAATATTATCTTTTCAAAATCTTTCAAAGTCTAGACATATCTAATGATAAACATCCGATATCTTGCTTCAACAAATTAAACAATAATTTTGCAAAAAAAGATTTCGTAATGCTCACAGTGTAGATACATTTTTTAAACGATTATTCAACAATTAAAGGCACATAGTAACCTAATATCTTTCTTTCTATAATTCATCCACAATAGTCACGATAATCGTTAAAACGAGCTATCATAGCAATAAACAAACTTCTCGCTTTGCGATTTCTTTGTTTGATCCTCGTCTGTAAAAAATAATGCTTATCCGCGTGCTTCTATATATATACACACACACCTGTCAATCGTGCGCGCGATTCTCATGTGAAAGTGATCGATAATGGAGTTTGCTCGCACCACAGTGAAAGTCCAAAAGTATTCGCATGTTTGTTTATTCTTTTAACCCAAATTCAAGTAAATAAAATTAAAAAAAAATAATTTAAAATCGAGGTTGAAAAATGCGCGCGAACAACGTGTAATTTGTCGGAGGTTTTGCAAGTGATTTCTAACGCCAACATATCTCGATTATTATGATAATTACACGAGTGGGATCGTCTATAAACGTGTCCTTATAAAAAGCGAGGTTGTTGTGCAAAATCACTAATTATTTATCGAGTTGAAGAAAAAAAAAAACGCAGTTGATGCAACATACGCAACAGGTTGTTACCATTCGTCGGTGAGGTGAGAAAAAAAAGTCGAGATGGCAGCACAAAAGTTTGATTGTCGATCGGTAAAGGTGTATTCTTCAAATACTCAACCGGTCGGAGGTAATGGTAGAAAGAAACTATACGTAACTTGAAATGCGATTAGTTACAACTTATGAAATCTTTATAACACCGCGTTATTATATCAATATGAGCGCCGTTACATGTACTTATTTATGAATTTCTCACTTTTCACCTAAACGTTACGTGTTTGATCTACTTCCGTTTTTGTTTCTTATATCAGCCTCGTGATAGTTATGTTCATTAGATTAATTACAAGTTGTAATTTCAACAACGAACAAGTTATATATCGCACAATGTTTGATTTTGCAATCTTTGCTCGAGGAATTCCGAATCAATTGGATGTGATTGGAGATTTTTAAATGCATCTAATAATTATCGTGACTGGTATGAGTATTTTATTTTCGAAATAAGTTTTTAAAAGATTAATTATGTAACCTTAGTAAGCTTGCATTGAATGTAAACTACTTAATTATAAGACAATCAAAAGTTACTCTTACATGTGAGTTAAGAAAACAAGTCAAGAAGGTCATTCTCATTTATGACATATGAAATTGATGAAATCAAAAGCTTTCATCAAAAAGCAAACATTAAATCGAATGGAATGTAGTCAAATCAAGCATCTATTAATAAATCCATTCTCTCACATATAAGCATACTCGCACACATACATCTACTTCTTCCTGGGCTTTATGTAATCTTCCCTGGACCGACCGCTTTCACGTTTCCAGCGTTTTTGTGAAAAAAAAAAGAAGGCGCTCACGCACTTATGAAAGTATCGCCTTTTTCTTCTGCTCGTTTAATCGAACCTTTCATTGAGATTAATTTCGTAAATAAAATGATTTCTTTTTCACTACTTGACGTTTTGCAAATTGCGAAAAAAATATTATCTCATCTTTTCCATGCATTTAGATTCAAACATGCACATCGGTAAAACATTTTATCGCTGTTTGAATACTAAAAAAAAATTTTTTTTTTCGATAATTATTCATCTTACATAAATGAACAGATGCGTTACGTTTTCTTTTTATATGTAATGCATGAACGTGCATTATAAATCGTGCTTGGTGCATAATATATATGGTTGCTCTAAAAGCCATATCGACAAATCACATTTGAGTTCAGTTGAATTTCTTTCCCTCGTATATATACGACTCTTTCCTTATTACTCCAAGCGCGCGCTTTTAACGAACAGGAATTCAAGTGCGTTAATATGGTTACAAAAGTTAAAGTACAAACTCATTTTTCCTTGCTAATAGCGATCGCTAGACGCACACCACATTTTTTGTGCTACGAACTACTGGCGTGAATATCAACTTTGCTTTTTGCGTCATTTATATGCTACGACTTTTTTTTTGCGACAACGCGTTAACGATTTGCATGAATTAACGACTTCATTGCCGACGGTAAAAATAAATTAAAGTTATGTCGAAAATTACCAAAATAGTCGAGTGTGATGTGATCAAGTAGCGCTCTATATTCTTTTCATCTCATAGTTAACAATTATTGATCAGGTAAAACATTATATAAACGTTCGACTTCAGAAAGTTATATTGTAAAGTTCCGAAAAAAAAAGTAACGAACGTCGATAAAGAAGATTCAACGAAAGAGTACGTTGAATCTTGATGGTTCTAAAAGTCGCTCTCGTTTGTTTTTCCCTCTCTACCACATTTCCAAACAAGTGTAGCACGTCGTTTTACGCAACCCAACTTGTATCTCAACATCTCAAGGTGTAGGATAAGATTGAATCTCGAATGCGCGCAAAGTCAAAGTCCTGTTGCGAGTTCGGTGTATAGCAGTACTCAAATTTTGTTTATTTTGAGCACTTGAATTTGTTACATCTGGCCTTGTTCCGAAGATCGATTGAAAAATAAGCATTAGTACATTCTAATATTTCAACTTGGAAAGCGGAGGTTCTTGAATAATAGCTATATACGAGGATCAACATGTCAATGTGACGCTTTTTTTTTCGTACGGATGATATTGGAATATGCAAATGATCGATGAAGATTCATAAGTCAGATAACTACGAATTGCAATGATCAATTTTTTTTCTTTTGTTTTTTTCCTCGTCTACTAAATCATGAATTATTTTTGGAGAAATATATATTCCCTTACCTCGAGAGAGACAGAGAGATACTCGATGATCCTTGTCCTGTATTAGAAAGATCCATCATCGCGAAGCAAAAACTCGGATAGTGGAAGATTTTTAGCTCCATTGAACAATCCGCACGTGTCTCACTTCGTATACTTTATTACTGTCCTTTCCATCAACGAGAATAGAGCTTGTTCCTTAATCCGAATGCATTATTTAGTGCGGATAGTAATACTGGGTTCATCGCATTGTTTCCGCAGAGACAGAGAGGTAGAGAGAAACGCTGAAAATAACCAAAAAAGCTGTTTAGTATTCACCAAGTATGCACAACCAAGATCCGACTACACACACACACATATACACGCAGCAACTTACGGTACTTTGTCTTGTACGACAAAATGAAAATCGGACTTTGAACTGTCTAGATATCCGAAAAAATAAAAGAATTTGTAATTCCACACGGTGGAAATAATGGCCTCGATGATGATTCCCTCGCCCGTGTAAAATTTATTAATGAACTGTCATATTTTTTCTTTTTTATCGCTATTTCGTGCGCGCAGATTTACGGCTATATACGTGGAAAATAAAAACGATCGGAGACACATGGACAGAGGTTATGCTAATTTCTTTGACGGACACACACAGATACACGAGAACACTGTTTTGTCAAGTGGATTATTTTTTTGGATTCTCAATGATAGCATAAATTATATTTCGCCTCGTGTGTATGTGGCTCTCGATCGATTTTACTTTCCTTTCTTTTTTTTATGCACGAGATTGAATTTTCTTGTAATTCAATTACTTTCTGAGTTTTTATTGGGGAACTGTTGGGCTTTACAGATTTATTTATTTATGTTTGTATCACCAAGCTGATCATTAAAATATTGTATTTGAAAATTGAATGTATATTCGTGTATGTTTTACAAGTGCATTTCAATCTTTTAACAATCACTTTTTCTGTATTTTTTTTTAGTTTAAATTAAAAATTCATGGTAATAAAATTTATCACTACGGAAAGTTTCCAATTCCAGTCTAAAAGTGTATTGTTTGCATTTCGAATGAAAATTTTTTTCTGAGTTTGAAACAAAAATCTTCTTCAGAATTGGTGGGAAAGAATGAAAGCTCGGCATGACCATAAAAGAGAAGTTCCACAATTACCTTGGGCTAAAGAAAGTTTTCTGTTCAACTTTTGTCACATCACGGAAACGACAGGATGCGGTGTAACAAAGCTGTGTATTATCTTTGGAATTTTTACAACAACAAAAAAGAAGAAAATAAACAACGCACGTCGCAATTAACAGCTTTTCTTTCTTATTTTACATAAAAAAAATTCAAACAAAATTCTTTTTCATTTTACCAACTAATTCGGATATTCCGCGCGAGGAAGTGAATACGTAAGTGCGGTAACAATGACATAATCGAGTAATTGGGTAATTTTTTCGATATTTTTTTTTTTATTTTCGTTCATTTTATCGTAACGAAGCCACGCGCGGAATCCAATTGGCGTATACGAACTAGCAGCGGCTTTGCGATAGCGTGACGTAAGTCGTTAGAAAGTCATTTTGATATCCGCGAGATCATCTTCTTCCACTTCTTCTTCTTCTTCTTCATCGGCTTAGTGTTTACATTCTATAAATTCTTCGACAATTTTCCGAATCGAATCATATATAGTATTATTTCGATTATCTTTTTGGAATTCAAATTGTTACGAAATCCGTCGATTTTTTCCCCTTTTCTTTCTCGCCGAGTCATTAATTAATGTAGGAAGTAGCTTTCATAGGGATCGTAAATTTTCCACTAAATCGATTTCTCATTTGCATGGAATATTGCATCAGAAGCTCTCGAAAGGTACTTCCTGTAAATTAATGTTTGCTATCAATGTCTATACTATTATAATTAAAATTCTGCTGGTCATTCGACAGACATTTTAATAATTTGCATTCATTTTTCATACCCAAAGTATAAACTTCTAGTCTGAATTCCACTTTTAAAAAATTCACACTGCATCTTACGTGAACCTCAACCAAAAAAAAAAATTCGTGGAAAACCCAGCTCGCGACCTACATACTAGCGTTCAAAGTGTCTCAACCCAGAGCGCTAATCGTTCATCCAAACAAAATATCGACTGACCGCGCGCAAACAATGCGGCTGGCAAAAGAGCGAGAAAAAAAAGATAGGAAGGCCCCCCTTCGCACCTCTCCGTACGAAGACTTTCTCAACGCGCGGCTCTCCGGCGACGACGGCGAAAAATTGTGCAACGGGCTCAACTGAAAACTGACGCAATGCTCGATTAAATAACTCCCCGCAAACGGCCAGCAAAGACGCAGGATTATGCATCCGAGATATAATAGCTACTGACCATTGTCCGACTTAAACAAGGAGAAAGGTCTTTTTTTTTTGGAGGCCGATATGCTGCTGCGAGCGAATTTAGTGGACTTAGAATTTGGTGCTTATTCCGCTTTTTTGTATTTTTTTTATCTATGGCAATTTTATTGTGGACTGCTCCAAATTACTCTACTCAGTACACAATTAAGCGATTATTTTACCAAGTATAATTTATTTCAATTCTTATCTAATAGACGTCAGAGGAAAAATATAATTTTTTTTTCAAATAGTGACTTTAATTGTTAGTAATAAGGATAAGTTTTAGAGTATGTGTCTTGACAATGAGTTAATAAATGTTCACCGCGGTAGTTGACGATAAAAAAAAATGATATCTCTATAAAGCTGCATTTGAAAAGAAAACAATGAGTTTGAATTTTTGTCCGACACCATTTTTCCCATTATGTAATCTTACGCAAAATAGATCATCGGCAATCGATCGAATAGGTACACATATACGATGGAAGCGATTACGCGAGTATTTTCTTGTGCAAGTGGTGTATGCCTTGTGAACTTGAGAGTCTACATGAACGACTCGATGTCAGGGTTATATCGACACCTATACGTGCTTCAAATTATTCTCTCGCCTTTGTCCCGTGGGAGTTCGCAATATTATTCTCTGATTGCACGAGCGACAGTCGCGAGGAATGCATTTGAAATTCGTTCGCAAAGTATTCAAAAGTATTGCTGGATTGTAATATATTTTTTAACAATTTGTGTAAATCAAATTTTAATTTTCTGTCAATTGAAAACCATTTTTAATTCTTTTTATCCTACATTTTTGTAAACTAAACGAAAAAAAAAACTTGATAATGTCAATGAAAACTGAAGGAGAAGAAGTTGAAATATTGATAACTCACATCATCGAAGATTTGGTGATTTTTCTGATTACAAAATTCACCTATTCAGCGATTTATTATGGTTTGACGAATTTTAGTTCCAGAGAATATAACTGGTTACATGAATATTTATGCTTTATGAAAATTTCAATTACGAGAATCTGTTCACATAAATTGCGAATCTGTACATGAAGCAGCAAATCAATCACGATATATGCGTCAGTTACTGATACGATTCATAATTTTTTCGTTTTTTTTCCATTTTGCAAAAATTTAAATTAGAGTCTAAATTAGCACATCTCTTAATTTCCAACTATTATTCAAAAACACACAATGAAGGATAAAATTAATGACACAACGCTTTTAAAAAGAAATTCGTCAAATCCTACATCCACTCAATGCGAATAAACTTGAAATCTGAGAAAGGCCGTTGAACATCAATTTCACATCAACGAGTTACTCGCAGTAGCACAATAGACAATTAAGTGGATAATTAACAGCGGCATGTTTTAGAAACTATTCTCAGAGCCATATAATCACTCGAGTTACTATGTTTGAAAATAGCCAATATGCATCGCAACTAAATCTCCAGTGAAAAAATGACAAATGTTCGATACCAAGAAGATATATTTATCACCGGTTAATCGTTCAATCAACATCAAGGAATCTTTTTCATTGTAGCGACCTTTCGCGAATGTAAATTTTTTGAATTAAGAAACAAAAAATTCGGTATTCCATCGAAGGACGATGGAGTGTAGTACTTCATTTTATTTATTTATTTATTTTTTGACAAATGTTCTCACGGCGATGATGGTTGACGCGCAGACTCCGCACGGTGACGTCACGCGATCGCGGATCGGCGGATGACGCGAGTTACCGGTTTTTCGGGCTTTTCGCGCCGATTCACACGCGCAGCTGAGAATTGCATTTACATGTGTGATGTTTCGTGGGATGATGGCGTGCACGTTTTGAAGTCTTGTTGTTTTTTTTTTTGACGGCTGGAAATTATCAGCTGATGTTCTTTTTATAATTCATGATTCGCTTGTTAATTGTAGTGTAAATGCACGTGATCGAAATTCGACAGAGTATTATTAGCAGCGGCATAAATTAAGTTTGTAAAAAAAAGTGACACGAAAAAAGGAACGCACTTGTCGAGTGTTTGTCGTTTGATGAATTTGCATCAGCTACGTGTGCATTTGAATTTTATTTTGAGCTTATTTCTTTGTCCATTTTTTAACAATGTTTGTAAAGAAGACATATGATCAGACGTAAAAAAGAGTTACGATTACGGAAGTTGGGAGAAATTATAAAAATAGTATTTAAAACTTGTGACTAACTGTCGCTTTAACTCAATTCAACATTTCAACATAGCGTTAAAAAAATCGTAGATCAAAAATATTCCTCGTATAATATTTTCCAACTAAAACCACAATGTACTTTATAATTATCACCTAGTCGACGAAAAAAAAAAAACAACTACTGAACAAGAGTAAAACGTTCATGACGCGTCGTACTCGTCTTTTGTGCGCGCCTGTAATATGCGTCAGAGTCCTGAGAACCGGACTTCGAGACTTTCGCGAAATTTAAAGAGCGTTTTCACTCGCTTGGCAAGTTTGTGCATTTGCAATGACTGCAATCCTTTTTCAAGTATGAAAAATCAAGATTTTTAAAATCTTTTTCGAAGCTTCTTCGGCGTACTTTAAAATTTTTAAATGTTACATACGTTGGTGCATGTATATACGAAACGTTACGTATTACAAACACACTTACAATTACACATACGAATTAATACAATATTTTCCGTGCACTCGTGTCGTCGTGACGCAAGCGTAGAAACCGTAAAACATACAACATTGTGCATAAACGCTTGCGAAACAAAAAAAGTTTCCGAGCGCTAACTGTTGTTAAATTTTTCGCACTTTGCGCGCGTCGGTATATATATTTTTCGAATCTCAAACAACTTCGGCATACAAGATCCTCGTAATCAGTTGCGTCATTACTTAATCAAAACAATAACCTTAATTGTCCATTACAAAGCAAATAAGCAATGACAAAGACAAGAATAAACTGCATTAGAAGTTTACAAAAAGCAGTAGCGATTCTCTGCTTCTTCTTCTTCTTCTTCTTCTTCTTCTCTGCTATCATCCTCGTCGTCTGTGTGTTTTTTTTTTCAGAGGTGAAGGCCATTTTCTCACGTGGATGATACGGACAAAAACGACGTCTTGATTCTTGATTGCTTTTCCACTTCGACGTTTTTTTCGCGGTACACGCGCACTTTACGATTCTCTCTCTGACGCATAGGTGCGAATAAAAATGATAAGGTATCGTCGATGAATTAATCTACTTTAGCCTGACGATTTTTTTTTTGCTAAACTTACGGTGATATGCAGATGGGCTTTTATGCATTAAAATGTTTTTGTCTATTACTTGAGTTTTCTGTGAAATGGTATTCTGACGAATAATTTCGATTGACCAAGTAAAAATAAATATTTGTGATAATTCGACAATTTAAAATCCAAACAAAAGCTTATTAAAATCTTTTAACATTTGTAGTTTCTCCATGATTTTTAAAACAAATTTACATACTTCGTTATTCTTTTTGCTACTGTAATGTTGTTATTCAAAAGTTACGAAAGAACATACTTTTTCCTCAAATCTCCTACTCAACTACTTTAAGAAAATCTTTGACATATCTTCGTCAAATCTTTTAGATTAAAATCGCACAAATAATTACCATATCTTCGTTTGTATCAGAATCTCAAACATGATCATCTTCGGCAATTACTGTAGAAAAACAACCTTTCGGAAATCTTTAATATATACTGAAACCGTCGTGAAAAAAAAAAACAAAAACAAAAAAACATTCGGAACGAGGGAAGCTCTAAGCAAAGGAAGGAGGATTAGAAAGGAGTCCGGGCATAGCAAACGAGAAAATTGCAGATCACATCTATTTCGCGAAAACAGCCGCGAGCGGGTTACACAAGCTCCGTGGTTTTATTAGGCGAGCCGTCATCATCAGCCAAGTCGTTCGTGCAACTATCTCTCATACAGCAATGGTATATACATATAAGATTCGTGACAGTCCAGACTAGCTTCTTTGCATATACACACACAGACGCAAATGTCTATGACAATTCTGAGGACGTTCTCCTGTCAAGTCTTTGAAAAATTACCTTATTTACGATTATACCTCGGTTCCTCTTCGAATTGTCCATCATCGGACGTGTATATCTTTAGAATTTGTATGGACACGCGAATAATAAAAATAATAGTAGTAATATGAGATTATTGTGGACTCTCGATAGATCTTCTTTTTTTTCCATTCAAACATCGGTCAACCGGTTGACCAGGTGTTTTAACATCTACGTGAATCGGCAGAATACAAAAACAGGATTGGGTTTTTTTTTGTTCGTCGCGAGAGCAAGAATGTCGCTTTTTTTTGTGCGCGATGCTTTGCTTGCGCTCGTGCGCGGTGGCCTCTCGAACACTCGTAGCGCGGCTTACTGATTTTTTGTTATTTTACAGTTCTATGACAAACGATAATCCGCTCAAATGTTTTTTTATAGCGATAAAAATTCAAGAATCGTATCGTAAAGCAGAAAAAATTGAGTTTCTATTCGAACAACAATGAAATATCTATAAAAATGTGCTTCAAATTTTAGCGATAGGGTTTAATCATCCTTTGTTACGTTTGCAAGTTAAAAATAACGTCAAATGCTTCTTAAAAATTCTAATTAAAAACTGCCGAGTCATGCCTGAAAAGTCATTAAGAAATCGAGCTCAAGCGCAGCAAACAAATTACCTATACTCACGTGCAACGCCGCAACGAGAGGAGAAAGGGGGATAATATAAAAAAAAAATCATGCAACTCATGATTCAGCACAAAAATTGACGTACACTTATATGTACGGGGAATCCCCGATATAAATTCTTCTGGTCCTCGGGCGCGAGAGAAGGATCAAAAAAGAGAGAGAGAGAGAGAGAGAGAGAGAGAGCGAGAAAAGAAGAAGTTGCTCGGGTCGCATTGGTGAAGCAAAGCGCGTACTAATAAAATTTTGTAACGCTACTCGGCGGCGCAGGGTCGACGTGAAGAAACTGTTATACGTGCTCGTGCACAAACGGCTAGCTACGATGCAAATTCGATTGTTTCGTTCACCCTTGCCGGCAGCTTTCGACATTTAAGGATATGTGACGGTTTGTTTGCAATTTGATGACTCTCAGATTGGTTTTAATAGTGCACGAGGTTTCGTAATAGAACCTGAAGCTACCGTATGGATTTTTAGGTTAGGTTTTGCACATATTCTTTTATGACAGCCAACCAGTGCTTTAAAGATTTCAAAAAAAAATCTTTTTCCTTTCTCACTACAATAAATGTCAAGTAAAGTAAGCCACTCAAAAATTATTATTTCGCGCTCCGAAAAAAAAAAATTAAAAGTTTTTTTTCTTCATTTTTTTTAATAACACATCACGTACAGCGGTATAGGTGTCAAAACGTCCGAAAGTTGCGCACTATAGCTTCGCGCCGCGCCGTTGTGCAGCC
Organism: Galeopsomyia nigrocyanea; assembly: GCA_035047105.1. Taxonomy (NCBI): domain Eukaryota; kingdom Metazoa; phylum Arthropoda; class Insecta; order Hymenoptera; family Eulophidae; genus Galeopsomyia; species Galeopsomyia nigrocyanea. Next base: position 11,359,821 of record JAWWMK010000032.1, on the reverse strand, counting down.
TACTTTCACGACCTTGCAGACAAATAAACAAATTCTTTTTTTTTCTTCACCTCTTAATATTCGCTGACTTTGGCGTTCTGATTTTTCTTTTTCAGTGTGACAAAGTCACGTAATTTATCGATTCAATAAGCAGTTTAATTTATGAACTCGTTGATATCGCATCAGTGAAGAAGAAGAAAAAAGTATTTCGCGAATTTTTGCCTTATTTTAAATAAATGTGGGTTACGAACGAACGAAAATAAAAGAAAATCCACCCCCTTGGACAAAAATTCGCCGTACGATTGTGCGAGTTGGTAGCACGAAAAATGAGGTTGAAGCACGCGCGTGCCGCTAGAAGGCCACACGCGCGCTGCTTCGGATTGTTTCGCGCATATATATATTATATACACATATACAAAGTGATCAGCGACTCTGACCACGCTTGTGCATAATATTCCTCGACGGCTTCTTCTTCTTCTTCCATGTAACTTACTCGTCGGTTTTTCTGTCGGCTCTGCCGCGCACAGGAGGACGCGCGGCAAAACAACGCACGCACAAAAAAAAAAGTTGCGCGAGCTTGTACACATATAGGAAGATTCCATCCTGCCAATGTTTAGGCATTGGCTTATTAATTTGCACATTTGCATATTGCGGAGAAACAATTCGATCTAGCGATTAATTTAAAAACAAAATTTTTCAAAGTCGACGCTCAAAAATTAAAATATTTGACTTTTAAAATATCAAGCTCAAAATTACACAGCACACCAACCAAATTTAGAAGATCATCCAACAGTATTTGCAAACGAAAAAAAAAAAGATGTCCGCGTATATAAATGTTCAAAACCAACAAAAAAAAAAAAAAGAGCCTCATATCACATTCGCGCGCGTGATGTCAGTTCTCGTGCAAAAAAATCTCCTATATGCTAATACGTACTTTCAATAAAATCCATCGCGTCTCTCTTTTTTCCTTCATCTTCGTCGCACACAAGCCTAAGCACGTGCGCGTGATTAAAAGTTTTCTCAGCGTTAAAATAAAAACGATCGATCGAAACCAAAACACTCGGACGAAAAAGAAAGAAAGAGGAGAGATATACAGAGATAGAGAGTGGGAGTTGCAACGAGTGAGATGAAGAAAGGGGCAATGATAGCAACGCTGCCGCGGCGGCAGCAAGTGTGTAAGAGAGAGAGAAAGGAGGGTCGAGAAGTGGGAAGGTGCTACCAGCAGCGAGGTATCGTTCGGTCAGTCTCGCGGCAGGACTCGTGTCGTGCGTATTACAATCTCAATCGATTCCTCGTTATATACTCTCAAGTCCCGCGAGTGCTCCATCTCTGTCTCTCTATTCTGTTGTGCGTCGTCCTCGTTATTCTTCATTTATATAGTGGTTCTCTAGGATTCTTCAAGTAAAAGTGTCTCATGAGCTCGAATAAGATTCGGGCTTGGATTTTTACAACACCGACACCTGCCGAACGACATACAAGTTGAGCAGAGAAACGCCGCAGGTACGAAGTGTGCACGGTGTCTCTCTCTTTATTTTCTTTTTTTTTTTAATCTTCTGGTGAAAGGTTTTTTACGCGAGATTCGGCTTTTTATTCTTTTTTTTTTTTTTTGGAGCTTGATTTATTTCGTTCGCACTATGCAAAGTTCTTCAAACAGGTGTTCTCAGGTGATATTAAGTAAAGTGTATTTCTTTGCCCGGCAAGATTAGTTAAAGCTTCATTAAAGATTTTTTTAATCATCCGATTTCTTGATGATCTCATCTATCTACCAAAAATAAAAAAATAATTTCCTCTCGTGATCTCGAACGATCTGTAAGAAAATAAATTTCTCCACGAGTATAAGTACAGTTGTTTTAGTGCAGCAAAACAACACCAATTACCGCGCGGGTAAACTCGCTAGTAGTGACGCGAATTCCCGGAAACCTGCGTATAACTTCGATCAATGTCTCTCCCCTCGCGTATAAAAGCTAAAAACACATGGAGAAAATGTGCGAGGCAATCACGTAATGGTCTTTTCTAATGCGTGTGTGTATGTGTGTGTCGTGGTGAAATTACGCTCCTCTGGATTTTTATTTAATAACACTGCTGCTGCTGCTGCTGCTGCGATGGAGTAACTTTGGGTTCTCTCGCGCGGCAGATGCACTTTCTCCTCTTGATACTTTTGCGAGAGAGAGAGAGAGAGAAAGAAAGACGTAAGTTAGTTTTTTTTTGTGCGCGCACGCGTGCATTGAATGCGAAATGAATGCATCGTTAAATTATAATGTATTTTTTTTTTTTTATGGGATGGATTTTTGGCTCGCACGCGCGCGAATGCGAGGAACAGGAAACAAGATTTCTTTTGAGTTTTGTTGCTGAGGATGACGACCGGAGCGCGCGCTTTAATGGAATGAATATTTGACTGATTTTTTTTTCTTCTGATGTCTGCCTTACGAGATTAACAGATTATGTAGTTTTGAACACGTGTAAGGTTTCTGCGTATATGTATGGAAATCTAATATTTCGAACGTTATACCGTGAATTTTTTTCGAAGGTAATTTGTATTTTCTGGGATGACGACGCAAATGTCATTTGCTAATAATTCGAATGGGGATTCATTTATTTATAACTCAAACTAAATAAATTATCTAGATAACAAATATAAAATAGCAAATTAGATACTTTTATTCTCAGCCAAAACCGAAAAAAAAAATTTTTTTTTTTAAACGCACGATAAACAAGACTACGCGAACCGAAAGATGAAAGAAAAAACCTCTCAATTATGCATAATTTATCGACAAAAAAATAACAAGTTTACCAATCCGTAACCTTCCTCGTGTCTCTTCGCCCGAAAAAAAAAACGTAGACTTTTTCCAGAACGTTCTTTTCCGTAAGTTTCGTACAAGCGATAACGGCAATAGTCGTACAAGCCTCGAGAATAAAAATTAACGTTCGACAATTAGCCCCGAACAATTAACGTACATACGCTCGCGGATATCGAATCAATTGTCATATGACGTGAATCGTCCGAATAAGTAATGGACAGCGAACGATGACGATTCATTTGGTTGCGAAATTCATTTGCGTACTTTTCTTGTTTGGTAAGTTGAATTTGCGTCAGTTTAATTACTGCAAAGAATTATTTGGTAATTCATCGCGTAAGTGTTGGGTGATCAGTGTATGAATGGTTTTTATGTTGGATATGAGTGAGATCTGACAAATCGCGAAAGAATATACACGTATAAAAACTGCGTTGTATATAGTAAATAGAGACTCCAAAGGTAAACACAAATATATATAGCATGCTATGGAATTTTTCTTTTCGGCTACAGTCAATTAAATTCTTGATTCGCGAAGATATATATATGTACATCCTCGAAGTTTTTTAAGGTTCTCAATCTCTTCGCATTAAGATAAAAAACTAAAAATCCAAATTACAAATCAACCGATTCCACTTAGCAAACATCAGACAATCTAGTGTAAAAAAAACTATACAGATATGTATACATCCTCGAAGTTTTTCAAGGTTCTCAATCCTCGCATTAAGAGAAAAAACTAAAAATCCAAATTGCCAATCAACCGATTCCACTTAGCAAACGCCAGACAATCTAGTGAAAAAAAAAACTATACGCGGAAACTTCCGGCGAACTTTCATAAAAAAAACCATCCGCGCGCTTCCTCGACACATCACGAATTCTCATCACTTTCACCGAAACGAAAAAAAAAAAAAAAAAGAAGAAAATCACGTCGACGAAGAGATCAAAAATTCAGTGCGACATGAAAAAAATTAAAAAAAAAAAATCGATTGCATCGAAACGCTTATATAATTCGAGGGACATTCGGCCAAGTATGTATATATGAGAAGAAATCGGTGGCACACACGTGCGCAGTCCGAAAGGTGTATATATATACACAAAGTGGGGAGAGTAAAAAAGAGAGAGAGAGAGAGACACTTGTGCACTTTCTAGCGGGTCACAAAGGAAAATGCAAGTTACTCGTTCTCGCTCGCGAGCGCACGGATGCGCCTCGTTTTGCTTTTACCATATATATTCCGCGTCAAAACAGAAAACACCATTCGTTGTTTATCGATTGTAACTCAGCTGGAAAGTGTATTATGATTGATTGTCGATCGTTGGAGATGCATTTTCTCGCGACAAAACGATTTTTTTTTTTGCTGTATCCGTGAAGTATATATTATGAAAAGCCAATGTTTTCTGGGAATGTTCAATTAATTTTCACGTGTATATCTTTACGAGCATTCAATACATATTTTCAATAGTTTTCTTGAACAACGTGACTATACAACTTTCCACACACCAATAAAAAAAACTATTCATCAATTCTCCGTGAAGCTTAAATTTTTAAAACTCGATCGTAAAAATCCTCCGATAAAAATTTCTCGCAAATAACCATCGTCGTCGCGAAAGAGAGAGAGAGACAGAGAAAAAGAAACGGCAAATTATCATACTGCACTGGACGCAGGAGCATATATAATTAAACTCGATGACGCGCTTTTGTTGGCACTCGGTAAAGAGATGAAGTCGACCTTCGCCGTTATACGCGTCGCGCAATGAATTTTAATAAACAAAAAGGAGAAGAAAAAAAAAAATTTGTACGCCATCGCGTAGTTGAACTCGCGAATTTTTTTTTCTGACTCACACATCCTTCTTCAATTCGATTTTAAACGCGCGCGATTTTCGCTCGAAAGCTGCGTGCAACTTTTTTTTTTAAGTTTCAGCGCGTGAGTAATAGGATCGTTGAAAAAGATTTGCGGTTGTAAATTTTAGCGCGGCTTGTTAAAAAGTACCTCGATAACGATTCCAATAATCGTTAAAATTACGTACTGTCGGTCGTTCTTTGTTTTTTCTTTCCGTATAGAAAGTGAATCTAATCGGAAGAATATTTGTAATTATCTAATAGAATTATTCCATAAAAAGCATTTTGCGTCGTACTTCCCCAACAGTTAATTAATTATTAAACGTATTAAATTCAAAATATTTTCGTCAAAGCAACAACAACACGTCAAAGCATAAACAACATCCATCCCCGCATTACTAATGGAAAAGTTTTCAACTCAATCGACAAAAGCTTTAATAGTTCGTGTCACGCATAAACTTCGATCGACCTCACTATACCCCCCCCCCCCCCCCCCGTACAATACATATCGCCGTCAGTCTGTCGCCGGACGCGGACGCGGGGTGAGTTGCCGCGAATTATGGACAGCGCGCAGAGGTAAGAGGTTAGGGGTTGCGACTGCGTTTATTCGCAAAAAAAAAAAGTAGGTCGATGTTATTTCGTTGACGTGGACACATTTAATAATGAACGCGAGTGTTTTGGGCAATGAATAATTTGAAAGCGAGCGACATAACGACACTTTTTTTTTACTTATTATTGTGAAGCGAACGAAATCAGATCGTCGTGTGATACTGATCAATTATATATATAGACTTCATCGATCGGTCGAGAGAAAAACACATACACACACACACAAGTGTCGCGTGTCAGAATGTGTATCACCGGCAGACGGTTTTATATATTATGTAAATACTATTTCCGTGTCTCGTCTCGTGGGAAAATCGATTTGTTGCGCCTTTTGCGGTTATAAGTGTGGATACGACACGTTAATTGGTTCAGTGGACATGATGTATTCTTTCTGTTTTTTTCACTGAGAAATATTTGTAACGGGATGCACATATTCACAGATCTATATTGCAATTTATTGTCGGGATTGATTGTCTACAAGACTTTTATTTATTTGCTGTGGTTCGATCGATTTCGAAAACCCCATTATAAACGGTAAGAAAAAATCGTTTCTTAATTACCAATAATAGAACTATCAGAACAATCGTCGCCATTGAAAAGAAAGACTATGCCCAATTCAAAATTCAGCTCAATGAAACGCGACGCCGGGCGCTCGTACGAGGCCCCGAAATAAGCAAAATCTGGCACGACGTCCCGTTGCTTTTCCGCGGCCGTTTTAGACACTACATATACCTGTAATATATAACGAACGCCCGAACGAAAAAGATAGAGAGAGAGAGAACTACAATATCGAGATGACCCTAATAGGCGAGAAGTGAGAGGGAAATACTCGATCGCTTTCGGATGTGTTACACAAAAAAAAAGCGACCACGACGGTGTTCGGGAATTTTTTTTTTGTCTTTTGTTGGATTTTGGTTTACTTTTTTTTTCGTGGGTGTTTTCTTTTTTGACATCGGAGTGAATTTATAGCTGAGTTTTTACGACGGCGATTTCTTTTTTCTTTTAAACTTTGAAAATTAACGAAATAATGTAGTTGGCGGGCCGAACCTTTTTTTTTTTTGCTAAATTTGCATTTCAAAATTTCGACTACAAAATCCATCGAGAAAATCAATAAACTAAGACAATGACAATTCATTTAAAATTCCATCACTTCAACCGTCAAAATCGAAAAAAAAGACAACGTCCTGACAAAACAATCAAATCGTTTGACAATCGCAATAAAATTCTAATCATGCTTCGGTTTCGTCGTATCTTCCCTTTGCCGTTGCGTGCTCATGTATATTCTAGGCGCAATTTCACGAGTCAAGTCACGTGAATCGATCCTAAGACGATCTCATACCTACCAATCGATTCTCAAATCGAAGCGACACATTCCTATATGCGTCGCTAAGTAGGTCAGACGCGGCGATTCCGATTGCGAATTTTGTAAACGCGACGACTGTATGTCTGTGTGTATGTAGTTGTACGAGTATATATGTGTGTGTGGACATCGTTCGCGAGTAAATAAAAATCGAGCGCGCGAGTTCTCCTTTTTCGCGTTTGCGCGCTTATATTGCGCAAACAATGATCTGGATTTATCGTGTGAAGCTTCATCAGCTAAATTTTTTGTTTTATTCGAGTAGTTGGTCGAATTGTGTTTGAGAGTGAATTGATTTTTTGTTTGTTTTATACTTGAAAGTTTGAAAATGCTTCCGTAGCAATGCGAAAACTAGGCCTTCAAAACTTTATGCACAAATTTAAAAAACCGGATATTTTAACTTTTTTCAAAAGCTCGAAAAAAAATACAATTTCTAAGATAATTTTAATCAACTAAATAGTTCTCCACGAACTTTCAACATATTTTTTGCTTTTCAACAAAAATATTTCTCGACACATTCTAGGCTTCAAACTCAGTTGAAGTAGAAAAACCGGTTGAATTAATGCAAATTCATCCCAAGAACAAAAAAAAAACTTCATAAATAATAGAGTCGGTCAATAGAACGAACGTACATTGCGTAAATGTTGAAGCATAGTGTTATAAATCTCAACAAACAGCTGCTTATGTTCACGGAAGTTCGTACCTAACAATGCGCCATGTAATAGGCTAACATAACCACTTTCAGAAACACGAGACCACCCTAAGGGAACAAAAAAAAGAAAAGTAAAGTACAGTGTACTATAGACAGTCACACTCGCGGAAATACTTATCCAAATCGCGCACGGAGTGATCGGCCGATTTTGCAGATTCGTTACGTTACGACATCCATCATATACACATCCTCGATGCATCCCCCTTTCGAATTTAACGTTGTTTCCCTGCATTTCGTAATCGAGTCGTGATCGCGAGAAAGTTTTTTTTTCGAGAGAGAGAGAGAGAAGAAAAATCGATATAAATCACGCGAAGCTTGCGAAACGTTATAATTTTCCAAAACGAGATTATCAAAGCTTTAATCGCGAGTACGTTTTTCCGAAATTGCCGGCAATTAAATTTGGATCACACCGGAATGTTTTTTCGAGAAAACAAAACTATTAAAAAAAAAGTCAGCGAGAGATCGTATAAAGTAACTTGGGTAGCGAGCAATTAAAAACTTTCTTCGTTATTTTGAATAGAAAGCGAGAGTTGCACTTTAGCAATTAAATTTAACAAAAAAAAGTTCACGCTCGCTGAGAACTAAACTCATCTTGAGAAAAAAAAGAAGTAACAATATCGCACGTTGACTTGGTGGAAGGTCTTTGTCGAATTTTAAAATAAGAAAATAATATCAGGAAAATTGATGCTAATGAGAATTTAGTCGCTATAAATGAACACAAATGCGCCATCGATCGATATGTGTTTTTATTTCGAAACGAACATTAAAATTCCACGTGTTTTCGAAATGCACGAACACGTCGATCACGAAATATAAAAGGAATCTTTCAAAATACGTCTTCTTCCTTGAAAACTGACTCGTCGTCCGCAAACACCGAAACGCGCCTCGAGAGAGTTCGCACCTACGAAAAAAAAAGATACGAAGACAAACCGTAAAAGTCGAACTTATCACCTTGGTCAAACACACACACAGTCGCAAAAATAAAAAAAAATCGCGAAATTATCTGTCAAACACGTTTACTTTATCGGCACGTAAAAGTGTGAAAGATTTGCATTTCCAGATCCGCGTTTATAATGAATAATTCGACATCGAGTTTTTGGAAAGATTCGTTCGATAAAAATCGACCGAACCGCGTATTTTTTCTTCTATTTTTTTCAAAAAGTATATACCTTTCACAGCCTAATTAAAAACAAATTAAAAGCCAATCAGCTTACGCTCAATTGATAACTTTCAACAAAAAAAATTTCACACGAAAAAAAAAACAATCATAATCAATTTCCCATCCGCCTCGACCAAAAGAACAGAAGAAAAATGCGGAGAAAGAGATTCTCCTCGAGATCAAAGTTCGCTTCGCACGTGCGCGATTACCGCACAAAGCGCACTATAGCGACGATATATCCTATAGTATACATATAAGTGCACAACTCTCGATTTCACCTGTGAGGCACTCGAGCGCGTCGAGCATGTGCACATCTCAATTTTTTTCATTTTTCTTTCGCTGCACTCTAGTACGCGGTTTGAATTTAACTTTGCGTCATTTTCAATTTTAGTTGACGGGTTATAAATTTCGAAGCTAAAATTGATAATTGATTCGACGGTATATTGAGAGTCTTGTAAGTTATGTTGTAAGTTTATCCAAAGAATTTTTATTTCAAGTACGCGTATATGAGTATTGAAAAGCTACGTACTGCAGCTTATCAGATTCTCTCGAGCGTTTCGCTTTCGAAATTGTTGCACAAAAAATGCACTATTCAACGTAACATGACGTTTAGTTTGGATTTATAAATAAAATTGATTAAGCCTATCGAATATTCAATCTTGTTCAGTGGATATCATTGAAAACTCGAAAAATTCCATTCAGCCATATTCAAAAATATTGTACCGTAAAGTTAATTTCTATCGATACCGTTTCTTCTTATTTATAAAGAAAATTAATAGTATTACACCGTCAAACTAGAATAAAAACTATTACGCATTACATATTAAAAATAATAACAGTACGTGCGTCGCTAAAAAAACATTGCTTTCCTACTTCTTCAACGATTAGCTTCATTTTCTTCAAAATCGACGTAACTTCATCTGGTACAGAACTAACACTCATCCAACTCAATAACCAACTCGAGAAAGGTGCCAAAAGTGTCGCATTAGGCAATCGTTAAAAAATCAATCCACATAAACGCGCGTAACGAGAGTGTCGCTTGCAAAAGTTTCAATATGTGAAGAAGGTCAATGAAGACAACGCAGACACTTGAAAGACCTTGCTGGTGTGTGTGTCGCCCGTCGAAAAAAAAAACCAAGGTGACCGTGGCCCAGTAAAAGAAAAAAAAGGAGTCTCTTCAATTGTGCAACAACGGAGAATGTGAATTTCTCCGAAATCAAAACCAAAAAATAAAAGGAATCGCGAGTGTCAATGACATTGGTCAATCGGTTGGACTCGGATAAAGCAGGTTTTCACGTGCTCGCGCGGTTGGGAAAATCCATAAGTATATAGGCGTGCAATTACGTACACGAGAAGCCAAAGCGAACGGCTCGCTCGCTCGCTCTCTGTGCAAGGCGTCGAGTGAAAGGGAACATTTTAACAATCATAATGGTGATTATGCGCTTCTCAGCCAGCAGCAGCACTACCACCACTATGCTACATACTCCTTTCGGAGATTTCAATTTCTCCTGCAATATCTCCAGATTGTATAGATATTTTTTTTTATTATTAAGATGCGTCTTTGGCTTTTTTTACTTTAATTGCCGGATACCGTAACGCAGACTCTTACTTTGTTCATATACTCGACCGGCGGTGACTAGACAGCTGAAATTACTTTGCTCACGCGACTCCTGAGCGGGTTAATTTGTATTTTATATATACCTGTCATGAGAAGTAAAAGTGCTTTCGGATCGAGATACGCAATTAGCGAGATTGTCAATCGAAAGTAAACTATCCTAACCTAAAAATTGTATAAACTAACCTCAAAGCAACTTTGATAATCCTATGCTTAACCTAAAAATCTAAAATTTTTTTCATCAACAAACTTATAAAACAACAACGGCTTATAATAATTCTTCGCTCCACATCCCAAAAATCCAATACTAGTCAGCCGACAACGAACGATCCTTCCGGAAAACTCGGAGTCACAGTCAGGAAATCAACCTCTTTTTTTTTTGCGCGCGCGCGCATCGAAATCTCAAATACATAAGAAGAAAAAAAGTAGAACGCGCGAGAAGGAGAATTTTGTCGACGTCGCGTGAAAGCACACCTTTATAATAATAATCAGCGTCGGCGAAAGTTCATCTCGATATTGTATTCTTCCTCCTCAATTTTTTTTTTATATACGAGGAAAGAAAGTCGCGTCGCGTCGGATTGATTTGTCGCGTCTCTTCTCCAAGCGAGCTGCAGCAACAGCAGCAGCAGCAGTAGTAGCGACAAGTGCGTGTGCACTCGCGGGGAGTAGTAGTATTAGTCGCGTTGCCCAACGTGAAAAGAAAGCCGAGCGACTACTTTACCGGGAGGCCCCTTGCGTAACCGGACAGCAGCAGCTGCCGCGTTTATAGTGGAGATACAGTAATAATCCCGTGCTGTACCTCGTTATCCAATAATTTGGATTCTGAGAGATTTTTTTTTCTTCTTCATTCTCGATATTCTATTTGATCGCGCAAAAGCTTCGTTATCTCGTGCAATTAGACGTGTACAATTATCGTTTTTTTTTTACAGCGACGGCGCATCAACGGGTGCAGGAGACCCGGACACCTACAGCAGCGACTTGAGGAGCGTCGCCGTAGCACCGACGATGCAGCCGAGTGGCGATGCCGAGGCGGCGATGACGCCGAGCCCGATAATGGCCCAGCCGGGACTCAATAATCAGGCTTGGAATCGACAGCAGGCTGTCTCCGTCAGGCATGCCTTCAAAAGTTACGGCAGCAGCAAGAATCCAAATCACGTACTACAGAATCTCAATATGACCGTGTCCAAAGGATCTATGTGAGTGAATTTTATTGTAGCTCATTTTTTTTTGCGGGGGGAGTTTCCTTTCGAAATCAAAGTATAGATATTTTTAGTCGCGAAAAGTACCCATAGTATTTAGCAAGTTTGGTGAAAAACATCCTTGAAAGTCTGGATGTTAACGATCGAAACGCGATATTTACTCTGCGCGCATAATGATATTTAATGTACTCGAAAAAGGTTAATTGCCAGTTTAATTGTAATGACAGAGCCACAACTTGTATTTTCTTGAGATCCTTACTCGACGACGACGACGACGGCGACGATGATGGCGCTTAATTAAAGATACGCCTGACGGAAAAGTATTATTAGAACGACTTTCACGATGTGTCCATACGGTCAAGGTCGCACTTTTTCTTTTTTTTTTTCGGTTTGAGTATTTTTTATGTTATAAGCGACGCCGTTCGTGATCATCGTATCCGTAAACATCATTGATTTAGATAAAATAGCATAAGATCGACGGTCGAAGGCACGAAGTTGACAATTGTCACGTTTCGTTGTATTTTTTTTAAACAGGATCCATTAAAACAGCTTTTTCGCGCGCGTGCGAGCCTTGAAAAATGTTTCCTATGAGCGAAGAGTAATAGACTTGCTCGAGGAACCAGTTTTACAAAAAAATTTTTTTTAATTTTTTTTTGTGTAGTAGTCCTTTATTTGCAATTTTTGCGAGACATTATTATTGTTACTTTAGATGCGCGCGAGGGGGAGAACCGGTATTCGAGTTTACTCTTGCAATTAGCGAGGTTCTTAGGAGTCATTTTTAGATTCGTCTGGGATGGAATGACACTAAATTCGTAATTTTAGTTTACGTGCTGAAAAGGTACATTAATGTAAAAGATTCACGTGAATTGTCGATATAATTTTCCATCGATAATTCGAAACATACATTTATAGAATGCAATGCTATAAAAAAAATAGAAAATTATTACAGTAAAATCGCAATAACTAAATATCGCAATATCCTGTCGTTCGCTCGCGAACAATATATTCGTTCGCGTAAAATTGTACGAAACACACGACCAAATCGCTCGTAAAAAAAAAAGTTTGTCGATCGTCGATTTCCTGAATAATTATCGAGCATTAAGCCTCCTACCTACCTCCGCATGAAAAATTTTTCGCAATGTTGGGGAAAGTTCGCTCGTACCGAATACAAGTATATATCCATATAACCGGTGTATATACACACAGTATATATAAATCGCTTGACCTCCACCTGAAATCCGATTGGCAGTTCAACGCTCGCGAGGTCTACAGCTTTTTTTTTCATTCGTCGATCTACATTCCCCTTCGTTATAAACGCACATGACGAAAGTACACGCCGGGTTAATTATTTGCCGTGTGTATATGTATACTCGCTCTAAACGGAGGTAGCGAGTCGAAAAAATGCCCATCGAGCAATCATTTCGGGCATGCGATTATGGTGACAGTCCTTGAAAGTATAAAATACGCAGTGTACGTCAAGTTGACGGATAATAACGCTTAGTTTCGCTATGTTTCGGAATTTCCAATATTAATTTTTTTTTTTCAAGCGAGTGGTTGTTGAGAAGAGAAGAAAAAAAAACGCTTTCGATGTAATTTTATTACGCTAGATAAGATGGTTGAGCAGGGGAGTTATTAGAGTAATAAAATATACAAGCAAAATCTTTCATAATGTTAGTGCGTAAGAGGGATCTGTTATACTCTCACTTTCTTCGCGCTTACTGTATTTCCACACCTATATCCTGCTTTTACAATGTGGGAAACACTTAAAAAAAATTATTTTTTTTTCTAAACCATAAACACTCGCAATAAAAAAAATTTCCATTTTCTTACCACAGATACGGTCTCCTGGGAGCCAGTGGTTGTGGCAAAACGACCCTGTTGTCGTGCATCGTGGGCAGACGACGACTGAACACCGGTGAAATTTGGGTGCTGGGTGGTAAACCCGGCACCAAAGGCTCCGGTGTGCCGGGTAAACGTGTCGGTTACATGCCCCAAGAGATCGCTTTGTACGGCGAGTTCACCATACGCGAGACTATGATGTACTTCGGTTGGATTTTCGGCATGGGCACTCCGGAGATCGTCGAGAGGTTGAGGTTCCTTCTGCAGTTCCTCGATCTGCCGTCGCAAAATCGACTTGTTAAGAATCTCAGGTAAGTTAAGATTTTAAAAAAATTTAATAACAAGTTAATTGCGTAAAGATTAATCTATTTTTTTTTTAAATTGTTCGATAATTGTGAAGAGAACAATTTTAACATTGCATCTTTTTTTTAATGAAAATTGCAGAGCTATCATGTGATTCTTTTTTTTCCATGTGAATTATTCATTGCGTTTTGGCAGACGGCATAAGCTTGAAGTTTATAAAATTGCCAAATATATCTGAAAAATTTTACAACATTTCCGATCAGAGAATGAAACTTGTTTAGCATGTAAAAACGTCTGTCTGGAAATAAAATAATTTGAAATTCAGTTACTTCGTCCACAATTAATAAAAGTGTAATTCTGAAATTCAATGATGAATCTAATCGCATTGCTCCCGCAATAATCAATAATTTTTTTCATAATCATTCGAAATAATTGATGATAAATATTTGCAGTGGTGGTCAACAGCGACGAGTGTCATTCGCAGTAGCTCTCATGCACGACCCAGAACTATTGATCCTGGACGAGCCGACGGTCGGCGTGGATCCGCTTCTGCGACAGAGGTGAGAGAACAAAATCAATGTCTAATTCTACTTTCGAAATCGATGAGAAATTTCCTCAATCTCTCCTCGCCTCGTATACTTTCAAATTGTCGTACATGGCCCGAACGGTGTACATTAATATATTCTCCTTAACCTTAATACGTACAATGTATTAATTGTAATTACTCGAAACAAAAACAAACAAAAAACTTTTTTACAATTCCGCGCTGTACCGTTACAAACGCGAAGTTTCGGCTCCGCGGGTTTATTACGGCAAACCGGTTCTTCAGACGGCGGAGAGCAAGCAAAAAATAAAAAGAAGATCGCTCCGGAAATGCGAAGGACGGGTAAAGTTCCATAAGGAAAGTCTCTCGTGGAATGTCGGTTTTTCGAGTTTTTATACGCGAAAAAAGAGTGGATCCTGCGATGATTCACAAGATTTTTCTGAATCGTTTATAATTTCTGAATAATTTTTTCTTTCGTGGTGAGTAATATATGGATGAAATTGACTCGATGATTCAATACTTTGAAAATTACGCTTCTAAAAGTTGAATGCCAGACGAAACACTATTAATCTTGCTCTACGAAAACATTAATTTCTCTCTCTCTCTCTCTCTCTCGCACTTCTGCAGCAACAAGTAGTTTTTTACAAACAAAACAAATTATCCAACCTCAAAATCCACGAGATCTCGAATTTCACTCGAATGCAGGCGAAAAAAAAAACAACAAACCGCAAACCGTTGGTTACAATCTAATTGGCCACGGCGACGACGAAGAAGGAAAAAAAAAAAGAAGTGATGCTGCGTGCGTTCTCTGTCCTTCGCGTTTATTATTAAACATGCGCCGATTTCGTGATATCTCGGCGATTCAATTTTTTTTTCTCTTCATCCTACTTTCCGCAACCGGTGATTTTCTCGCCGGCTGTGTCGCGCACTTTCCATAAATAGTTTTCATATATTTTTCAACGTTATTTCGTCCAGAGAATGTACATTCAAAATTCTTTTGCAATAATCGTTGAAAAAAATTACTTTGGGGTAATTTTCATTATCCGTTTGACGTCCGCGCGAGCATATGCGATAAAAAATTATTATCATAAATGAAATCGATTATTTGTCATTATGTAGATTAAGGTAATTTTCGCTAATATACCATTCATATATCGCTACTTCCTCGATCTTCCCATTAGCCATCGAATAATTAATTCATTTACAAGATTATTATAATTATTTTACACATGGGAACTTGCAACCTTCAGTAAATACAAAAAAATGCTTTTTTTTATAGCTTTCGTGCCAAGTTCACATATTAATAACAATTAATTCCGAAAATATGCTCTTTTTCCAAGCATCAACAAGTCGTTAATGCAAAAACATTGTCACGCGTGCTCAACGATATTAAAGTTTTATCGTCGAGAAGAAGAAGAAAAATGACTCGCGAGCACCTCGTAAAAAACGCAGCGAACTCTAATTAACGTTAAAAAGCCGCGACTTGTAATTACAATAATTAGCTTTTTTTGCGTATCGATGAGAAAGAAGAAAAACGATGACATTTCCAAGTCGAAAAGCTATATCGACGATGATGAGATATGTCCAATGCCGAACTTGCGTCAAGCGTGCGAATGTTCTTATATATATGCGTCGAGTTTTTAACGAGGCCTCGGCAAGGTTCAGGTGTCAAGGTGCAAAAAGGAGCGTGAAAAGAAAGAAGAGAAGAAAAAAAATAGAGTCGCACGATTAATTAAACATGAGCGACGCGATGCTGCGTTTTATTAATCGTTTTTCTTGACCATGCGAGGTTATTTTCTTGTCGGACGACAGATATTCGATTAGATAACAGACGATTTTTAATTTATTCCAAAACGATGGTAGTATTGCTTTTTTTTATTTTCAAATTTCAAATTTTAATTTTGCAGTATTTGGAATCATTTGGTTCAAATCACCAAAGATGGCAACAAAACGGTCATCATCACGACGCATTACATTGAAGAGGCGCGACAAGCTCACACGGTAAGTTTGCTATTCAAATGTAAATCGTCGGCAAAAGAACATTTAAATACGCTGAACATCGCAACTCATATTTAACAAGCTCTTTAAAATCTTTGATAAACTGTGGAGCAAACGTTTCGCATTGAAAACTTTGTAAAATGCAAGAAAAAAATTTAATTTAATAAATATTAAAAAGAACCATCTATTCAATATTCATGTCAATTGATTTGAAGTTCAAATTCTAAATACAATAAATAATGTTATGCTTAGCACGTTCATTGCCAAAATTTATGACTTGCCGGTCGGACACTTCAACGATGAAAAAAATGTGTTTTACGTCAGCATTTACAAATTCCCACTAAGAAAAAAAATGACACATACTGAATTCAACATTTTTTTGTTGTTGCAGATTGGTCTAATGCGAAGCGGACGTCTACTGGCCGAGGAGTCGCCGCGAGCACTTCTGCAAATGTACAACTGTCCTTCCCTGGAAGATGTATTTTTGAAACTGTCCAGAAAACAAGGCAGTTACCCCCAACCCACCACAGAGCTCAACATCTCCAACAATATCAGTCTCGTAAGCAGAAAAATAATTGATAATAATTTATCTCATATAAATCGGCGCTTTTGAAATTCGTATCAACGAATCAACCACGAATGTTTATTAAAAACGTAGAATGAAATATTTTCTTGGAGGTCATCTATATTAGGAAATGCAAATGCCGTATCTTAATATTGAAGTCAGAACTAAGCTCATGGCTCTTTAGAATAGCTATCATCTAAACAAATCATAAATATTCCACGTGCGCGGTCATTTAATCAAGTTTCGTCCAAAAGCGTCGCAGTTTTAAAGCAAAAAAAATTAAAATTATAGCCAGAGAGACGCGAAACATAAAAAGTAAATAAATACGCTGCCAGCTGCTCTGGCGGAATGCTTCCTTGGAGGTACCAGATATTTTTAGATTATTTATGTTTTAAGTAATAAAAATCTCTCGGGCAAAATGTTTAGACAAAACGGATATCTTTTTCCCGCAGATGTTGTATATTATCTTTTGACGTTATATAGTGGTTTTTTATATAATGAGCACTCATTCCGTTTTTATGCACTTTCGATTTTCCGAACGTGCGGGAAGTTACACTATGCGTACGGTGTCTCGAAAAATTTCTTTATTAAAAGCAATCTTCAGATTTGTTTTGAAGTAATTCTATTTTTGGTATTATTCAAATTCTATTAAACACCTAAAAGGATGGGTTGTTTAGAAATGAAATATCTCAGGCTACTTATGTCCAAATTTTGCGCGCAACACCTCATTTTAAAGCTGCTTTAATAATCTTTCAAATGAGCCGTCACACTTTAAGAAATTCATTATACATCCAAAGTTACAGCATTATACACCTAAAAACCCTTAAAAAATAAATATATTTTTTAATTTTTAAAAAATAGCTATAAAATTTTTTCTATTCGAAAAATCTACTTTAAAATTATTTTCCCACCTGCCTTGACGGATTTCACAATATATGAAAAAAGATTCATAGGAATCCATCAAATAGGAAAGCCATAACAGTCGACAATACAGTCACACACATACACACATACGGATTCCATAAAAAAACAACTTTGTAGGCTTCCCATAATTTCTGCTGAAAAATATATGATAAAATTCTTCAATGATGACACGCAGAAAGTTTAGATCTTTCAAAAAAACCAATTCCGAAGCGTGAAATATCAAAAACAAAAAAATTGTAGCGAAAAAATGGAAAATTTGAAGAAGAAAAAAGCGAAAACAAAGCTTCCTCTCCAAGGAAGCAAAAGAAAAAAAACAACAAAAAGGTTGAACGTTGAAAACCGGTTTACGGTGAAAATTTACGGCGATTATTATAAGGAAAAACACCTTCGTTCGAATTGGCAGGCGTCCTTAAATTGGGGCAAGAAAGACGAGCCGGTGTACGTGACGGACGAGTCAGGAGTGGTCGGCCTTAACTTTCATCAAAGCAAAGAAGTGCTCATTCACGACACGACCAATGGAATCGGCAGCCACTATGACGTAAGTGGAACATTTCACACACGAATCACGCTATAATTTTTCTTTCGTGTGTGTTTTTTTTTGTATCTCAATGACATATTTAACACGTATATATGTACAGCTTCACGGTAAGCCACTACCCGGCGTCAAGGAATCAACTCTGGAATGCGACGACTGCGACTTTACCGACTGCTACAAGGTGACTACCCCGGGTAAAATCAGGGCACTTCTACAGAAGAACTTTCTGCGAATGTGGAGAAATGTCGGGTGCGTAACGTATCCATCGACCTAGTTCTTCTTCTCTTTTTTTTGTCACGCTGTTTTGCACGCAAGTCGTAAACAAATGGCTATCGTAAAAAAATAGCCTTGATGGTTACGCGCAACGAGATAGATGCGCACAAAGTGAACAATTTGAAATCTTAGGGTTATGCTGTTCATCTTCGCTCTGCCGGTAATGCAGGTGATACTGTTCTGCCTGGCCATCGGCCGGGATCCAACGGGACTCAAGCTGGCCATAGTCAATGCCGAGGCGGAATGGGAAAACGGCACCATGACATGCCCTCTCTTCGACGAGTGTGAATACTCCTATCTTAGTTGTAGATATCTCAATACATTAGATAACGTCTCGATGATACAAGTTAGTTTCACGTTTCTAAAACCACGATCATAAATCCATTTTTTTTCGAGTAACTCACAAAAAAAAACCTTGCATTCTCAGGAGTATTATCAAGATCCTGAATCGGCGTTGGACGCAGTTCGTCAGGGTAAAGCGTGGGGCACGTTGTACTTCACGGAGAACTTTACGGACGCGTTGGTCGCGAGAATGGCTTTGGGCAGAGAAGCCGACGAGGAGACCCTCGACCAGAGCGAGATCCGAGTTTGGCTTGACATGTCCAGTGAGTATTTTGACGAGAAAAAGAAAAGATCGAAACTGTTTTACCGACGGAAGAGTATATCTAGCGAAACTTAACCTTTGCAGATCAACAAATCGGTCTTATGCTCGCACGCAACCTCCAGTACGCATACAGAGACTTCGCCAAGGGCTTCCTGACACTTTGCGGACAGAATGCCAAGCTCGCCGACGTTCCCATTCAGTTCAAAGATCCAATCTACGGGTCTAAAGAACCAAGCTTTACCGACTTCGTCGCGCCTGGTGTCATTCTAACGTAAGTTTCTTCTCTTATTCATACGTACCATTCGATAACGCAATTAACATATCTCTTTACCTTGAAGCATCGTGTTCTTCTTGGCGGTGGCGTTGACGTCGTCCGCATTGATCATCGAGAGGATGGAGGGTTTACTGGACAGAAGTTGGGTAGCTGGCGTGTCTCCCGGTGAAATTCTCTTCTCGCACGTGATCACGCAATTCGTGGTGATGTGCGGTCAAACGGCTCTCGTACTTATATTCATGATCATCGTGTTTGGCGTCGAGTGCAAGGGTGATATTGGCTGGGTCATCGTGCTCACGATACTTCAAGGTCTTTGCGGCATGTGTTTCGGTGAGTTATTGCACTCCGATCGCTTCCCCATTTTTTTTTCCCCGGCTTAGAGCAGAGTTGATGACAGTTCGATTGAATTTTAGGCTTCGTGATTTCGGCGATTTGCGAGCTCGAAAGAAATGCCATTCAATTGGCTCTCGGCAGTTTCTATCCGACTCTTCTGCTCAGCGGTAAGTCCTACAATCAAATGTGAATATAAATACTGATTCATCCGAATACTTACGATTCATTTCGATTTATAGGTGTGATCTGGCCTGTGGAAGGAATGCCAACGATACTGCGATACCTGTCGCAAGGTTTACCTTTGACCATGGCGACGACGGCACTGCGTTCGATGTTAACTCGTGGCTGGGCAATCAGCGAACCAGATGTTTACAATGGCTTCATCTCGACGATCGCTTGGATTGTCGTTTTTCTCACGATAAGCATGCTCGTGCTCAAGTTCAAACGCGGATAAACGAGTGCCTCTCTTCAAACCACCTGTACAGTTCTTTTTTTCTTCTTCTTCAAATCATTGTTATTTCCTTCTCTTCTCGCGGGTCCAAATCGAGCAGCTCAGGCTAAAACGTTACGCGAGAAGAGATGCGAAAAGGTTCTTATCTTTTTTTTTTAAAAAAGCTCGCGGATATTGCTGTTGTTTTTAATTTGGAAAAATACTTGTACACTTGTTGGTGTTTTTATTTTCTTTTTTTGAACATGCGCTATTGCTGTTGCCGTTGTTGTCGTTGTTTTTTGGCAAAAAAGTTTGAGCACGTTTTTTGTCCCAAAATTTTACAAGGAAAATTACAACTAAGTTTATTTTTTCAAACTAAAAATCAGTGGACAATTCGTCGAGTCGAAAACGCGTCAGAGAGTCTCAAAGACAAGCCGACGTTGTTTTTTTTTTATACATATATAAATATAAAGAAAATAATTTTTAATAATCGTGGTGCCTGTCAAATATTTTTTTTTTAAAGAAAGCAGTGTGAATGTGTGCAATAAATCACAGTAATAGTGCGTTCAGTTTGATATTTTTTTCTGTCGATTGTAAAAAAGGAAAATAGAGAGTTTTTTTTGTGCGCGCGTGCGTGAGTGAGTTTTACTTATACTGAAAATATTATATTGTATCCTTGATCCGTCGTCACAATCACGTTCGGTTGTTTGATTCTTCAATTGTTTTTTGTCATTTTCTTTGCTTAGCTCCTTTTTCTACGTAAGCGATTGTTGATAAATCCTTCTACGCCTCCAATCTAATTGTCATTCTCGTGCTCATAAGATTGTTGTTTTTGTATTTAGAAAAATGAAAAGAAAATCGCTCGAGTTCATCCCTCAACGAATGAAAAGTTAACGTTTTATTCTCAGTCACGGAGTGTGTCACTATAACGCACATTGCAATCCCTCCTTTGTTGCGGGATGACTCTTGGCGATGTTATAGTCTTGAGTGCTAATATTAATTATGTTTCTTCTTTGTTTTTTTTATTTAAAAATTCTTTTAGGAATACGGCAAGGATCCTTAATCATAATTGTAAATGGAATTGGTAGAATAGATTATTTTTACTGTTATATCCCGACTATTTGCTAGTGTTTTAATTGCGTATGGGTTTCGTCGATAATGTATAATTTTTTTTCCTTCTTTCAAAAACAAAGAATGAAAAATATCGCGAAGCGTACCGCACACATATCAATCGAGTTTTTATACGAGCATTATACATATTCAATTGCAACGGCGCGCGAGTTAACCTCGATAACTTGATGGAAAATTTATTGGCAAAACTTAGAGAATCGTGAGAGAACAAAAAAAAAAAGACACGTCGTACTTAGTAGAGATTAGATTTGCGCATCGTCAAATTCATCTAATGACACACGACGAAGTACAAATTTCGCATCTCCTAAATTGGTGTATAAAGAGAAATTTTTGTTATTAAGCTTATAGGGGCACGATATGATCGCACACTTTTTGATAGTGCAAGAAAAAAAGTGATTCTTATTGATGTTTTAATTATTCGATCATTATCGTTTTATTTTTATGGTCACGAAGTGCCTCTATGTTGCGCTGGCACCAAGCAGCATCAGAAAAAAAATGAACGAAAGAGAGATGAGTTTTTCAGGATTTACAGAAAATTTTTTTTAGTTTTTTCTTCTGCGGTGCAAGCGTCTTGCGCTGGGACAAAGGTGAAAATTGTAATTAGCTGTATCTCATTTCTCTTTCTTTTTTTATAAACTGTTTTTAAATGTTAGATGGTTAGCTATAGGACGATTCTACTTGCCCATGACTTAAATGTATGTTTTATTATTTAACTTGTAATAATAACAATCTTGAAAATCCAAGCTTTGGCATTGTTATTCTCGAATACCAACCATGTTCAATTGTTTCGTAATAAAAATGTACAAAAATAATTTTTATTGCTTGGCAAAAAAAACATTAGAATAAAAAAACAAATAAACAATAATTTACAGTATCATTATAACGTATGTTGCGCTTTTGAATATTCATCAATGTCAAATGGCTTTTTCCCGTCGACGATTTACATCCACGAGGAAAATGACATTGATGATGTTTTCTGTCACTCGTTTTTTTTTTATGTCGCATCAACTATGATATTGGCACCTGCGAAAGTTTATTCTAATTGTGCATTTTCAGTCAAGTATCCACTGTCTTCGCTTTGTACTTCTCGTCTTCGATGAACCATTGTTTGTTTTCTTCGACTTGCTGCTTCCAGTAAGCTGAAATTTTTAACATACAAATTTAATTCAATTTTCTTATAATTTTGGATGAAATTATGTATTTTAACGCATTTTTTGACAAGCATGAAAAAATACGAAGTGATCATTTTGAAAAAACTTTAAATTAAGTCATTAAAATAGATATTACGCTTCATTACATGAAACATCTTATAAAATACAGTCATTGACGGTTAGTAAAAAATTTAAATAAATAACAACTGAAGAACTTTACGTTAACTATTGAAGAAAAAATACATTTTAAACTACGAAGTAAATCAACATTGATCATTCAACAAACGTACATACAACAGAAGCCTGCCCCTTCCAATAGGCAACCATCTTTACACATAAGTACGAATGGCAACATCTTATCACATTCGCACTTTATCTCGTAACTGATAAGTCTACTATCTTAATGAATTTTCACACCCAAAATATACGAAACAAAAAAAAACGACAACAATGCTTACTCTTCAACGTATCGTAATTGGTATCCGTGCCACCAAGTTCAACGGGCAAAATACTCGGTGTAATTTTCTTCAACAGGGACTTGCCATCGGACGTGTGCACATGTATCCTATCCTTGAGTTTCTTAGTCATAAATTGCCGAAAAATATTGAGCACCACATTGACGTGCATCGGTGCATGAACGTAATCCAACGAACGCACGCGATTTGGGTAACTTTGCCAAGCACCGACTAGACGTTTAACCACTGTCGGGGTCAACTGAAGTGCATGGGCTAATTGCACACCAGCCATGTCGTGGATCGCGACTATACCGTATATCGACGAATGCAGGTGTTCGCGAGCTGCGAGATCTAAGACCATCATACCAGCCTGAAAAGTAATTTATTGTTATATGTTAGTCAGGAAAGTTGCTGGAAATTAAAATAAAAATTCCCACTGCTTTGAGTCGTCGGATTAGTTCGTAAATCAAACAACTGACAAATCATCGAGGCATCCGAAGACGAAGCTGACTCACCTTGAGCACATCTGACTGCTTGTATTTCCTGGGATCGTGAGCTGCGACACGAATCACCACGACCAGCCTACCTTCCTCGTCCACCTTCCTCAACGGTAGAAACACACTAAAGACACATATATTCATTAATATTCAATAACGACGGAACTCATCCATCCATTCACCAAAAAAAAAAATACCCAATGTTAAGAAGTTCTTGAATTTCAGGCAGGAATGGATCACGATTGGAAAACCATTCAGGCAGGAGGCTGCGTTGCTCGTGAAAGTTTCGTAATTTTTGCTTCGCTCGTTCCACGTCGAACTTACAGCCACGCAGGAAACGCACGATGAAGAAATCGTCTGTAATAATTATGGCGTTCTCAGCGTTATTTCAATTAAAATCGTGTATTCGCGCAAATTAGACTGGCAGCTTTTTATCTGCTATGCGACCAGACGCTGGAGATAAAGTCTGATTAGAACTGTCAACGGTATTATAGTCGAGCTCGGTTATTGCTCGCTTTAACGAGGATGAAATAATTAATATTCAATGCTAATATATGTTGGATAATACATGGATTTAAGTATTGAAAAAAATCTTGGATGAGGCAGTGAATTTTTTGAGAGATGTATTTTTAGGAAATTAATCGTGAAAATTCTAATTAAAAGACACATTATTTTGATTAATTTCTCTATTCATGTTGTGAGACGAAAATAATCATTTTCCATTTCTACACCCATGAATCATTGTATTGTCACAAATAAAACATTCTCTCGAAAAACTTGTTTCTCAACATCGTTTCAAGCAACAACCAAGCACAAAAAATCCTAATAATAATAAAAAAATACACGTGACTTACCAGTTCTCGAATAAATATTCTCATGGTTGTTCAACCAATCCCTCAACTCTTCGATCTTCTTCTCCCTTTCACCAGGAATCTCATTTAGATAAGCAGCAGCGAATTCCTGTTGCTCTTTCGTCAATTCACTCGTCGTCATTGTACTTTAACTTTGTTGTTTTGTTGTTGTTGTGCGGACGGCAGTTTACGTTTGCTGTGACAGACGCGACGCGCTCAGCTGATCTGCGACGCCGACACTGCAACTGTGCTGTACGTTGAGCAAGCGCAACTCGACAGTGGATTGCAGGGCCGTAAGTGCGGTTTGCGGGGACCCGTCTACTTTTACTTTGAATTCAGTAAAAGTAAGTTTTATCGCGGTAATGTGTCTTAGAAGATTTTTTAGGGTTAATCGCGAGTATAGGTCGATTCTCTATTAATATTGCACGGGAAAGTATAAATTATATTTTTTAAATTATGTTTATAAGATTTCTCAAATCTTTTTAAAATCTTTTTTAAGATCTAATATTCATACACAGTTCTACTTTTTAGGTTTAATGAATACCATTATGAACTGCTTATTCAAAGAAAAAAAAATTGATATACAAATATTACTATTTTCAAATTATTCATCATTTTTCCAAAAATTCGTACTCTTCTGAAAATTAATTCAAAGAAAGAAATTTTTTTTTCTAACAAAAATGTAGATACATCTGAATTTTCGGAAGCAGCTACAATGAATATTTTTATCGCTTCATTATTCTCGCTTCATGACTAATTTCTGTACTAAATCAAACAATATGCCCGAAATATCTCAATCCTTGTCCGGAACTCTCAAGTCAAACAAAAGTATTATCTCACGTGATACTTCATCGCTGTGAGACAACATTGCTTTGTCGGTTAAATATTTAGATTGCAAATAAGCCCAAAAAAGTCAATTCAGACGTTATCAAACCCAAACACTGATAAAAAAAATTAGTTGATTTCTTACAAAAGAATACCAATCATTACCATTATTTCTTCAATCATTTCTTTGTATTCATTTCTGAACACATATGCTCAGTTTGCTATCTAATCTATTAATTACTGGAGTCAAAGACTCGATTAATCCAATAAGCTTAGATAAGTTTCATTGTCTTCAATTAATAACCCGTTCGTTTGGCCAATGCTTGGTAATAATAGCGATAACTGCATCTGCGAGATAAAGTATTCGATCGATTGTTATTCGCAGCGTTGCTGCGACTGAAAATTACGTCTTACAAGCTAAAATTAGATGAATAACAATTTTTAATTTTCAAGTGAAAACTGTATTTAGAGATATACAGCATCGCAAACACAACATAACAAAGGCTACAATCTTGTAAGCTTCCTAAAACAAAAGTACAAAACAGGAACTATTGTTAGTCAGCCGGTCTCCTCAGTATATTGAAAACCGAATACGACACCTTCAAAATCTATACAAGAGTCAATATATTATTAATTTTTTGTCTTTTATATATTCTATCGATAATCCCGTATATATACTCACGCCGATGTATGATTCAAGTGACAGTACAATAAAGTGACCGCAAGAAATGACAATCGGCCTCGAGGCTCTTAACGTTATTAGTACGAGATTTTTGCATGTGCTTGTGCTCAGCGAAGTCCAGTCTGTGGCATAAACAGAGTCTTGGAAATTGTAACTCTGCGGTGTGTTCAATGATCATCAGTATTTTCTTAGGTAACTTTCTTTTTAGTGGTTTTGCTTTTACCTCGAACATTATTTCATTGCCAAACCAAGAGTATACTAAGAATTCAGTTAGCACGCATATCAAGTAGAAGAAACACATGATGAATTCCATGTTCTTTTCTGGTCTCGTTGATAACTGATAAATGCTCACGGATACTACTATTGAGCTCAGGCAAAATTGTTGGAAAATCACTGATTTGAAGATGTCGTTGAAGGTTTCGGCAAAGCTAGAAGTAAGGATTTTTTGATGTGTGATGAAGAGATTGAAAGAAATTATATATCACATGTGTGTATTTTATATTATGATTACTACTGTGCATATTTTTTAAAATAAAAATACTTTCATATTCATTTCATTGTCTTTAATTGGAAAAAAAAACTTTTCGAACAAAAGAAATCAATGGGAACTTGACCGTAGACCAATAAATATACCTAAACAAACCTAAATATAAAAAGATGATGCTGAACATTTTCCTTCATAGCGTTCTTCTCATATTGAAGAATCAGCCGTTGCGGTGTATTAGACGAACGTAATTTCTCGATAATTTCCGGCAATTTGTAAAATCTGTGAGTCAAAAGCTCGAACTGAGCGCAAGCTTGAAATAGAAATCCATTGATCATTATGGTACAGCCGACTGCACTGGTTCCAACAAGTAGAATTCCGAATGTCTGATGAACGTATGTTATCGAGTAAGACAATGTCGACTCGGTTGGATAGGGTAGCCAAACTTTCAGTGGTAAAGTTTGATTGCTCGACGACGGCAGTAATGGCAGAGCAACTAAATTCATCATCGTGACGTTGACGAGGCACGTGCAAGCTACTGTTATGGACCTGTTTGGGACTGATTATTTAGGAAACATTTTTGATAGTAATTTCCGTTCTAATTTGATTTTTTTTATATATAGTACGTAGATATTCGACTGGTAAGTGTTTTTGTTCTGAGTTTGAACTTCTTTTAGGCATTGATATAGTTATTAAATTCAAAACAATATTTAAAAAACTTGAAAAATAAAAAAATTTTTAATTACAACAATTCACACATAAAATAGTATACTTTTTCTTACCTTCGCTATCATTACGATTATTATTGTTTTTAATTTCATTGACATAAGAATAGTAGTGCAGAGATAAATAAAAAAAAAGTGTCATTCAGACAAAATTATATGACCAGCACAATAAAATGGCCTTAAATTTACTTTCAATATCACAAAGCTAAATCAACAAAAATCTTCAACCTGATAGTTTCATCGTATTTCATCTGAATAGCAAGTTCCTCCTCGTTCCTCGGCAAGCAATATCTCTTCAGCAGCGAATCAGCCAAACCAATGATCCTCTGCCTATTTACAAGCATGAAAAAGAGCTTATGCACCCCGGAAATCCCAGTGGGTATCAGGAACATTCTATCGCTGAATTGCTCCCAAGATCTGGCGGCCAAGAGATAGCCGAGCATCGACAAATGCGTGACGAGAAACAATCCATTGCAAGCGAGCGAGAACAGCACGTAAGCGAACTTTTGCCTCGGTAGAATCCAATCGACTGGCAGCCAGATCCCCGTGAAGGTGAGCAATTTGAATGGCAACTGCAGCACATGCATACTTGAAAACTTTTGCCGAGAACGACGCCTTTATTCGACATCCGCTCGATGCGTTTGAGAGGAAAAAGAAAAGGGCTTCGGCGAAGATACTCTTTTTATTTTTCGCGTTCTATAGAGTCTTTTGTTGAGCCCGCCGTAGCGAGATGTTGCGCGCGTAGCCGAACGGATGTGATATTTCATGCAAAATACCGGACGCAATTTTCTTCTTCGCGGGAATTCGAGCGCTGCCTCTTTCTTTATCTCGATGAATGTTTGATGCCTTCCGAGAGGAGAGGGTGGCTTTTGCGTCATCAGTTGTTCATCGGCAGGCGCCAGAGTTGCCTGTATTATACAGTGGATAATATGGCTTTGCGTAATGTAAGCGTGAAAGAGAAAAAAAAAGGAATTCAAGATCGAATTGTGTTTAAATTGCATTACGAATTGAATAGTATATTCATTTCAAGTCAAGCGAATACGAATGAAGGAAGATAAGAGAAGACAAAAATACAAGATGAAAACGGAAACAAAGTATCAGAGCAAGATAATGCATTATTCAAGAATACATCAGAGTAATACTATGAATTTTTTGTAAACATTTGAAGGTATAAACAAACAAGACCTTTATAGCAGTGCATCAAATAAATTATTTATTTCGAAATAATAACAGTAAGATCATGTATACATTTTTCTATGGTAAATATGGTGAGAAAATTGATAGTCAAACATAACTTATGAATCACAATCTTAAAACTTAATATACACTGTAATCATCATAAAAATTAAATCAACGTAATATTAACTCAATCATAGTCGACATAAAATTGTTGTATATATATAGTGACGTGCTTTTCAACTACAAGTTTTTCTCGTCATAAATCGCATCTCAAAATTACATTATCGCAAAATTGGTCAGAAAGTGATATAATCAGTTCGGTACAATTCATTTTCAGTACGTGTGCTGAATTCCTCGTGAGAAATTCTGCATTCAAGTCTTTTGGTTCCTTTTATCCAAGCTCCAAAAAAAAAATCAATATCAACTACTTCTATCCTGTTCTACTTTTACAAAAAAAATCTTATTAAAATACATCGTTCAGCGTGTCTTTATGCAGCTCGATTTGGCTTGTGTGATGGGATACTTGCGTTGCAACTTGCCACTCATAATTTCCGTGAGACGCTTGAACAGTACAAAGTTGTCGCGAGCAATTTGCGCTTGACGTTCGCGCTCGAGTTGAGTCCTCTTCGCGTCGTGACGAACGTGCGGTCGACGCTCCGGTGTCTTCATATTGACCGTTGGCGTTGCTTCGCGTACCTGAAATTTTTTATTATGGTGGTTGGAGCTTTTTTTTTTTTAATAAATGACTTCTGATTTTGCGTTGTTTTTTTAACGTTTATGGAAACTCACGAAATAACTTTTAATCGATTTAAAATGATTTTGAAAATGTTTCGAATTTAATAAAAATAAAAATCACCACTTATTTAAATTTAAATCAATACTCGACAAAGAAAAGCAGCAATTCTATATTATCGACTAGGGATACTCGCGTATCCCCTACCCGTATAGCTCGTTCGCAGTCCTAACAGATGGCACGGCAATCTTATTCAGCTTGTTGCTTTAGATTTCGAACGTCAATATTATTAATTAACACCGTTTACTCAACAATTTCTCTGAACAATCTATCGTATTTACAGCCGTACAATTAATTCTCAAACATATCTAAAATAATAACAACTGACAATTATAAAATAAAAATTCGTTTGCTCAAATCAACTCGACATACAAAACTAAGAAAATTAAAAAAAAATCGCAACAACACTCACCCTCGAGCGATGCTGCTCGAACGAGCGACGCTCCCAGCTGTAAGCGGCGGATTTGCACTTACGCGAATCGCTCGAAGCACTCTTACTTTCGCGCGTCGCCGACATATCTCTCGTCATCGTACAAACACACAAGTGGCGAGTTAAAGATCCGAGAGAGCCGAAATTCAGTTTGTTCGATAAAGCATAATATATTTCAGTCGCCGATGGCAACGCGAGCTAAACAACGTCGCTTGACAACCGAAAAATGAATGATTGTAGGGTGATATTTTTCGTTTGGAAAGCGGGATATTTTTGTGTTAGTAGGACTGATTTCAAAACAATAGCAGGTAAATTTTCTTAAATGAAACCATCGTGCTTGGACACGCGAAGGGATAGCTTTCACTTTTACTACTTTTATTATGGTCGGTGTCAATGTGTTTCTACCTGCGAACGAAGATTTGCTTTGACTTTTGAGTTACTGCATGTTTCAAATAATTTACGTAAATATTACGTCACTTTTCCGACGCAGTTTAATTGCGGGGTGAGCAGTAAAATTAAGGCTGTAATTAACTACAGTGATATTTACACGTCCGAAAGTGACGTATTACCTTCATAAACATTCAGACGAAGGTATATAATACTTAACTTTTGCGCTTACAAACTTATAATCTCAAATTCAACCATCCAAATCCCATGGATTAACAGCAACAACAACAAAAAATCTCGTCGAAAGAAAAAGATGTCGCCGAAGAAGAAGAAGAAAAAGACAAAAAAAAAGTGAGCGAAGCACCAAGACGTTCCCAGAGTCTCGCTCTCATTCACCGGGGCGAAAAAGGCGGAAGCTGCCGCGCGCACTCTGTGCTCGATCTTTGCCTCTTCATTGTCGTGACGTAATGGGCGCGGCATGGGGGGCATCGAAGTAAAGATCTCTCTTTTTTTTTTTGCTCGAATAGCGCCGTAGGTGGACTACTGCTTTGCACTTTTTTTTCAGGACTGACGACTTATTCTTATTGGATTTGTATATAATGCACGCGGTGAAGTGTTGCGAGATTTAATTTATTGGGAGAATAATGGATGTTTCTCGGATGTCGTTTACAAATTTTTGGATGTATAGGTTTGTATAAGTATGATTTTTGAAGCTATGAGTGATGAAAAAACGGTTCTTTTTCTATGTAATTGTGAGTCAACAAATAAGAATGACGCACTAAAGTAGCTGATTACACCTAATTGTTTTGTATATAAATGCACGATTTTTCTATATATATTTGTAGTATATAAAAATATATATTTTATGAAGAAAGTGAAAAAACAATGCGCAATGCGAAGTGAGGTTCACATAGATATATAAGTTTGGAATAATTGAGTGGATGTCAAAATAATGTAAAATACAATAAATGTATATCAATCATATTATATTTTAAAAAATCTAATAACGCAATGGATTTCAGCAAAATGAGGCGTAGACAAATAATTATGAACGTTTTATATGAAATTCATGATGAAAAAAGCAAAAGAATTATAATAATACATTAGATAATTGCTGCGGAGATTGAAAAAAGTTGTTTTGCTTCAAGATGAATCGCGTGGCTGTGATCGCGTTAATAATTTTTCAATGTATTTGTTTAATAAATAACTAGGAAACGAAAATTTGATCGAATTTTTGTGATTGCAGAGAAGCATAAAATTTCCGGTTTAATCTTCAGCGCTTTGATAATAATTAACGAAATAAATAATCAATGAAAATAATTTTGTGTATCATTTTCAAAAATAGCACCGTGATGTTAGTCCAAACAAATTTCCTAAAACTTCACCTTTTACTATATATTAATACAACGAAGGACCCGACATCAAAATATTTCCACTGCATTCCTAACATCCTCGTAGCGTGAAAATTAAATGTTTGCAACCGCCTCGGGCCAACAGAACTCCATTTACCTGTGCGAGCAAAGTCGTAAATCCATCAAAAGTATAGAGAAAGAGAGGGGACGAAGCAATAAAATCAGCGCGGAGGGTCGGAAGTAGAAGAGATCTTAATCCTTGACAATATGATGCTCTCGAAGGGATCAACTAGAAGCCACTCGAAAGCTATATCGCATCGAGGTATTGTGTGTGTGTGTGTGTGTGTGTGTGATGCGTGTGTATATTATAAAGATGGGGAGTCGGGGAAAATGGCGCTGGACGTTTTCACTTTTACGATTATTTATGAGGGCGGAGGAATATTTTTGTTTTTGCCTGGTAGAGTTATGGATGCTGTTCTGTAAAGTTTTCTGGAAAATTTAGAGGAGGACAGTATAATATTCGTGCGTCAATAGTTGAATGGAAAGTTTTTGAATTTTACAGGAAGAGTATCACTATGTCTTTACAGATTCTTCAACGTAGAAATGTTAGTTTTTTTTACGTTTTTTCTTAAGTATTATCAATTATAATTGACGCTTAATTATAACGAAAAGAAAAACAATTTATATATATTCCCAAAATATATCGGAAAATATATACATATAGCGCGTATAAAGTTACAAAGCGAGAAGGGGCGGCCAACAGATATACATGATAATCATCATCAGCAGCAGCAGTAGCAGCACACACCCTCGTATGTGTATAATAGCGCAAAAAAAAAGTGGGAAGAGGTGGAGAGCCGACGACGTAGGGGGAGTTCGGCCAATCAACGACGTGCTATACGCTTATCGACCGTCGAGCTTTCGTCGAATTTTCGCGTACAAGTACGCGGCGTGGATGTAGCTATGCGTGATTTCGAATTATTTTTTCTATTTTTCGTCACTATTGTTTTAAAAAAAATTGTTTATCTTCAAGTCGATATTATTTGAGTTACATTGTATACTTTTCTTTAAGCAGTATAAAAATTTTAAATCAATAGAAAAAAATAAATGCTTTATATCACTAAAATATAAATTATACATTTTATTTATATACTACTATAGCCGCACAATACTTCGTTTGAATTTGAATGTTTCATTTTGAACTTTTTCAAGCTGTACAGCCAAAAAAAACCTCAACAAAGTAATATCAAAATATCACCCGCAATGTTAAAGGCTTTTACGATGAGTTCTTTTACGGAATCTGCCTTTATAAAATTTAATCTACTGTTATGCCTCACATGATATAATTAAAGATTTGTTGTAACCAAAATTAAAGCAAATTTCAGATGCGACGGATTTTTATTATAAGCGTTATCGTAGATTTATAAAAGGTAACTTTACAGTTCAAACTTAAAGTAAAATAAAAGCAACATTCTTACATATGTCCTAACAATTTGATTCCATAAAAAATTCATTATAAACTAAAATAAAATAAAATAGTTAAACATATACGCACAGCCAATAGACCAAGCACACACCCCATCCCTCCCCTAACAGTTGTCTCTCTTCTGAAAATTCTCCATCTCAGTGGGCAGCGGCATACTAGGGGATACAGTCGAGCGTGGGGGAAAAGCATCAGACCAGTAGGCGTTACCTTTTCAAACTCGACTCAGCGTTATAGCAGCTCTCGCTCTATAGACACACAGCAGCGGAGCCAGTTCTCAGTTCAGTCTCGAGCGAGACGTCGCGTACTGCGGACGCACGTATATATATATATATATAATACAAACGAGTGCGACTATACTAAAAGTGTCTATAGATCCGCGGGGACTGCGAAGTGCGGTAAAAAAAAAAGATTTTCATCATGATGATGCACGCGATGAGTGATCACACCGGCGGTCTCGGCGTCGGTGTTTTACCCTTCGACGGCATGGGTATTTACGAGCAACCGAGGCCAAGATTGGTCTTCAAGATGCCCAGAGTGGTGCCCGATCAGAAGAGCAAGTTCGAGAACGACGAACTGTTCAGGCGGCTTAGTCGGGAAAGCGAGGTGAGTTATCGTGTTATCGTTGTTTGAAGATTAGATTGCACCGAGTGTTTTAAAGTTCAGAGTGAAGTGAAAAAAGTCGTCTTGGTAATTGTTCTTCTCGATGCACCGCGAAAAATCCAAAGAATTTGAATTTGTCCGATATAGAAAAGAACTGAAATTATCGATCAATTTTTTTTCACAAATTCATGAGTAAATGTTCTATACGTTATAATCGTAAAGCCAAGATTTGCTCGAAATTTCTATAGCGTCGCCATTGCTGTCGTTTCGAAATGTACAACAACTATATAACAGTCTGCGGTTTTTGAAGCAAGTTGCGCGTAAACAAAGTATCTACGCCAGCGGTTATTTAAATCGACACGTAAATACCGTTCGAGCAAAAAACTTTTAGCAAACAATTCTTTGCATTTATCAAGAAAGTTGAAGTATCGCGCGTACTTCAAAGTTTATAAATGTTTTTAACGAATTTATTCCGCGAAAAATACTATATATTTCTTTCAAAATCCGACTTTTCCTATTAAACGAACATCTTTCTTGCAGGTGAAGTACACCGGCTACAGAGACAGACCCTTAGAGGAACGCCAAGTGCGCTTTCAAAACGGTTGCCGCGAAGGCCACACCGAGATCGCCTTCGCCGCCACTGGCACGAATCTTCAGCTTGTCTTTGGCGTCAGTTCCGGCAACTTTGGTGGCGATCCGCGCGAATGCGACTTCGACAAGGAACACGGCAAGGTGCGTGATGCTTCTAAATCCGATTTACAAATATTTTCATTTGCGGGGCTTGGGAAGATTTTTTTTTGTGTGGGATTGTCGGATATTATGATGTTTACGGGTTGCTTCACGTGATGGATAATGCTTAGTGGAATTTAATTATGTCGAGTTTTCAGAATCATTTTCTCGTTATTCTTTGTGAACGTGCAATAATGAAAATTCTTAATTTGTTTTAGAAATACCGTAGAATTCCGTACAATCGCTGTCGCGAAATCTTTTTTCCACCCTCCGAAAAAAAAAGAACCTTCACCGAATACCAAAACTCTTATCTCTCTCTATCCTTCGAGAAACGTGCCGACGCAAGCGAAAGACTTTCAATATATACCATCCGGCAAAGATAAAAGACTGAAGAAGAAAAAATCGAAGATCTTCGACAGGATCCGTTATAGTTCACGTCTCCGCGGGGGTGTCGCCAGGTCGCTTTCCCGGAAAAGCCAAGTTTTACGATGGGATCCTAATTGCGACTCGACGATTTATTGGTACAGCTGCTGCTGCGTCGAGTCGAGTGTCCGAAGTCACGTTCCGCGCGTATATAGAGAAAAATCCGCCTTTTCCGGAAACATCTGCTTGTTTGTTGTATATCTATTAGCTTCTAATTTGTGCGACGAAAATTCCCATATCAGACGAAAAACGGATCGATGCCTCTTGGGGCGTCTGTGTTCTGTTATGCGTGCGCGGATATTTTGCGCTTGCGCAAAAATGAACGCTGTGCGAAATTGTAGCGTCGGGACGCCATCGCGATCGATATGTAACCCGTCGTCGACACCGCTGTACTCCATTTTTTTTCGACCTCCTTTTTTTACTTTGTTTGTTTATCGAGTGACTTTAGTATTATACAAAGGAAAACGGTATATTTACTTTAAAAAATGTTTATCAAAGCTTTGAAATATTGACTTTTAATCTTCGAACTACCTTCGAAAAATCTTTCTTTCAAAGTTCCTTCATTGAAAGGTCGTGGTTTTTATTTCATTGCATATTTTTGGAAAATTAATTATTCTATTTTGCAACTGACTCGAACGATTATCCCCAATTAAATTGAAATTTGTGCACATTTAAAATTTTTTCAAGGTTTTTACAAACTTTTGATAAGATTTCAAAGACTTTCATCCACAAAGATTTTCAAAAGGAATTTCAGAATATTTTTTAATGCTTGAAATCAATTTTGCAAGAATCTTTAATAAATTAGAAAAAAAAATTTCACGACTAAACTGAACTAAAAATCCCGTTAAATTTCAGAGATCGAAAAATCCCCACAACAAACTTCATAAGATATTTTAGCGATTACAATAATTGTACAATAACGCCCTCGATAACGCCTTAACGATTCTTAAATTGCTCCAAAAGTAAACTTTAAAAAATTGCACTTTTCGTTCTACTGAATCTGTGCGCAATTGTAATTAAACTCGATTTACCATTTTTATTCAGTGTTTGAAAAAAAAAATGATTTCAAAAACCTTTCTAAAAGATTTTTCTAAGCTTAAAAAAATCAAGTCTGTTCCCTCGCGCAAGTCAAAAAAAAGGAAGTGTAACACGCCATCACACGAGTGCATAATACCCATATATTTCTTAGCAGAAAAAGAAAAAAAGAATCAAAGCTATACACCCGACCATACGTATAATTTGTTGGGGAACGAGCGACGTACACACGCGACTTTAGAAAACAATCTGCTGTATAGGAAAAAGAAGAAGAAGAGGAGCGCATTTGTAGGCCTATTATTCACTTTCAACGGGGGCCATATGTTTTTCTAAAACTCCTCGAAGACGCGGCGCGCGCGCGTCGAGGGTCTCCGATTTGACGGCAATTAGCGTGGCGCGCGAGCGTATACATTCAGCCAGATGCTCCGAAGCTACTCTCGTGTTCGTCGCGTGTAAATCTCGTCTGTTGATGTCTCGACGCGTCGTCGGCAGCTTTTCCGTTGATCTGTTTTGACTTTGCCGCTCCTTGATGTTTTATTAGATCATGAATGATATCTCTTTTTCTAATTCTATTTGAGTAAAAATATGTTAGTTTTCAAACGGAGCGATTAATTTAGACGATTAATCTAACGCCCAAATTTATAAACGACATTTTTTAAAACACTACATTTAATTCCCTTATTATTCTAAATAAATCCTGAAATATTCTATTCAGCGCGATAAAAAAAATCACTGTAACAGCACAATTACTCCAAAATAAAATGTCACATCGTCTACGGCAACAAAGCACAATATAGTTCTCTCTAAAAAGCGTCTCTCATTCAAAGTTTCTCTCTCTCTCGCGAGCGCGCGTCTCCCGTCGGCAGCAAAACAATTGGTTTGTTTTCTCTTAGCACGGCTCACAGCAGCAGCAGCACGTGCGCCTGGGGCGAGAGCTGTTAATTATCGTTTGATCCGCGTGCGCGATTACAACAATCGTATATATAACGACAGGTACTTCAAACATGCACACAATCCGAGAAACACTTTAATATACACGTTTGTTAATTGGGTCGCTAACGATTATTAATGATTCGCAAACATATACACACAAAAACACAGCTGCATACTGAAAAGTAAACAAAAATTCCAAATATACATGCATATTCGATTATCGACCCCTAAAAACCACCCGTAGCGAGCAAACGATTATCCCCCTGCCGTGCGAATGCAATTACGCGTGCTAAGGAAAAACTTTTTTTTTCTTTCCTCTTCTTCTTCTCGTTCTCTTTCGTAGAAGTTCGAATGGCGATACGTATTTGACGATTCTCGAAAACTATCGTGGCGATTGTATTTCCGGCTCGGCGAAATTGCGAGAGCGAGTAAGAAACGCCTATCCCTGGAACTTGGGGGTCTTCGAGGAACGATAGGCAATTTATGACCTTCGAACGATTTTCTATAATGTGTACCCTTTTTTTTCTTACGAAAATGCGGTTTACATGTTTATTCTAGCAGGTACATTTAATCCCTCTTCCGAAGGTATATCGAAATACTAATCAATCGGCTGGGAAAAGAGGGGTATATCACATTCAGCAGTCCGCGCAACAAAGTCCGTTAAGCAACTGTATATATGTATATATCAGGCTCGCTGACCGTATGCTGCATGCGTGTAGCTCGCGTTTCGCGAGTGACGAATGTCGTGCATGCGCACGCAAAAAGCGTATATATATCTCCCCTTTTCTTTCTCTCTCGCTCGCTCGCTCGGACTTCTGTGTTGCTTGCCGGAGGAAAAAATCGCCCTATACAACGGTCACGCCTACCCTAGCAAAAAAAAAAGTGAATCGCGCGTGTGTGTGTCTAGACACGCGAATAGTCGCCAATGGAAAGCGGATTGCGATATGATTGCCTGCAATTTTAAACGCGAGGTAATTTATGATTTACTCGCGCTATTTTTGTCCATCTCATTCGTCAACGTATCGTGACGTGGCTTAAAAGGCAATTTTTACAAAACCTTTTCGGTCCACATGTCAATTTTTTTTTGTCGACTGATATACTAGCCCTCGCGTGCGTCGACTTTTAAGCCATTGTTTTCTTCGGACTAAAATTTTTTTTTTTTCGACATTCTCGGCCATGCAAATGAGCTGCGCAAGCGGCCTGTAAAAAGGGTTGAAAAATATCGTCGCTCATTATTACACGTTAATGGGCGTCACGCCCATCGTGCGCGTGAGAAAAGGGTTGATATTTGTTTGTAACGTTAACGATTGCGTTGTTTTTGCTCGCTACACGATTAATACGTTTCTTCTCAACCCTTTGGTTAGCGATACAGTGACGTGCATGTCTAATTGATCTTGTGTCGTTTTTCTTTTTTTTTTAGCTTGGGCTTTTGTCGAACTAATATGCTAATTTTAAATTTTGTTTGACTTGTATTGCTTGATGTGAAGATTACAAGAAGATTACTGTCATATTGATTAAATGTACGTGAAACTATAGCGTGTCAAATTGTGCATGCCATCTTTAATAATTTATTGGTGCCTGGAAAATTAAAAGCGTCGTAACTTCACTTTTATATTATAAAAATCTTCGAAAAAGAGTTACAGTTATTTTATTGCCATTTAAATTACAAGCTATTAATGTGCCAAAAGAATTTTTTTTTCCAAAAAAGTAAACTACTACAAAGTTCCTTCACACTTACAAGCAACATTTGCTGGCCTATACAATTTGAAATATTTAATGGGCCATCGGTCGAACAAATAATTTATGAATCATTAAAAAAGTCGCCCGGCGCGCGATTCGTTCCGCCGTTACAATTCGTACCTGCCTGTGTTTTTTTACCTCGATTTTTACGAGCTGCTACCTACAGTGCAGAGAGCGCGAGGATTTTTTTTTTTTGCCGACTTTCTCTTTCTCTCTCTCTCTCTCTCTCTCTCTCTCTCTCTCTCTCTCTCTCACACACAACCTTTTAAGACGTCTAAATATTGGAGGGACGGAAAACGCAGATGATTACAAGAGAAACTAAAAAAAAAATTCAATAATCCAACATTCGAGAAAATCAACACTTTCGATCAATTAGAACGATCAATACGTATCATAAGTCCGATGAGTAATCTGGGTTTTAACGCGACGCTCGCGCGTAATTTACAAATTTCACGATGCCGGACACGCGCCGCTTGCAACATCGCAAGAAACTCATTATGCGCGCAGGATTCCCCGCGACGGCGACGACGTATAACTGTATGACGCGCGGATGACGATTACGAGGAACTCCTTTTACTTGATTAATACGCGGAATCGTGATTTTTGCATCACAGTGGCTCTGAATTTGTAGTTTTTGTGTTTTTTTGTTTTTTTGTTGTTTTTTTTTTGGAAAGGTTTTATTATTAGCAGCTTTGTCTCGGTTTTTATTATGGATAGGCATGTATTCTAGTGTGACAAATTTACATTTAAAATTTGCAATAGCTTTTTAAGTACATATTAATGAGCACTCAATAATTTTGTGCAAAGTATGTAAAAACAATCGCCAAAACAAAATTGAAAAGTGAATTTTCGTAGATAGTTTATAACTAATTCTTCTTTACACAAGAAATAAATTTATATTAATCTTTAAAAAATCTTATAAAAATCTTCGAAAAATACATTTATATAAAATCTGAAATATCTTACAACTCAAAATCTAATTTTCTAACCTTCTCTTCTTTATTTTGCAGGTTCACATCAAATCGCACTTGATAATGAACGGCGTGTGCGTAACGTGGCGCGGTTGGATCGATTTGGAGCGTCTCGACGGCGTTGGTTGTCTGGAGTACGACGAGGAGCGCGCCGCCGAGGAAGATGCTCTGTTGCGCGACCAAATCGAACGTTACAATCGTCGTATGCAAGAAATCGAGGACAAACATCGCGTTTATCGTAGTGGCGCCGCTGGCGTTCAAGCTCCACATCTCAATCATCATCACCATCATCATCCACACCACGCGCATCCTGGTGTACCTGGTTCCGAGTTAGGTTTTTAAGTTTTTTTTTTTTGCGACGCGGAATTTTGATTGTATTAAGTTCTTCGGATATTTTTTGTAAATATTGTTTGTTCGAGGACTACCGATTTAAGAGACTACATATCGACGAGAGAAGCGACAGAAGTGTGTCAAGTTTCATCGAATATAGATCAATTCTTAGTTTTATTTTTCTTCTTTATCTTCGTTGATCTTCTATCACCACCCATGACTATACTGTTTCTTTTTAATTTTGAAGATTCTTTTTCGAGGATTGTACGATATTATTTTTTTGTTTGTATAAAGCTCAGTATGATCCCGTAAATGTGTAAAATATTTTTATCGATTTATTAAAGTTATAATTTTAACGAAAAAAAAAAACATGTCCTAACTAATTATTATCCTTGACATTATTATCTTGTCCATGCAAATTCGTAGAAAGTAACAGTAGTTCCGAAAATGAAAATCTGGCCATTTAGCAGCGGAGAGTGAATCAGTCGACGCACGATTTCCGGCGAAAAAAAAATGAGTCAGTGTTGGCGGACGCCAATCTTGCTTGTCTACTTTTCGTTTTCGTTCTAATCGTAAAAAATTATAATTGGACGTATCATCCGTGGGAACGGAGACACATTCGTGAATTTCTGCTCAAATCGTCAAAAGATTCAAACATTTTTAATTTACAACAAATTCAATTTTCCATCCTTGTGAAAAATATATTACAAAACTTTGCGAAAAAAAATGTCGTTACTCAGTGTGATTCAATTACCTTCATCGACAATTAAACGTCCCATGTCGGCATACTCAGCTAACAAGACTATTCCCCGAAAAAAAAGATGAGGCGGTGTGAGCGACAATGACGCTTGGAAATTTCGTCGTAGACTAATCCCGCTGGGCCCGATGTTTGACACAAAAAAAAAAAAGCGAAGCTGCGCGTCGCACAGTGGGTGTGTAACATAAGTCTGATCTATTAATTCGGAGCCGAATTGAAGAAGGAGAAGATGAAGAAAAAAAAGGGAGTCCGTGGTACAAAGAGGCGCCGCTTTTGTAATAGCCTCACCTGCGCCCCCGCTCGCGCGGCTCTCTATGTGTGCCATTAATCATCCTTTCTCGCACCTATATATACTGGAATTCGATGCCTTGCAAGGTAAGCGGAGAGTGGCAGTTCGGGTAAATAGAGACGCGACGAGAGGGACGGCGACTCTGTGGGTCAATGTGGACACTTTTTTTCGCAGCAGCCGCGGGTTTCGTAGCTGTACGATGTACCGTTTTTCCACGTGTGATAAGATTAGAATCTGTAATGATGGTTTCAAACGTGTATTTTTGTTGTCTTACTGAAAAAATTCTTTTATTATTACGTAGAATCTTTTATAAATATTAAAAAAATCTTTTAATAATGTTGTAAATACTCCTGTAATAAGCAGTTCCTGCTAACCTACAATCTAAAGTTTAACGTCGTATCAAATTTCATAATTACATTTAAAAAATAATTCAACCTTTTATCATAGTAAATTATAAAAATAAATTGATCCTTTTTTCCACTAGCCGGTCCCTAGCGGCAGTTGGATGTACCATATTATAATAAGATTAAGATTCGTATGATCGTTTTGAATATGTATTTTTGTTGTTTCATTATCAAATTTAGTTTTTGTTTTTTTTTGGCATTACCTAGAATCTTTTATCGATATTGAAAAAATCTTTTAAAATCATAAAAATAATGTATACACCGAAAAAAAAAATTCAAAGTGTTAGTTCACGAAATTGCAAAAGTAAATCGTTTACAAAATTTCAAAACATCGTATAGATGGTCAAAACATGATATAACGAGAGAGGGCCGAGCCGTGAAAGTTGTCTCAACTGTAACAGGGCTCTCCATTTCTATCCATTGGGCTTGGGTCATTTCGCTTTGTTGGCCCGACGCTGTCAAGATTAATGGATCGTGAAAAATCCGACGATAAGTTGATTTCTCACTCGCTGGACGCTTTCAAGAATAACAAAAACCTTCAAAATCGATGTTCATCTCTCGAGAGGATGCTCCTGAATGCGACGACTGAGAGAGATTCGATGATGATGATGATACCGTGTAAGATGAAGATTTTGAATAGGGAGCTTAGAGATGTTTATTTTGAAATATATCATCTTCTATAAAAATTTTCAGTCGAGTAATCGTTTAGTAGCATTGAAGATGACAATTCGATTCTTTTATCTCTTTTAATAAATTTGATCATTTTTGATCACTACAACAATAGTCAATGTTTCATTTTTTTGTTTACTGCAGAAGCAAATCAAATATGGAAACCATATTCCATGAAACTAAATTAATATTGCCATATTCGAAGGAAATAAAAGAATTTCAAACGCAATCACAACAATCGAATCTCAGCATCCAAAAAAATTCATGGACAAAAGTACGCGTCAAAACTTCAATTGACCTCGTCGCAAATAAAAAAAAAAAAGAAATCACGCGCAAGCAAAAGGACACCCGCTTTGAAAAAGTCGCTCTCTTTTGACATAAGGCAATATTAGCATGAAAGCGCCCCACAGCGAGAGAAGCGTATATATACGCGACGGGACGCTCTCGCGACTCTCTCTCTATCACGCCCCTTGATGGCGCCCCGCTTATCGCTTATAGCGCTTCCGTTTCGTTCGCTGTTACTGCTGCTGCCACTGCCTGTCGCCGTAGGGGATATAATATAGGTGCCGATGCGGATTTGGCCCGAATCGCGTAATCTGAGGGACAAATTTTTTTTTTAAATGGACCGTTGTATAAGAACCCAGGATACCCAGGTATAAGTCGAATTTGAAAGTCAGATTGGAGAAGAGGGGATCGAAAGATTGTTAGAAGATTTTTCAAAGATTTTTAATAGAATGAAGAAATGTTTTCATTATACCCCGGACAAGACAACGGAATTTATGTACAAAGAACGGCGTTGTACAAAGTCAAGCGAAAAGAGCTCGACTTCACCCTTTATAACAAGGCGATCCGTTGCAACAGGAGTAATTACGTTGGCCGGGATCGATGTAAGGCGATCGCCTCCTCCTCGGTGCTGCGACGGAATTCTTATAAGAAGCCCTACACGCGTGTAAGCGAAAAAAAAAGACAACGTCGATGAAGACACGCCGAATCGACGTTCCCACGCGCAGCCCAAGTTTCGATATCACTTTTATAGTAAAAATTTGGATGCTTATAATTTCTTAACTGTAAATTCTTGACGTACAACACGCGCGTCACCATATCAAAACGAAAGTACGAAGAGCCGTTATCGTGAATTTAAAAAAAAAGAGGAAAAAATTGACATTTAGTATAAAAAGAAGACGAAAGCGAGAGTTCATAATCGGAACCGGTAGCGCTGGCGTCACATGTCTGCCTGGCGTCACATTAACACATTTATTAACGCTATCACCGACTATTTCCTGTGGTCAGATAATTTATTGTGGACTTATCGTCACAACAGTGCTTCTTTATTTTTGGATTGCGAACTTGAATGAGTTTTATTTCATTTTATTTTCGTTCGATGAAACTTTTATTTTATTCTATTTGAATGGGAGCGCGGTTTTGTAAGTCGTTATTTAAAGTAAAAGGAAAGTAAAAATAAAATAATCAGGGTGGAATTAATATTAACTGTGGATGTTATATTGGTAATTATACTCATCAGAATTCAAGTTTTATTATATATTTGAAAGAGATTAAATCTATTCAAAAATATTAGTAAAGCATCAACGAGCTAATCATAAAGCTAATCGACAGTTCCAAATTGAATTGAAAGCCATCTATCTCCCAACCAGCAAACTTCACATAAATGATTTATCAGCGCTCTCAACTCGAGTACTCGTAAACTACCAAACAAAATGCTTTTCGAAAAACAGCCGTGAAAACTGCTGCGAACAAAATCCACGCAGTTACCTATATTTTCCTCTCGAGAGCCCGAAAATAGGATTTACAACGGGGCTTATTAACAGCTGCTGTTGCTCTTTCTGTATCTCGCGCGCGCAGGATGCAACAATGCGCGACACAGACTGATGCTCGACCCCTCGCGTACGTGTCAAAACAGACTCGACGACGGATGTTACCATCGCGCCTACGACGATTTATTATATATCCTATATATAAAGAGCGCACGTATACGCGCGCACCTTTGCCAAATCGAGTAGACTAATCGAAAAGGCAGATGCTGGTGATTGAAATGTCGAGAGAGAGAGCGAGTGAGTGTGTTTAGGGCAATTTCGGAAACTGACTTTTCGTTAGAAACCTTTTTTTAGGATTATTCGATGATTTTTTTTTTCTCTTTGGCGCCTGAAAACAAAGCAGTAATAATCGAAATTACATTGCTGTCGAATCTCATTTCCAAGAAAATCACTACTCCCTTTGGCGAAGAAAGAAGCGCCGATATGCAATTAGAGTTTTAAGGGAGATTACAAAAAAAGTACGCGACGACGGTTAATTGGCAAGCGGGCGGCTTAGTAAATTGATTTTTCGAGATTGTTGTTTACACTCGAAGGCAATAAAGCGGTGAGCAAAAATGCGGGCATATCCTTATACACCGGATAAAGCATCGATTCACGCTTCGATGAGCTGCTCCCGACGGCGACCCAGCAATCCCCATCATTGCTTTTGCTCTTTTAGTTTTCTTTCATTTTTTTTTGCTCGCATACTTGATTGAATTACGCTATGGTGGTGCTTCTGACGTGTCGGAAAATAATTTTTTTTTTTTGCAAAATTTTTGAATATTTTTTAAATATTTGGTAATAATTTAATAAGTTTTTAGAAAGCATTTTCGAAAAACTATGCCAATATTTTCGTGAATAAATAAATTATTCAGAGCTAATGTATTTTTATGATTTATCAAAAAAACGTCTTAAATTACCAACAATGAATGGAAAATGTATTCAATGAAAAATTATTTATACACACTAGTGCCTATTCGTCGAATGCGTAACAGGAATAGAAAAATAAGAAAAGTAGCTATTATTATCTTCTAAACGCAGTTCTTACTAGATTGAAAAGCAAATAAGGAAAAAAAGGAAATTACACATATAAACGTGTCTGTAGTATAAGTACGTCTTTATCTCTTCGCCCGACTAGATTAAAGATCTTCTCAATTATAAAAACAAAAATCGCCATAATAAAAAAATCATTCATGTTCTTCCTATCAAATCCCCAAAAAAAACTCATCTCTCAAAAATTCCAAGCAGACGCCTTTCCAAATCGAATTAATTCGAACTCACACACACCGACAAGCAAATCAATCAAAGAAAAAAAAAAGAGAACTCACTGGCTAGAATAAAAAAAAAAAGAGCCATAGCTGTGTGCTTGTGTCCAAGTGCAAGCAGCCGAGCGAGAAAAGGAGGGGGAGAGTAGCAGTGTGTGTATGTGTATGCCAACTTGGCTTAAATGTGTTTCACAGATGACCGCCTCGACTGAAT
Organism: Galeopsomyia nigrocyanea; assembly: GCA_035047105.1. Taxonomy (NCBI): domain Eukaryota; kingdom Metazoa; phylum Arthropoda; class Insecta; order Hymenoptera; family Eulophidae; genus Galeopsomyia; species Galeopsomyia nigrocyanea. The sequence continues at coordinate 11,315,345 of JAWWMK010000032.1, read as the reverse complement.
GCAGCGAGACGCGCACAACAAGCACTTATATGGAGTCTTTCGCATGCAGAGGGAGGATAATGGCATGATGAGGAGTGATCACCGGCAACTGTTGCTCACACACACACACACATACACTGCCAAGTGAGCATAGCAGAAAAAGTTTTTTCTTCTTCTCTTTTTCGAGTTTATATAGATTAGTGACGGTATGCTCTAAACGGTCGAATTGATTTTTTTTTCTTTCAATTTTGAATGAATAATTGCCTAACGTAAGAACCAATCAAAATCGCAGACGCACCTGCTTTATATAGCTTCCAATTAGGGACCACCCTCGCTTTATACGTCGTCGTCGTTGGGAGCATGGGGGAGTGAATTAATAAAACGCGTCGCCGAGTCTTTTACCCCCTTTTTTTTTTATTTTTCACCGGGGACCCCCCGCACCCGTGCCGTCGTATAGTCATCGTCGCGCAGATGTGTGTTGGCTCTATTTGTCGGCATCGTTTTCTTTTCTCTTTACTCACTGATTTCTCGTTTAATTGCGAGTTTAGTTGTTACTTTTTCAACGTGTGCTTGCTAAATTGTTTTTTTTTATTAATCAGTAGCTCGATACGTTACAATGAATGTTTATGAGTAATACTATTGTTTATCAAATTTATAGTATTTTACTTTCAATCTTATAAATTTAATTGTATATTTTTTCAGATAAATTCCCTTCTCTATAATGTAAGGTTCAGCGATGTACCCAAAGCACAAAAAAAATATAAAATTAAATCATATTCATCTATCAATCACTCTAAATTTTTCACAAACCTTTATAAATAGCACAAATATTCATCGAATAAGTATGCTGAAAGTCATCTAGCGTCGACACAACGAACCTATTTCCAATCTCAAATTTAATTCAACTCGATCAAGATCTGTAAAAAAATCCCTCGTCACCTACTCAATCCCGCAAGTCGAAAAAAAAGCTCCGCGTAAAAAGTGAACATTCAATTGTCAGATCAATGAAACGCGCAAAGTGGATAAGTCTTGATGAATTGATCGTCGCTGTACGTATATATATGAAAGGAGAGAGAGATTACAATGCCGCGTGCAGAATGCGGACATATGCAAAACGCGCGCGGAGATCATTGGCACCCACCCCACATCTCGCCAGCGCGAGCTGACGATTTGAATAAAAGCAGAGCGCGAAGGGCGTTAATAGTTTTCGTTTAGTCCAACATGAGAGGGAACACGTGCATATTTATCGTGATTTATCGTTTTTTTTTCTCTTCAATCCCGCGCATTTTACATTCATCGGGGGGCGGATGAAAACTCTTCTGGCACTGAGACAAAAAAAAAAGAATCTTTTACGCATGCCGTGCAGTCGATATTAGGATCTAATTACATTTTTTTGCTGCTGTATCTTTCAAATGGTTATTGAAATTGTTGTGAAATCAATTGCGAGTGAAAAAATATTACCGAACGAACAGCGCATATAATACTCATACATTGTCTTTTTTCCACAATCATTTTTATACATAAGTAGACAATTTTATAGAAAACACAATTGCATGGTAACTGTAAATCAACGGTGCGTTGATTTCTGCTACTGCATATTTTTCTGTATCCTTTCGAACTCAATCTTCAGCCTCTTCGTACTTTCCAATGATGCACTGATACTTTTTTCTAGGAGTTTCCATTTCTCATTGTCTGATGTTTCATCTTCTTTCATTCTAGCACGTTGACTTTCAATGAATAATTTACGCATAGTTATGATTTTCATTTCCTTGGAATATGAATCCATGAATCCTCTAAATCCTCGAGTATTTTTCTGTAGTGCTACATACATGGAAAAATTGTAATTAAACACGTATCTTTTCGATACTTTTGAAACTGCTCTTTCAAGTAAGATATTACCATTATTCTTTCTTCGTTCAAACGCTCCAGTTCCTGGATCTTTGCAATCTAGTCAGCTTGCTCTTGCATTTGCTTCGATTGTTTCTCTGCTATTTCTTTTCTAATTGAATCGACCTACAAAGATTTTATTAGCATTAAAATTTTTGTGAAAGGAAAAAACAACATTTTTAAATTACTTCGTATCGATGAGCATCTTTGAGAGATCCAAACGTCCTCTCATACGCATTAATCATTTCTTGCACCTTAGCTTTTTCATTCTCCATGTGAGTATACATATTTTCCAGAGATTTCAGGAGTTCATCCTTCAATCGTCGTTCCCTCTCATACTGAATTGCCTATACAGTTCGAAATAATCATAATAATAGCTAGAGTAAAGAATATTTTCATTATTCACCTACCATATTTTTGCAATCCGTCAATTCGTGTTCCATATCCTCGCATTTCTGCATAATTTTCTTAACGTTCGATGTGATGTTTTTTATGTAACTGCGAACCGCAGCAAACCCTTCGCCGTTGCTGTTGTTATCGGCAACGCCCGTTAATTTCCCTAGATCCTTCAAAAGATCTACCATTGCTGCGATATAATTACGGTCATCTGTAGTCATTTCACACAACATATCAGCCGCTTTTATCAGATCCTGTTGTTTTGTGTTTAAGCTTTGAATTCTATGTTCTTGCTCTTCAGTCATGTCATTTACCTGTATTGACAAAAAAAAAATACTATTCTAATTCCACATTTGATATCGTCAATTTTTTTTACGAAGACATTAGCTATTATTGTTTTTTTCTTGGACAAATTTAAAGTTTTATAAAAATTGATCTAGAGAAAAAAGTTTTTAGACAGAATATTACTTTGCTCATAATCATTTTATTATTGCATTATTGAATTACATAATTCCTTATAAAATTTTCTACAATAATAATCTATAACGAACAAAATTCTCTCCTTTAAATTTGATACGCTCTGTCTTTCTCTCCCTTAAAAGTCAATCCATCATAGTAGTAACAAGTCATCGGGAATGCAGTCACCTTGAAAAAAATTTCTTCTCTAAAAAAAAATAATGTTCGTTCAAAAGGGTGCCGAAAGCAGCGAGCGTCGCATTTTCCACTTGATGAGTTTTGAAAATTGGTGGCGTGTACAACCCTTTTTTTCTCGCGCGAGGCGTGCAAAGCTACATTATGTACCAGGTGATGTGTGTTAGATTTTTCCATGCGATTAGACGACGACGAAACCCCGTGACGGACTGTTCGATTATGAAGTTACGAGATTTTTAAATGGAAAGAGGGAACTAACTTTCGATTTTTCAAACTTGCTCTGAAATGTTCAATGATAAATAAAAAAAATTGTTTATGAATGTTTAATAAATATTTTTCGAAACGCGACCACTATATAAATACTTTGAAGAAAAATTCTGACAATATTAAACTCTTTAATTCACTTCCAACGCATGCTCAAAATCAAATCCCACATCCAACAATAACACTTTCATGAACTGAATTATTCCACAAAAGGCACCCAAAATATATAATATCCCGAGCGATCATTTCTCAAAAAAGTAACTGATCGAACCCTTTGTCGCGCTCAATAAAAATCCGTAATATAACGATTGTCACGCGGGGCTCTCTCACCCTTTTTTTTCCACGCATCTGCGTGGAAGCGTAAAATTTAAATAAATGTCCCTGCATCGTCGTACATTCGGTCGCCACGGCGCATTACGCTGACATGCTAATCTCGACCCGAGAGTCTGAGTTATAGCTCGAGAAGAAAAAAAAAACCTGTTCTCGTGTACGCGCGTCACCTTGCGCTTTACAACGTGTTAACGCGTATTTCGTTCGAGGGTTCCAGTAGGAGGGATGAACGATCGTTTTGTTTTTTTTTTTTTTTTGGGTAATGAGGTTGTTTATCGTGTTGTCGATTTTTTATTTCTTTGGTTTCGAGAAAATTCAAATTGTTTTTATAGTACAGGTGTACATATACATTAATTGGACAAATTAGTTACAAAGTATTTAAAAAAGAATCAATAAAAATATAATTTCAATTAATGAATTAATTCACTAAAAAAAAAAAAGCAACTATACATTTCAATACAAAACCCATTCAATTACCAGTCCCGATCATTTCACACCGACTTCCCTTTTCGCGTAACGCAAGGAGAGTACAAGTCTTATCACCCCTCGTAATCATTTCGGCTATCGGACACACATTAAAAAAAAGAAAAGAAAGGGGGATCGGAGCACTTGCAACCCACGTGCGCATCCAAGAAATAAGCGTATGTGCCGTATATTCACACTGGCTGCACACACATACTGTTGATAATAATCGCAACGACTGCCCCATTAAAATCCGCTAATCCACTTTAGGCGATCGTTTTCAATTGCCACGGCGAGATATGCAAATCCTATTCACTTGCAGACGACTGATAGCGATAGAGTAGAGGGACCTTGATGTTTTAATCCAAAAAGGCAAAACTTAGACTGTATACATAGCACACGTTGACTTGATAGATCGATATATAGTTTTGTTTACTCGTTGTATATTTATTCAACCACCTCGATATTTACCCTTTTTCCATATCACTAAACATCACATCAAACAAATACGAGCATGGGAACGAGCGTTGAAAACCAAATAACAATCACGTGGCAACGGCTCTGTAGGGTAAGATTTTAATTTAAGGAAGGATACCAAAAAAAAAGAAAAGAAAAGAAATTGTCCAATCAACCTGTTCCGGTGATCAAAAACCCCCCTCGCCTTACAGAAAAACCCTCGGCTATGTATACGTATATGCGTATATCGAACGTGCGCCCGGCGGATAATCCCGTGGCTTATCCCAATCATTTGGGGCCGGCTGAACTTTTAGCCTGGTGCCAATTACGACGAATCAACGTCACGCCAACAATGACAGCGTCGGCAGCAGCGGGTAGGTAGTGGCCGTATATATATACGCGCGCGCGCGTCGTCAAAAGAATTCTCATTTCCTTCAAGCCCTTTGCGATCCGGCAACTTTACTTGTGTGTGTGTAGAAGGCGACGTTTATTGCATGGGTGACCTTTTTTTTTCATTCGGGCGGAGAGTAAGTACAGTCTTTTAAAAACGATTATTTTTTAGTTTATGTTAAACTTGGAGTTTTCACATTAACATTTATACTCTCATTGATAATAAAATATATATACTTTACGATGAGAATTTTAAACTATAAAAAACAATTAATAACTAGCTCGAATGGATCTTATTTGCTTTCACCTTAAATACAATTACTTCTCAAATATTCCCATATCAAAAAAAAACCTTCGTACAATACACCCACTCTCACTTGCATACACATACAAAAGCATCGAACAATAGCCACTCTAACAAACGTAGATGTACGTACACAGCCCCCGAGTAAAAAAAAAAAAAAAGAAAGAAAGAGTGCACATAGATCCGCGCGAGAAAAATTTTCAATATTTAACGAGGACAGAAGAAGATTCTCCGGGATAGATATAGACGCGATCACAAAGGCTCAAAGTGATTTTCGTCGTAATGCGCTGGCCAAACAGAAACCCTTCGCATTGTATCCCCTATATATACGTCGCTGACTGACACCTGAGCATGCAGATGCGAAATGCGTCGAGCATGTGGAATTAAAACTGCTGTGCTGTTCTGTTTGATCTGCCTGTATATGTATGTCCTTTTCAGTTTCGGGTTGTTTGATTCGGGATTTAGAATTATATTGTGGATGAATGAGAATTTTCGAAGCGATTGAAAAAGTTGCTTGTTTTTTTTTTGGAGGATCTTTTTTATGCAAATAAATTTTTGTAAATTATTGTTTTCATTGCGAAAAACTCAATTAAGAGAAAAATCATATTTTCGTATCGAATTGAGTTTTAATTACTGCACACAATACAAAGCACGAAATAACGACAAGTAAATACGAAGAAAAGAAACCTGTTCGCCGCGCGTCGATGGCAATCGAAACTAGAAATTAAAAGTATAGGGGTTGCAGCACGATACACACAAGGCAATGGGCAAATAGTGAATCGATCCTGAAATCGGCGCTAATTTCACGTATATATATATACACGCGCGAGGGGCGCATTATACTTTCGGTCTTCTATATATGAGAGAGCAAACAAATCCGCACGAGGATGTAATATTGACCCTTGGCTGGCATTCACGATTAGTGCAGTTTTTGTACTACGCCTACGCAGCGACTGACAGCCGGTCATTTACCATTGCTCACCGCCTGTATAATACACGTCGAAAGATCGACTTCTCTTTTTCTTTTTTTTTTTCGCCGAACATCTGCTTGTGTATCGAGGAAAATTTAGACGAAAAATTCCTTTGACGAAGGGACAAAAGATGCGTTCCTGACTTGTGTGCCGTGGCCGAATAATAATCTAATGCCTTAATACCTTTTGCCGAGTTTTTCGGCGTGTCCCTTCTGTCGCGCGCGCGTTTTCGACTTCAATTCCAAACGATGATTGACGTGACTGACTGCGGAGATTTCTTTGCGGATGGACGTCAAAGAAAGTCAAAGGTGATCTTTCAATTTGTCAATGAATAATACATTAGCGTATCGCGGTCGATCCGTGACGATTCTTTCAAGGGTTTCTTGCTTTTTGACACAGTTGCTTCAGTTACTATTTTTTGGTTTATTCAAAAATACCAATTTCGAACAAAAAAAGTTGCAATTATTTTATGCCTCATTGGTCGCTTCCAAGACAAGCTCGTTGCGCCAATCGTTCTCGTACAGCAAACCGTCAACCTGCAAACTAAACATCTTTTTCTGAAGCAAATCTTGAAGTCGTTTCTTTTCTTCCTCATTTTTTGCATCTGTCGTAACAACGAACAATGTAGTCTATCAAACTGGCTGGCCATACGGAGACATGGGAATTAGCATTGGAATAAGGGATATCTGGAAATTGCCTATAGTGCTCTAAAAGTCCCGCTAATACTCGTTTGATTCTTTTCTTTTTCTTCTTAGCAGCACCGCTCGTCTTGCTGGGAAATGTTCGGTTCTGTAATATAATTTTTCAATTTTAAACTCGATTTCTTTGAAGATATTATTCGTGTTTTACAAAATGTAGCAATTTATTAGTACTTACATTCAAGAGTCTTAAAAAAAAGGTCAGTATGTTATAAAAAATAAGCCATCACCTTTTTCACAACACAAACACATTTTCAAAACGTTCGCGAATTTTTAAAACCTAAATAATATGTTTTCAAAGCTTAGTTAGCGGACACAAAGTAGTTATATTTTAATCTCTTAATAAAGCAAGAAAATTTAAATTATGCTAAGACAAATTAGCGCATCGGGGAAAAAGAAGAAAAAATAGAACGGGTCAGCGTTTAAGCAGGCGCATTGCTGTTTGTTAAATAAAAATAAACCATTGTCAGATATAGCGAACATAAATTACATTGACGAATGAAAACAAGCAAAGTAAAAATTAATTATTCAAAAACTTACGAATTGACGCATTGGATCCTTGCTAGAAGTCTTTGCTTCGCCACTTCCCTCTCCTTCCACCTTCACTTCATGTTTGATGATTTTCATCTCGTTGTCGGGTTTCACCTCCCTTTAAAATGAAAAAAAAAATCACTATAAATAATATCCAACGAAAAAATTTATAGCTAAAAAAAATCTCCATAAACAAAACAAAACACATCTTGCCCCCTCTCAAAATAAAAAAACCTGCCGCGACGAAATCCGAGTCGTCGATCGCCCACCACACACTGACAACGTCTCTTCCACTTTACGGTCGATCATCCTCAACGCATGTATATACTGTCATCGACTTTCAATTTTTTTTCTCTCTCTCTCTTTCTCTCCCATATATATACTTTGATAGGCGCACAATGCACTCGTCATGGCATATGGTACGTATATATATATATATATATACAGCAACGGGGCGCGTATATATACGCGCGCAGCCTCTCCCCATTATGCAGCAAGCGTATAAACCGATTGTTTTTTTTTTCTCTCTCCTCCTTCTCTTTTTTTTCTCTTTGTCGGGGATTACGTCTCAATTTGCGTCGAGATTGATTTCGTTTTTATTCTCGCGCCCAGCGCGGCTCTCTTCGCGTTTAAATGGACTCGCGACGATTTACGAGCCATTACATTTAACTTACAAATTTGATTCTTCATATCGTTAGAGTTCAATGGATTATTCAACAATGATGAACCTTTGTTTGAGAGATGATGCAATCGTTACGGTTTTTTAGGTTATAATTTAGATCGCAACGAATAACCTCTTTCATCGCCAAAAAAAATTCACCCCCAAACCATCAAATACATTCACGTACATATAATACGTACGCCCTAACAAAACACCTCACTTCACTGTCTACATATCAAATCGTCCATCCGCATTCCTCGTCACGGAGCGCCATATATTCCCCCCCTTTTGGTGCGATCGATGCTGTAAAATATGCGCGAAATTTCGCAATAGAGCGACACGTGCATCCACTTCACCTCCTCGTATAAGCCTCGTGTAATTGCCGACGTTGCTCTCGCTCACTGACTCAATGTGGGGGCTATATGTATATATAGAGGCACACACGCGCGTTTAATTACGAAACTTTTTTTTTTTTTACTTCCAGCCGATCACGTTCGTGTTTTGACAGGCACGCGCGCTCGGTCGCGAGCCCTTTGTTTTCTTCTTCTTATTCTTTTTCGTTAATCGTTTTCTCGTTTCGGCGACGTATTTATATGTATAAATGTATTTTTGGACGAATTACTTACAGTTGCGTTCAAGTCACTGGCAAATTTGATTGAAGATGTCAATTAGAAAATGATGCACTCAGCACTCGCGACGATGACTGGCCGGCGACAACGACCACAAAGGATAGCGGAAGTCGCCACACGTCGCGGGAAAGAGTTGCCGAATGATGGCGTTGTAGATCAAAACAATGACAGCGATCCTGAAATGCATATCTTACATTATAAGTTTGTTATTTGAACTGCATTGAATAATTTTGTTTATTCGTTTTTGTAGTGAATATTACATTTTATTGTCGACAATATATAAATTCAATTGAAAAAAAAAATTAGATTGTGCAATTGACTAATGACTTCCGGAGGGAAATTCGAACTGACTAAAATTCGTAATCATCTCTCAAACAACATATAAATCTTTTATATTTCTATTTAACTATAGCTTCCAGTCATAAAACAAAAATTCGCAGGCCCATCGCTTGAAAATAGCTTTTCTCAAAGTTTATTGCTCGAATATATATAGAGAGAGATCAGAGAAGTCCACCCTCGGCATTCTCGCGCACGTAGCGCACCTAAGATATTTTACAATGAGGGGGGAGATCTCCGCTTTGAATTTTGAGGGCTCGGATTTATTGCCCCCCCCCCCTCAATTTTCAGCGCGCGCCGAGGTGTAAATATATTGTATACGAGGATGACCTGAGTACAGTGACAAAGACGACTTGAGTTTCTTTAAAAAGTTTGAAATAACTTATTACGATCCTATTTTTCATGTTTTGTAATAGAGCTAAGATTGTTGCGTCGGATAGTGAAAAATATTAGTACGTTCATTTCGATACTGGATGGCAGGAAGAATTATTAGCCGTAGAGTGGATTAATTACCTATGATAAATATATAAATCTCGTATTGAGTGATAGACTGCATACTTGTAATGCCTGTATAATTTTTATTCACTATTTGTAATGTTTGGGTCGACTGTTGCATTTGAATTTTATTTAAAAAAAATACGCTTATCAATAATTTCGTCAACGAGTCCCAAATGTCATCCGAAATCAACCTCTCTCACACCCCAAAATTCAAATTATTCAAAACTCTAAAATCTTGTTTACGAATTACACGCTCCGTCGCGTCTCAAAACGAAAAAGAGACGTATGTACATACATACATCCAACACTCTCGGTCTCGTATAATCCGGGCCACTGTGTTTGCAGACACTAAATTACGCGGGCATTGTCGCCTCTACATTCGTAACCCCTTTTTTCGGATAACAAAGTGAAGAGAGAGAGAGAGAATTTCGAGGTTGCTCTTTTCTACGACTGCTTCGAGCTGGGAAATGCTTTTTTTTTTATTGTAAGCGATCCTATATCCCTTACGCGCTTTTGTTCAATTTTTACACGAGATTATCGGCAACCCCATATATATATTATTGAAAAATTTTAACAGTGTCGACGTCTTGAGTCGCTTTGACGTATGTGTGTACACAGTGCGTATATGCGCTTTGTTGTCGATGTCCATACACCTTTTATATTGCTGTACATACGTTCGTTGCTATTTTGAAAGTACTATAAAGATGATTTAAAAAAAAAATATTTTATTTTTAATTCAACGATTTCAAAATAATTTTTTTTTCTATTCGAAAATGATAAATGCATTGTTCTAAATGCAATTAACTTCAGTCTTGTTTTTCGAGTGCACTGCAACACTCCGTCGTTCATCCCATTTACAAGTACATTTATATAAAAGTAAATGGACGAATCACTAGACTGCAGTGCGATAATAGATCTAATACCAAGGAAAAATGTCGTTCCACGAAAAATTATCCAAGATAACACGAATGAAAAAGAGAAAAAAACGGTTAGTCTACATTTTTAAATAATTTAAGGTTACGTAAACAACGTAAATTTCATCGCAGACTTTTTTATCACCATTGGAGTACGTAAAATGCATGACAACGAATCCGGAGACAATCATACTCGAGCATTACGAGAAAAAAGAGTCTACGTTATTTACCGCCGATCCGAAAGTCATAGTTTTCAAAAAATTCGAGCCATGCGAGATTTACTGCGTTACTCTCACCATCCAAAATACATCACCGGTAATTACAGATCCGCAAGTTTCATCGAATGTAAATTTACAAAAAATATTTTTTCGCAGATACCTCATTACCTGAAACTCGTGCACTTGGACAATGTTTCTTTCAAAGTTACCTTCCGAGGATCGACTCTCAATACACGATTAGCCGCGGGAATGACGCACATCTATGAAGTGCAGTTTCGTCCCGATGAAAAGCGGGATTATCGTTACGATATTGAGTTCGAAACGGAAATCGAATCTTTCGTTATTCCCGTTCTTGGTATGATTTTAAAAGATAAATCTACATATGAATTAGTCTCATAATTCAATTTTTATGAAGCTGTTGGTCCTCGAGCACTTCTTTCATTCCCCGACGAAGTCGATATGGGAAGGACTGCCGTCAAAGTTACGCAGGTCAAATCAATTCTGCTGCGGAATGATGGAAATTCACCGACGGGATTCAGTGTTTATACGGACAGGTTAATGCGTGTAAATTGATGGTTTCTTTATGGTGTGAATAATTTTTATTTTTATCTATGTAGCTCTTGTTTTACCATCAATCCAGCCAAAGGATATTTGAAAATTCGTGAAACGAGGCAGGTGCTAATCAAGTTCTTACCAACGAAATCAGGATACTGGAGTACTCGAGTGTTCATCAGATACGACGAAGGTTCGATCTCATATTTTTATCTGCAATCAACGATTTTTACGGGATAAATATTCATTTTAGGAGACACAGTTCAAACCGTAGTTTACGGAGAAGCAGTAGAATGCGACGTTAGAGTTGTCGAAGAAAATATCACGATGGAAGACACTTACTTCGGCTTGTCGCGGCTTACCTTCATCGAGATTCAAAATAACAGCGAGTTTGTGCTTGATTACGAGTGGCTCAAGTATCCAAGTGTCGAGGAGGATTTGATGGAAAAAGAGAAGTTAGTTTCACGATTTGAATTTGACGATCGATATTGAATTTTAATATTTCTCTGTGTAGGAAATTGCTAGAGATTACATCGGATTTTATTTCGGATACCGAGTCGATTTCGTCTGAAGCTCAAGAATTAATCAAGCAAAGAATAAATTCCGACAAAACTGAGATGGTGATGCAAGAAAGTTTACCATTCGAAAATGATGATTTCACGATTTATCCACTCGTAAGAATTCTCTAAAAAAAATCAAATATAAATATTTTCTGCTTCAATTTGTAATCTGCTTTATAGAAATTAAATGTGCGACCTCGATCCACGGCTAAAGTTACTCTGACTTTTCAACCGACGAAAGTTGGAGATATAGAATCTTTCGCGTACTTGGAAATTGGAGGATTGGAAAATCGCATCTGCGTGAGGTACGAAACAAAATTATGATGATTCAAGTGTACCCTATATTTCATTATTTTTTGCAGTCTTACAGGAAAATGTTTAGGACCAGCATTACGATTGAACGTTTTGACGTTAGATATTCAAAAAGTGTATTTGTGTTCAGCGTATAATTACGAGGTTCGTTATCGACAATTTTGCTTACCTCATAAAATATTTAAATTACGATATAATTTTCACAGATAGTCTGTGAAAATTTTGGACCCATCCCCGGCACGTTGACGTACGTAGAAAAAAACGCAGAATTCGGCTGTACAATCAGGGTAGAGCCTAGCGAAATAAAAATCAACATTGGCGAATTGAAACCAATGAATCTGCGCTTCTGTTCCGACCGTACTGGAGAGTTCGTCGAGCGCGTTGATTTCATTGTCAAAGAAAGTTCGGATGTATTGTCGTTCGTACTCAAGTAAGTAACTCGATCTTCTATTTTAATTCGATAAAACTCATCGTTAATTTTCAACGCAGAGGTTGCGTGATCTGTCCGCTGAAAAAAATTTGCGCAAACAAACTCAACTTCGATTCAGCTTCCGTCGGTAAGTTCACTTGAAATAAAAAAGTAGATCATTCTCATTGCTAATCTCTCGTCGCTTAGGATTCACAACGAAAGAGAAACTCTGGATAAAAAATTTGTCGCACGCATCCGTGCATTTCAATCTGAAAATCCCATCCGACGGTTACGAAACTGCATTCTCCTACCTCGATTTTTCGAGAGCCTTGACAAAACCAACATTACCAAAATGTCCGCGTGAATTCTACGTGAACCCCAGCGAAGGAATCATCGAACCCGAAAGTTGTATTTGCATCGAGGTACAAAAATTCTTAAAAAAAGAAAATTCAAAAATCGAAACATTAACCTACCGAATTTTTCAGGTTTGTTACACACCGAACCTAGCGCGTTCCGGTGACACACAACTTTTAGCAAACGCTTGTAAAAGTTCCAGCGCTCGTCCACTCGCAATTCCTATGAGTTTTAATGCTAAGTCAGCAGCTTTCGAAGTTACACCGGCAGAAATTTATGTCAGATTCTGTTTCGTTAATTTTCCGTATTGTCGGACAGTGACGATTGCGAATACTTCGGACGCGCATGGATATTTTTATTTCGTTCCGCAGGAGGTAAATTGACCTAATTTTTTTTAAAGCGCATTGAATATTTTAGCTTTGATTTTTAGGTATCTGATGATGATGAAGTGTTGTATTCTCTATCGACGTATCAAGGACACTTGGAACCTGGACACTGCGCAGAAATTGCACTGACTGTGATCGTACAAGAAATCGGAGAACACAAAGTAGATTTAAAGTACGCCACATTAAATGAAATTATTATTTACAATCATATAAAGCAGAATTACATTTTCAGCTTATTCGGCCTTGGTTTCGAAACTCCAATCAAGTGCTGTGAAATCACCTGTCACGGCAAAGGACCTGTAGTTTCCGTAGAACCATCCCAGCTGAATTGGGGAGAAATCGAAGTTTTACAAAAGCAATCTTTCGATTTAAAGTTGACCAACGATTCACCAATTTCAGCGAAATTTACTGCGACTGCCGTAAGTTCATTATCTCTAAAAAAAAGTTTACATTTCGATTAATTATTTTGCTTGAAACAGAACAAATACAAATCAATATGGGTTGCTGAACCATCATCCAGTGAATTGAATCCCAACGAATCTACCACTCTCAAAGTCCATGCTTTCTTGAGAGACACGGGAAAATTTACGGATCGACTGTCGATTACAATTTTTAACGGGCAAACTATTAATGTTGGATTGTCGGCGGTGGGAATTGGTTGTAGCATCGTTTTCGAGCCTCATATTTTCCCGGAATTTAATATGGGATATCAGTTTAGGTGAGAATTATTCTTTTAACAACGTCGTTTTTGTGTAAATTTGATTAATTTTGTTTGTTAGTCGGCAAGATGTTTGTATACCGATAATTGTGAAGAACGAGGGAACTAAGAGCCATCATTTGTTGCTGACGAACGTAGAGAAACCTCGTCAAGCGAAGAAAGCTCCCGTTGAAGAAAACAAAAGGTGAATAATTTCGATTAAATATTCTATTAAATCTTAGAACTCAATGATAAAATTGTTTTCCAACAGTTTGTTCAAAATCGAGCCGAACATACTTGAAGCACTGCCTGGATCAACTCACACAATCCACTGTAAAATTCGGTGGAACGCGTAAGTTAACATCAAACTTCAAAAACTGTATTCAAAATTAAAAGAAGCAACATAATTTTTTAGAAACGAAATAGTTGAAGAGCAGTGGTATCTACACGCTACGATCGAGGGTCAAGCCAAACGTGAATTACTCGGCACCAGCATGTTCACCGCGATTTTCATGGAGCCCGATATTTCATTCGACAAGAGCGAACTCAACTTCAGACTTGATTTCGGACACGATCACGAAAATATCCAGCAGCAAGGTATGACTTTTTAAGAATTTTATTACCCAGCGACTTTATTACTTATCTAAAACGCTTCATTTCAGACGAGATCGTCGTAACAAACCGATCAGGACGCAATCTAAGCGCTCACGTGATGATCGATTGGCCATTTCGCATCGTCGAGGAATGTAATTGCGGCACCGATTACATAGAAACTACTTTGCGAAACGATGAGCCATTCGCTCTGCGAGTATACTTTCCTTACAGTAGTAGCTGTTCAGAACCATTGCCGAAAAAATTCGATGGGTACTTGAGAATCGAGTACGATGAGCATAAACAAATCGTAAGTCTAAAAAATATGTTAATAATTAAAAAGGAATCTAAAATTGTTTGATTTCGACAGGACAAAATTCCATGCAGAGCAGAAGTGAATTATCCGCATTTAATTTTCATACCTGAAGAAGTGAAGCTCTATTGTCCAACTGGAAAAATCACGGAAGAAATAGTAAAATTTGTGAATGACACACCACTGCCCGTGATTTATAAAATCGAATGGCTGAGGGATACGTTTTCTTGTCGTAGTTTGTCCTCGATGGCACAGGTAAGTCGTAATTCATCTTCAAGTAGTTCAACAACACTAATTTCACTTTGATAGGGTGAATCCGATGGTTTGAACGACGCGGATAAATCAGCATCGTCCGTCTCGTCTCCAAAAATCAGCGAACTTCACACTTTTCGTCGAAAATCTTCGCTTGAAGATATGTACGAAGGCGCCGAAGAAATACTCAGCGTTAGCGAACAGCCTTCCATAGACTTGATCGACAAGGTAAAAAAAAAATTCAAGCAAAGGTACTCCTTCAAACGATAATCAACATAATTTCATCTTCAGTTTTTACAAATCTCACCACAAGAAGGACACATACTTCCCCACTCGGATGGCTACGTGACGTTCAGCTTCAACGGTTTTCAAAAAACACGAATATCAGCACAAGCCGTTTGCCACATCGAGCGTGGCTCGACGAAAATGCTAAACGTACACGCGATCGCCGACGACGTCAAGTGCGAAATACAAAACGAAGTTCTCGATTTTGGACTTGGAGTGAGAATTTAAAATTTTTACCTATACAAAATATTCGTTATTAATTTTGTAAAAATACACTTGCAGTTGTTTTGCGAACCTTCGTTGGCAACGTTGATCGTCTGCAATCAATGCATGATTCCACTTGTTTGGACGATAGATTCAAGCTCCGAATGTTTGTCGATGATCGACGGTCCGTTGATTCTCACGCCTGATGCTGAAAATATAATAAGAATCGAGCGAAGTCCTACGGCACCTGGAATTTTCAGTGAAAAAATGATACTTCATGTTTGTTGAATTTTCATAGAAAGAATCATTAAATTCGCGTTTATGAGAAAAAAAATTTGTATGTATAGGTCGCGTACTTGGAGCCGTTCGTAATCGACGTCAAGTGGTTGTCGACGATTCCTCAAGTTTACTTCGATGCTGCCCGCGATCGAGAATTCCAAAAGTATCCAGCTGATTTTGGCTATGAAGCGGTCCGAATGGTCATTGCCGAGTGTGCTACACAAGATGACAAGTTTGTCGAAACCATGTGTTTGTCGAGTAGTTCGGAGAATGAAGAGAGTACCGAAGAAGAAGAAGAGAAAGAATTTAGCGAATACGAATTAACGCAGTTGATTGGTAAATTTATTTTTGAAAAAAAAAAAAAATTCAAAAGATATATTTTGAAATGTAATTTTTGTAGACGACGGATGGCAAATCATAAGTAAGAACGAAAACTACCCAAGCCGCATAGACATCGATATGGCTTTCGAACGTCATCTAGTAAAAAACTATCTAGAAGCGACTTCTACGTCTGTTTCAACGCCTAATTACACCATAGACGTAGGTTACGTTATCGTCGAGCAAACGTCTCAACTTTCCGTGCCGTTGAAGAACTACGGTTACGAGAAAGCCAAAGTCTCTCTGAAGATCAACAACAAAGTGCGAAAACCTACCGAAACGTGTTTCTACGTCGAGCTGGAAAAGAATACGGAGATTTGCCAGTGCGAGAGTACTTTTTTGAACGTCACCTTCAGACCGAAGAAAAAGATCTTCACGCAGAAATGCACCGATGCGTCGTATAAGTTTCAACTCGAGGTGAAATAATTTTAAGATAGCAAATATTTTTGAAGAAAATGAAAGTGATTGTTTTATCAGGTGAGGCATGGATTGATGATACCCGTGACCGTCAAAGCTTCAGCTGTCTATCCGCATGTGACGGTGAACGTTGATAGTTTTGATTTTGAGAAAGTTTTCGTTGGCGAGTGTCGTCGAATGAGTTTTGTCCTGAGAAATGAGTGAGTATTGAAATTAATATATGCGATTTTATATTTTTAATCGTGAATATTCTTATAAGCAGTGGTTTCGTCGATTGTCATTGGCTAATGACGTTGACAAACGTATCTGATGCTCCGAAAAAGTGCGCAGAAGATCCGTTTTATATAAGTCGTGCTAATGATAAGTTTGTACCAAGCCAAGAGGAAACGATGTACGTTTATTTCAGACCTTTGCAAAATGTAAGATATAACTTGATTTATGTTAACTATATTTTGAAAAATATGATGACAATGTTACGATCACTCAGGGAATTCAAAAATTTAATTTGACAATCACGGCACTGAATAGCTACGAAACTAAAACAATTACTCTTACTGGCTGCGGAGTTGAGCGTAGAATCTCGATTAATCGTACGACGATCAAGTGTATTCCAGTGATTCCCAACGTGAATACAAGCGATAAATGTTTTACCGTGAAGAATCCAAATTCATATCCAATCGAAATTTACTGGGATCACTTGGCAGAGTAATTACACTCGCTGTGCATTTATACGAAAAGAAAACTTTTTAAAATGATGTCTTTTGCACAGTTTTTCTCAATCAAACCGGATAGTTCGTCTACTCAAGCACTACTACGACACTTATGAAATTTTGATACCACAAAGAAAAATCGGCGAAACGATGCCATCGATTTTTCAAGATTTTTACAAAGAACTCATCCGTCGAATGTGTACTGATGAAGAATTCAAACCTGTCGTCGAAGAATGGTTGGGTTTGAGTAACGGATCGATGAATGGCAGTGAGAAAACAGAGAAACCAAAGAGGGATAAATCGGCGGCTGATTTGAAGAGGTCAAAAATCAAACAATTCATTGAGAAGAATGAATCGGAGAAAATGATTGCTGCAATTTTGATGGCGAATCCGGAGGATATTGAACTTCTTTTGGCTGGTAATTTATAGAGAATATCATTGATTTTTATGGCGTTTATAAGTGTTTTTTTTTCTCGTAGAATATATTTCTAGATTGAAGGAACGGCCAAATTACATGGAAGCGAACAATCCGCTGAGTGAGCTTTATAGAATATCCGATGAAGAGACACAAGCAAATTTAATTACAAACGAACGTGAAGATCATGCAAAGAATCTCATTGTTATTTTTTACGGGCCTTCTTTTACAGGTAAAACTAGTAAAAAAAATAAATACACTGAGAAATAAAGTGCATAATCATTAGGCACCCGGGTGCTAATGATTACGCAAATGGGTTGCGTACATTTGTCATAATATATATATACCTATATGTAGTTTAAAGTTATTTAAACTACAAATATTTAAATTATTTGCATGTTAAGTAGAGCATACAAAATTTACATGTGTGGTGCTTTTGAACGATCATTGAGATTGCTGCCCTCTCGAGCTCCGGTGAACTCTGATTCAACTTTCTATCGTATTCTAATACTGCACAGAAGGGCCACAGAAAGTTTCGCCAGAATATTTTATTGCGTTCGAAAATTATGACCCGATAAAGTCGCAGTGGTCAAAATTATCGCTTGTGTCTTTTTCAACAAACTTTCAAATTGGCGGGATATTCTGTATTGTCGAATCGAGAGAAATAATTCCACCTCGGAGCCTCTCTTTCATACTTTCATTACACTCTGTACCATCAATATACTCTCAAACTGTTTACATATCAAATTCTTCTATAAAAATCACTACATTTATGATAAATAAATTCATTGAATTTTGTCCACTTATGCCGAATTAATGAACGTAATAATAACTATTTCGATGCCCTCCTTTGCTATTTATACCTATTTAGTCTTCTACACTTATATACTGCATCCGGATACCCGACACCCTTTGTTCATTTCATCGATCCATCAACTTATTTCAGCATTGAATATTTGTCATCTAGGTGGGGGTGCCTAATCATTAGGTAACTCCACCATTAGGTCAAATTTACGCAACCCAGTTGCCTATTGATTACTCATTTTTTTTCTCAGTGTACTTTAACGCTCTTTTTCGTCGAAATTTCGTTTCAGAACCCCAAGAAACTGCCTGTCGAGTTGCAAAAATCTTAAAGCTACCAATCCTAAATCTCAATCAAATATTCCTTGAAGCTTTGGCATCCAGTCAAACCGAAAGTGCAAAAAAACTTGCCGATCAACTCGAAAATCGTTACAAAGAACTTACGATCAAACTCGACAAACTAAAAACCGTCCTGTCAAAGAAGAACGCCAATAACGCGATCGAGCTTCTCAAATTATCGCAAAAAATTCCATCGAAAGAGGTACTCGACAGTATGAATTCTTACGATCGCTGCGAGCTGAAATTAGAAATCATCACGTCGATAATGAATTTCATGGAGTCAAACGAATTGTTTGGCGCCCCGTCGGTGAAAGATAAAGCCAGTGTTAAGAGTCAGGATGTGGTTGGTAAGAGACAAAGTGTTCTACTTTCCGTTGGTAGGGATACTTATCAGAATGTGCTGAGAGAAAGGTATGTTTTTTTATTATCGTGGTTTTGAATGGAATGTAAATGAGGAAAATTTATTATTTTTAGATTGTCTTTGTCGAATTATGATGATGGTTATGTGCTGCAGTCGTTGACCAATAATTTTTTGAGGAATGAAGTTACCACGATGAAAATGTTGTTGGAAGCTACTGGAAATGTTAAGATGCGATTATTGGTTACTTTTTATAAACAGGCTGCATCATACGACTATGAAGATTGCGAATCAAATGGTAAGTAATAAAATTGATTTTAAAAAGGTCGAATAAATATTAGAATTTTTTGAATCTCTTTAGACGAAGAATCTTGCAATAAGAGTTCTGAAGTGTCATCGAAAGTTTTGGCTGATTACCAGAATGGCTTGACCAAACTAGTGGAAACTATCAGCAATTGGGAAAATGGATACTCCGTAAGGATTTTTTATATTTTCTGAAATTTTTAGTATTCAATAAATTCGTTTTAGGATCCGAACAAGAGCGTAAAAGGCAGAGTTAAAAGTGAATTGGCGAGCAATTCATTCACACATGTGTGTATTATAAATCAACTGCTTGTCACATAATTTAATTGTTTTTTGTTTTACTAAAAATTGCCATTTCAGCCACCAGAATCATTTTCCATTTGGCATATCAACGTATCGAAAAATAAACAAGTTTATGACGCAATGATACTGCAATTGAAATCCATTGTTTCCTACTTGGAAGAAAAAAACGAACCGTCGCTTTATATACCAGAATCTAAAACATTTTCAATACTTAAGGAATATAAAAATGAGGCCAAACCAGCCGGTAATTATCTTCAAATTAAATTTTCAAAAACGCTCGGACATTTGTAAATTTGAAATTTGTTTCAGATAATTTTTCACTTTCGACTTTGGACGCAAACAATGAAGACCAGCCTTTAGAAGCTCAGTGGACACTATCAGCTCGGAAATCACAACAATTCAAAGTCAGCTTCCAGGCTTCAAAGACAGGTCGATACGAAAGTGAATTTTTTTTAAATCTAATGGACAATCCGGCGGCAACTTTCAAGATTAATGTCGAAGGGGTCGCCGATATTCCACGATTAGATCTCACGCCAATCGCAATTTTCAATGCAGTATGTATGCATTTGTTACATTTCTTTTCTCTATTTTGCAAAACTAATTTAATTCACAGGTGAAAGATACTAAAATTAATGAAGCTCACGAGCCATGTTATTTCTTGGACACCGAAGTCTACGATTTTGGATGTTTACTGGTCCTCAACGACAAAAAGTAAGATACAATCACTCACTTAGCTCTACGTAAAAAGTAAAAATTAAATGTTTCTTTTTTGCATCAGGTTACACAAAAGAAGCACGCAATTCAAATTGAAAAACATTTCCGCAGTGCCGGCCAATGTATCTTTCTCACTGACGTCTGAGAGTTACGATTGCTTCAATATTAATCCACGAAAAACTGAAATAAATGTAAGATCATTCATATTTTCTAACAGACGATCTTATGAAATTATCGCTTGTTTACAGCCTATCGAAACAATAGAAATCGAGATGACAGCATGTTCATTGGACATCGGCAGCAATAAAGACACTCTCATAGCAACTATTGAGAACAACGATGAACCGCTGAAGATAAATGTATTTAAATTTAAATTTTTTATCAAACATGCATAATTAATATCCAAAATTTTCAGCTGGAATCGACCGGTATAGAGCTGCAAGTTGAAATCGAACCACAACATTTGAATCTCGGCCGTATCCTACTTGGCAGAATGGAAAAACAGACGATGACTATACGTAATCGTTCAGCAGTTGCAATCTATTGGCATCTTTCGTGTGATTCAGGAATTTCATTTGTATCTCACTGTGGAAAAATTCGTGCCAGAGGAAATTGCGAGATTGAACTTCAATATTACGCTGGCAAGGTAAAAAAAATTTTATTTTACTTTTTCAATTATCGATTTATTTTATAAAAATTCATGCAGGTTGGATTGGATACGAAATTCTTCAACGTCGCGTGGTGCTTAGTAGAGGATAATAACGATCCGATAGCAATCGACAATGTCGACGTAACTGCTGAAACTTACGAAATATTGTATAACATTTCTTTGGAAGATCCAATCGATCTGGGAAATGTTCCTGTTGGAACGACTGCTAACAAGTCGTTTACTGTGAAAAATTTGGGTCCCTACGAGTTTGAGTTCTGGTAAGTATTGGTTTTTTAATTCTTACAAATTTTGTATGTTTACGATTTTTATTTTTTCAAGTACATCACGTTCGGAAGAATTAGTATCTAAGAGGGGAGTTGAGCTTGACTTTCAGTGTTATCCACTCGCTGGATTAGTGCTGCCGAAAAAACAAATTGATGTTACCGTGAGTAATCTACTAATACATTAACATAAAAAATAAAGCAATGATTTAATTTTTTTCTTCACTTTAGGTGTCTTACAATCCAACCGTCGAATTCAAAGTGCAATCCGCTAGTTTATTCAATCTCGATATTATCGAACCTTACAAAAATATCGGTATGGTTGGTACTTTCGACATCAAAGTATCTGCAATCTCGTTCTTTACAAAGTATGAGCAAATTTCACATACAATAATGAACCGCAAACCTTTTCAATATACTTAATTGTTAAATTAGGTTTGTAATAGAACCTTACCCAAACATAAACTTCGGCACCTTGGCTCTAAGTTCAACAAAAAGCATGCAATTCAAGATTAGAAATATCGGAAAGTTTCCATTAATTTACACAATCGCCACACAACCATCACCCAATCAACTTCAAGCTAAAGCAGTGCAAAAAGATTCCATCTCGAAAAAGGCAAAAAAATCCGTACAAAGCGAAAAAGTCACAGCCAAACGGTATGAGTTCTCGACCTGTTAATCAAACTTACAATCAATTCAAAATTTATTATCAGCAGAATGAGTAGCATGGCAAATTTCCGTCTCAAATGTGGTCCTTTCATCCTCGACAAATTCAAAGGCGAGTTGGACGTCGACGAAATTGAAGACATCAGCGTTCAATGTGTGTCGGATACGATCGGCGATTTCGAGGAGAAATTATCCATTACCGTACAGAACAGCAAAGAAACCCGCGGGATCAATCTGTTCGCCAACGTATGCGTTGCTGAAATTGATTTTCAAGATTACTACGCGATATTTGCGGGTAGTCATGTCCTTCCTTCATCTGCGGAAATGGACGCTTTAAACGAGGTATGACGATTACAAATTAATTACAATTACTAAGTACTAAAATAATTTTGTTTTCATCAGCCCGACCCCCACACAGTTTTTTCGATCGCCGAACAATGTCTTCACTTCCGCCGAGTATGCGTCGGTAGTCAACACGTAGCTACGGTAACATTGAAAAATGTCAGTTTCATCGACGGAGACGTGTCGATCGAAGTTCTCGGCGAAACTTTCAAAGTCGACGCGAACAAACTGAACATCCCAGCTACGAGCAGACAAACTTTTTCCGTCGTCTTTGCGCCTGATCGTATAGACGTAAGCGTGCGGATAATGAAAAAAATCTTGAAAATAGTTTTATCAAATATTTTTGCATTTACAGAATTTCGCGAGTTCTCTGACAATTTCGCTCGATCTACCGTCTACTTTAGAACCTCAAAACCTGTCGATAGATCTTGTCGGTGAAGGCTACGTGCCTCAAATCAGTATCATCGATCCCACACCAGACGATTGCGGCGTTTTGACATTGAATTTCGGATTATCGTACATCTGTGAGTGGCGCGAAAAGTTGATACAAATAAAAAATGTCGGCGAAATTTCCGCCAACGTCATCGTCGAAACGACCGACGATCCGAATGGCAATTGCAAAGTTCCCGATGGGAATGAGAATCGATTAGTTTGTGGATGCGTCGATGGTGAAAATGGTTAGTACGTAATTTCACTGGTGAAACGTTCTATTGACTATATTTATTTTTAGATACAAGCCGATCGATCTTCAAGATTGAACCATGCGAGATCCAGCAAATAAAGATCAACTTTTTCCCGGTGAAATGTGGGAAATACGACAACTGCTTGAGAATCTTCGTCGAGCAAAATCCTTACGAGGTGTTCGAGGTGAACGTGAAGGGAGAAGGATTTTGCAAACCGATTGTTTTGGAAAATTTGGAGACAATCGATGCTCTACCGACTCATAATTCACGTAGACAGTCCAAGCAGAAGTCACAGAAGCGCCTTTCATTAACTCGTAAGATTCAGAAATTTTTTTTTTTTCACATTGGAATGAAGATATTTTCTGAATCGTAGGTTCGATTTCGAAAATATTAAATCCAGCCCCGTTGACGTACAAACTCGACTACGGCAAATGTTTTCTCAACAAAGGGTACAAAATTAATTTCAAGATAACGAACAAAACGACAGATCGTTACTACAGATTCCAATGGGCATCGTTTGAAAATGTCACTTGCTCGCCGGTTGCCGGACACGTGATGCCCGACAGTTTCAAAGAAATCACGGCTACATTTAATGCTTACGAGCCTACTTCACTATCACGCGTACGGTTTGGTCATTTTCTTTTCTCGCTCAATATTCTCGACTAACTAAAGCAAACATTTTCAGCTGCCACTCGATTGTACAATTCACGAAATCTTTCTGAGTCAACCGTTGATCAGTTGTTCTTGGGATACAAGGCAAACCGAAGTTTTGTGGACGGAGAACAGTCGTTCACTCGACGAATGCGACGCTTTCGACGAGCAGGATTTCTACTTCAAAAAGTTGGTGAAAGAAAGCCACGAGCCTGAGTACACTTTAGTGCCGGATACTTTGCAAATAATTCAGCTGTTAGTCAGTGTAGCAGCTGATTACTCCGATTATCATTGCGACGTTAACTGTATTAATTTCGACGATACTCTGATGTTCCAAGTAAGTTCAATTTTATTTATTTTGAAAAATTCAAATCATTAAATTCACCGTATTATTCAGACCAGAGAATATCAAATGACGATAGAAAATCTAGGCTCGGTGAATCTCAACTTTACCTGGGAATTAACGATGGACGAATGTTATCCAATCCGTCTGGATCAGTTGACGTTACAATCGACCAGCAGCAACGAATCCGAACCAACACCACCACTGAATAATCCAACTCAAGTGAAGAAAGCAGTACAATTCTGTCCACCGGAATCTCAACAATCATCCGACTTATTCAGCAGCTCAGCCGGTATCACAAATCGAAGCACCGACAGTTGGATCGAAGGTGAAAACTGGCCTTTCGAAATCATTCCCGACACTGGAAGTGTCGCACCTGAAAATTCAATCGACTGTACATTGAAGTTCAAACCTCTCGATGTGTTTAAATACAAAGCTTACTTGTGGTGCAGAATGGAAAATTTGAATCCGATGAGAGAACCATTGAACATCGTCGTGCAGGCGAAGAGTTTATTACCTTACTGTCACTTCGAAATCGAGCCGAGTGATTATCTCGAAGAACGAGATATTCGTCTTCCAGTGCCGATTGGTCACAGTGTTAATGATACAACGAGGCTTGTGGAATTTCGAGTGGTAGGCATCGAGGAATGCCACGCGAGATGTTTGTACTTGATCAATCCAACAACTGAAGATTACAGCTTTAACTGGTCGAGATTGTCAATCGAAGATGATGAAAATCCGTTTACAATACAGTGCTCGCAAGAAAGTGGTGTAGCTGAGAAAGGAAAGAGAACGAGGATAATGTTTAATCTCATGCCAAAATATATCGGCACGTACGAAACCTTCTGGACTTTTGTGATTGACAAGCATGATTTGACAACTCTGTTCTTGATTGTGGCGAACGTTTGCGAGCCGAACGTAACATGCAAGAATGCTTTGTTGAAATTACCGGCAGTGACGATTGGTAATTATACTAAAATTATGGTTTTGCATGAAAATTGACTCTTGAGTTTATTTTTCAGGTGAGACGAGGACAGCGACGTTCGAAATAACGAATAACGAATGCTGCTGTTTGAAATTCTGGATTGATGAGAATTCAATGTTTTCCGATGGCAGACTTCAGAGGATTTGCGTTTGTCCGACGAACGGTGTATTTGAGCCAAATTCATGTCAAACATTTTGGTAAGTTATAAGTTTTAATTGATTTTAAAATACAATTTCGATTGATTATTTGGAAAATTTTAGTGTCGAGTACCAAGCGTCGTCAGTTGGAGAATACAATTTTAAAGTTTTGTGTTACGTTGAAAAATTGAAGAAGCCAATGAGAGTTTCGATTATAGTGCAAGTGAAAGATGTAGTGTCAACTGTCTCTTATACGAATTCTGAGGGACTTGAAATAAAACTGGATGAATCTTCTCATAATAAGATTGACTTGAAAGGGGTATATTATTTTTACTTAATTTTTTTTTTCAATTTTTACTTTCTTTGAATTAATTAATTCATTTGATGTTTCAGCTTTTATTAAATACGCCAACAAAGCTACCATTCAAAGTAATGAATTCAGGAGAAATAGCGTTCGATTATCAATGGAAATTGTCTACATGCGATCAAGATAAATTTCAAATATGCGTATCCGAGCCGGAAGGTACTGTCGATTCAAACACTCACGAAATTTGTTATCTCGAAGTGACAGCCAAGCAGAAAGTTAATATTTGCAATTACGACGTCAAGTTGGAGGTACATCATTGTTTTTTTTATCTCATGTTATTTCCTCAATTATATATAAATATCTTACTATAGATCAAATCTGGACCGACCTATCGTCTAAAATTAAATTCCGAAACGCAAAAGCCTCCCTTAGAATTCAGTTTCAAAAATTATGATTTTGGCCCATGCTACATATTTGAGAGAGGCACGAGTAAATTAAACACCGTCGATCTTCTCATCACGAATAATCAAAAAATACCTTGCGTGTGAGTTACGCGTAAAAATAAATCTGCGCTTTTGTCGATGTAAAATAATTTACAACAAAAAAAATCATTTTTTTTCACGACAGTGTCAAATGTAAAAATAACGACAGTGCACATCTGTCGTTAAATCTGGACGAATTAGCACGAGCAATACCTCCGAACGATTCAGCCCGCGTCGTCGTAAATTTCACTCCACACTCCGAATATTTGTACGAAGAAATTCTAACTTTTTCTTCCACACTAGCCGACGGCATTGTCCAAACGAACATTACAATTCAAGGCGAAGGTGTTTCTTACAAAGTAAGTACACAAACTATCCAATGAACAATTTCATAAAATACACGTCGACTTTTACAGATCCGTCTGAAAAATCCATGCGACGCGTTGCTCGACTTCGGAAACGTGAAGCTCGGTAAATCGATAACCCGTAAAATCTGCATCATCAACGCCGGCCGTTTACCCGTACAGTTGAAACCCATCATAAAAGGAATCGCGGACGTGATGAAATTCGTAAAAATATCCTCGAACGCGTTCAAAAATCTAAAGCCAAACCGTGAAATGACAGTGACGATAGTGTTGAAAGCGATCTATCGGGTGAAGTCGCTGAAATCTGAAATTGGTTTTGAAATGGATGGCATCGAGAGCGTGCTACTGACAACGCTGAAAGCCAATTGCATCGGAGCTGATATTCGATTGAACAGAGAGTGCATTTCGTTCGGTATGGTTTACGAAGGATGCGTTGCCGAGGAGAAATTGATTCTCGTTAACGATGGCGATGTTGGATCGCGATTTTGCTGGAATATCGATAAGACGAAGTTGGGTTTTTCTATTAGTCCTATGTGTGGATTTAGCTCTCCTGGTAGCGAGGTGACTTTTGTTTGCTGTTACGAGCCTTCGTGTTGTAGCCAGATTGAGGTGAGAAAATGAAAACTGAAAATGTTTTTTTTTAATTTTACGATGAATAGTAACACTCCTTTTTTTATTACACAGGCTATTTTGGAGTTGGAAGAGTTGGAAAATTTGTCGATCAACCTCTCGGCGAGTACATGTAGACTTCCGGAGCCTAAAGAGATCATCAATTTTAAAACGGAAATTCAACAATCTCAAACACAAGAAATCAGTGTTTTCAACGATTCCAATCAAAAATGGAATTTGAAACCTAAATTATCCGGAGATTCATTTACGTCTTCAGCAACACTCAACTTAGATCCTAGAACAAGCGAAATTTACACTATCACTTATAATCCTAAAAAACTTACCATGCAAGAAACTGTCGACGAAGTAAGTTCGCTCATTCGTTGATTTTTAAACTAATTTTTTTAATTCAATTGAATTTTTTTTAGGGTAAATTAATAATTTCTTTCCCCGACGGAAGACAACCGATCGTGTACAGTTTGCAAGGTCGTTGCACACCTGTGACTATATCGCAAAAGATCATTCGAACGGTTCCGTGCAAGATAAAGCACATTGAGAATTTAGTGGTTTACAATAATACTGACAGACCGAGAACTTTCGATAGTATAGTGGAGCAAGATAACAAAAAGGTAAGTGAATTCTTTTGTTTATATTATGCTATTTCGAAATTAATAACAAAAATAATTGTCGCAGATTGATTGCGGAATTCCAAAAGTACGCGTGCCGGCGAATTCGAGTAAACGTTGTAAGCTACCGTTGTACTTTGAAACTCAAGGAAACTTCCATTACAAAGTAAGTCATAATCGTGAATTACATTCGCTTATTTTCTCAAAAATGCCAATATTTTCAGGTAACCTTCCACGACAATCAAGACAACTATCAATACTTCGAGATTGACTACACCGTTACAAGTCCCGAGATAAAAAGTTCCATAGAGCTTGCGACGTTCGTTCGCGCGTCTACATTTGCATCTTTGAAAATTGGCAATCCATCGAAAGACGAAATAGCCACGTTCGATGGAATTTGCAGCAGTCGAGATATCGTTGTGCACGGACTGCCGACTGCTTTGAAACAATTGGCTTACGTAAATGAACCATCAATTTTTTTTATTGCGTTATGACTGAAAAGTAATAATTATTATTTGCAGAAAAACTTGCGGATAGAATATTTCCCACTGATGCCGTACGACGCGACGGCAACGCTCGAAATCGCGAGTAGCTCGTTGGGGAGTGTCTTCTATGAGTTGCAATTGAAAGCTAAATCAGCTCTGCCTGAAAAAACAGTTTGCGTGAAGACGTGTTTAGGAAATAACACAAACTTTTCTTTGTTGATTAAAAATTACTCGACGGATTCGACGGAGTTTGCTATCGAGGTAATAAATACATGGGAGCGGAAAAAGTTTTCATATAATAAAATATTGTTGTTAAACTAGGCTGATGAACCGTCATTTACGTGTGAAAAAACAATCCAAGTACCAGCTAACGACGAAGGTGTTTTAAAAGTTAATTTCGAGCCCCACAGCCTCGAGAGTGTAAACTCGATGATAAAAGCTACTTCGGATACAGCTGGAGAGTTCGTGTGAGTTGTTTTTTTCAGAAAGCAAAACTTTTGTAAATTCAATTCTATAACTGTCTCTTTATATTTCAAGCTTCCCAGTCGTCGGCCAATGTACTCCACCCCAACCTCAAGGGCCATTTCTAGTAACTGCAGAAGTACCAGCATCCATCAATTTCAAAAACATCTTTTTAGAGTCGAGTGACTTTCGGCTAACCATCGACAATCCCATTTTCACAGTCGGCAATATCCAATTGACTGTCAATTCAAAAGAGGTATAAAAGCAAAAATATTCTTTCTAAACCAATAACTCTACCAAAAAAAATAATAATAATCTTCTAGACCATCATTATCCTCGTGAAACTCCAAGAATGCAAAAGAAAAATCGAAACAGGCAAACTTCTGGTGAGTTGCTCATCGAACATCAAATGGACGTACTACTTGAGAGCAGAATGTCAGTAGAAATTCCACGCGCGTCGTCGTCGTCGTCGGGCGTTGTCGTCGGATCGATACGCAGCTCTCTTTATATATCTCCTCTCATCTCCATGGCGACGAGGGCGTGCAGCAGCCCTACTATATAGCGATGGCCGCGCGACGCCTATTGTACGTTTGAAAGCGAAGCTTTTTTAGCTCCCAAAGCTTTTAAGCGTCGATCGAACTTTATCTCGCGTAATGTACATACGTAATAAATTATTCATTTGAAAGTCTTCGAAAGTCGGTGATTGGAAGTTACGATTATTTTTAATTAACGAAAGGTGCGATCTTGCCCCTATTACTTCCTTTTTTTTGCTTGTCGCGAATCGTCATTAACGACAATTGATTTACTCTCGCTACCCGCGGCGGTGCCCGACTGAGAAGAAATTTCGCCACTGTCAAAGCGAGTTAACGTCGAATAAATCAAAATAAAAAAGGGCCCCGACGAACGACTCGCATTGTGGGGGGTTGTATGCGAAGCAAAAGGCGTGAAGGGGTGAACACACACGTACACATAGAATGTAACGAGGGGTTGGATGTATAGTAAAAGAGTTTACCTGCGACGAGCATTGCTTCTCTTCTTTTTTTTTTCGTTGTTGGGTGAAGGGCAGTCGAGAGTGAATGCGCAGTTTTGCGCGAGCGCACGGGTTCTCCCTTTCTTTCTTTTTTTTTCTTTCATTGGGGTGGGGTCGGTAAGATGTTTGTTGGATATTTTTGCAGTTGCTAAATTGAAATCATGTTGCTCCATGAAATCACACCCAAAGTGTCTGTAGATTCGCATGTGACCATAAATCGCCGAGGCAATGATCTCGAAACTGAACATCATCTGCAAAAATGTTTATTGAAAATTATCATTTTGATTTCTAATCATGTTTCTATTAATTTGCTGTCGGTTATACTTAGAGGAAGCGCAATGTTCATTGTCCGTTCTATAGCGATCGAATTTTCAAAGCATGTGTTCTGGTTAGATCGTGGAGTAAGAATATATAAAGAATTATTGAACGTACGCAAGAATTTTTGTTCGCACTACTCGCAGCTTCTTCTGTGGTCCTTTCCGTGTGTTTTCGTAACGGCCCGAATGAGCGACTGAGCCGTCGAAATTTAAAAAATACACGCCCTAATCCCCGAGAAAAACAAAGTTGTAATTCCAGCTAGCTATCTCTTACGAAATGGAAGATTTGACTAAATTATATGCGACCTTCAAATTTCAATCTTTTTACCATCTAGTATAATTTCAAATTAAACTCTATTTTTCTATCCGTAACAACACGTGTCATTATTTATCATCACAGACGCCATATAATCAGCGTTTTCAAGCTGTCGGATCGCGGCAAGCAAAAACACGACGATGCTATAGCGACGATCCCAACTGAACCTGACAATATCATAGCAAAAAGCATCAATTTTCATAATTAATTACGCAAATTGAAATAAGTATGCGTTACTGCTTAAAAAGTAAGCGATAATCTGTGCTTACAGCTATTTTACAGATTCCGATATGTTTGAGGGTTAGGGGAAGTTAGTTTTTTAACACGAACGTAGAGACGAAATGACGCGCGCTATTGGCAATTGTTTGTTGTGATGTCAGATAGGAAAAAGCTCTATACAAACAAAGTCAATTCAGTTCGCTAGATTTGAAAAATTTTTCAGTACTTATCGTATGTTTCTTTATGACTTTTCAAAAAAACAAGATTCTCATTTAGGCCGAAAATGCGACTTAATCTCGGACTTAATATCCTACTCGAAGAATACTAATCTCAGATAAGTCCCTGGTAGGAATGTTGATGAATAGATTACGAATAATTCACGAATTTTAGAAGTTTCGAGAAAAATTCGGCGAAAAAGTCACGAATTTTTGCGTGAAAAACGTCAGATTTTTAACAAATAAATTCTTGAAAAATTCGTCAAAGTAAGATTTATTTTAAGTGCAATTCTCATCTCTTACATTTATTTGAATTAGTTTTATAAATATTAGAAAATTAACTAGAGCTTGTAATTTATTTTTTAATCCAAAATAGTAGAAATATCCAGATCTTTTATTGTCTTTGGCTTCCATTTTAATAATACCATTAACAGATTTATTATTAACCCATTATTACCCAAGCCGTATCTGGGCTAGATAGTCTCAAACTGACTGCTCGGTTCATGGCACAGCCTAAAAATAATGACCCCTATTTTTTTCTTTTTGCATTTTCAATTATTTATAAAAAGTTATTTAAACAAATTGTACAAAATTTTTTATGTCAAATTAATATTATTCATCGAATCTACGGTAAAAAACAAGAAGAAAATCTCTTTAGCGTTTTTTATCAGATTCTATTTTATTGGTATGAAATCGTTATAAACAATTTTAACTTGACTATACTGAGCCGGGATTGTTTAGAATGATTTTAGACCAATAAAATAGAATTTGACAAATAAAAATTAAAGAGATTTTGGTCTTAATTTTTCTCGTAGAATCGATTAGTACTATTAGTTTTTCAAAATAACAGAATTTTTGAAAATTTCAAATTGTTTATAACGATTTTACACTAACGAAATAAAGTCTGAGGAAAAAATGCAAGGGAGGTTTCCTTCTCGTTTTTTCCAGTGGAATCGATTGATTCCATTATTTTTTCAAAAAAATAATATTTTTCACAATTTGTTTGAATAATATTTTATAGTCTGGAACCATATGAAATTTGCAAACTCTTAACAGTTAAAAAACTTTTCGTCGTTTTCGTAGCTTTATTTGTTGGGTTTTTGCATTACACAAGTATTTATTAGTTCATTCAATTTTTCTTTCTTTTTTATTATCACGATATGTTTTGCTATATTATGCAACTTTAATTTTATTCGCTAACTCATCGTAAACTATTTAGGTTAGAGCCCTGGGTTAGAGGTTAGACCTTTAAAAATGCAAAAGCTATTCTGCTCCATGCTGGCGTGCGCATGCGCGAATGCTATAATATGCAAAGTTCGCGAATTTTTCCCGAATTATTAGTCATTCTATCATACATTTTTATGTATTAAATTCGTGAACTATTCGCATATCACGAAATCTTGACGAATATTTTTCGTGAAATTCTTACCAGGGGCGGAGGTAAAACAAACACTAAAAATACAAGGGCTTAAAATCGAAGTGTGATTAAATAATTTTTTTTATATTAGCTTGTGCTTTCACAAGAGATCTTCTAATATGCAATAGCACAAAGCTTTCTGTGTACGATGGCATTTTTCTTTGGTCAAGTTTGTTTACTGAAAATTGAATAAAAAAAATTATTTGCCTGAGAAGTAGGAGCAGACGACTAAATA
The DNA here is from genome assembly GCA_035047105.1 of Galeopsomyia nigrocyanea. Classification (NCBI taxonomy): domain Eukaryota; kingdom Metazoa; phylum Arthropoda; class Insecta; order Hymenoptera; family Eulophidae; genus Galeopsomyia; species Galeopsomyia nigrocyanea. The sequence continues at coordinate 11,283,016 of JAWWMK010000032.1, read as the reverse complement.
TATAGCGGGGTCGCACAGCTGATCTATTTGTTTCTTTACAATCTCGAATACCGCATGAATAACAAATTGTACTTGATCGGCTTAAAGTAATTGCTTGCGTTTTGTTGGAAAATTTTTTTTCATCCATCCATTACGAAAATAAATAAAATGAAAATGTTGACTGTTGATTCAAGCTCATATTTTTTAATGGTATATTCGAGGTTCTAAATAAACAAATAAATAGATCAGCTGTGGAACTCAGTTATATATTTAGTCGTCTGCTCCTACTTCTCAGGCAAATAATTTTTTTTTATTCAATTTTCAGCAAACAAACTTGACCAAAGAAAAATGCCATCGTGTAAAGAAAGCTTTGTCCTATCGCATATTAGAAGATCTCATGTGAAAGCACACGCTAATATAAAAAAAAAATTATTTTAATCAAACTTCGATTTTAAGCCCATGTATTTTTAGAGTTTGTTTTACCGCCGCTATCATTAATTGTTTGTTGTGACGCCAGATAGGAAATAGCTCTATATA
>JAWWMK010000032.1:11255580-11282400 GCA_035047105.1 Galeopsomyia nigrocyanea | reverse complement strand
TCTCTCTCTCTCTCTCTCTCTCTCTCCCTCTCTCTCTCTCTCTCTCTCTCTCTCTCTCTCTCTCTCTCTCTCTCTCTTGGTGCACGCGGTTGTCTATGTCTCTCCGAGAAAAATAACTTCTTCTCAGAAATACGCCTCGGCTGATGTATAACTCGGGCCGTGCCTCTTTTTAATTGCCTCGTGAATGATTTTTCCGCGTGTCGTACTTCCGATTTTTATAAATATTAAAAAAAAAACATTCGTACGCTGAGTGACGTACGTTCGATAATAAGTATCTTCTTCTTCTTTGTGTGTTGTACGTTGCTCGTTCATAAGTATCTTCTTCTTCTTCTTTGTGTGTTGTACGTTGCTCGTTCATCAATTTTCCTTTTTTTCTGTTTCTTCTCGGCTATTTATTTTGCAAACACACGTTCCTTTCGTTATTAATCCATCGAGAACGGATGAGAGCACAAGCTTTTTTTCTCCCTTTCTATTTTTTTTTTATTGCGTCTGGACTCATCGATCAACTCTCTCCCCATATATATATATTTCTTTTTTCTTCTGTCAGTCTCGAGAGTGAAAATTATAAGCTTCTCTCTCTATCTATCGATTATCGGCTGCAGCTGTGTGACAGTGTATATGGTCACTTCCGTACGTTCTATAGGTCAGGTGAAAGAAGTTGGCGCTCGACTGTTACGTGAGCAATTTTTGCATGAATCCCCAATCTCAACAATAATAATTCGCGTCTTATAGGCGGCAAGGTCAATTAAACTTACCAGTTCTATAATTAATCATCGTACTTCCGTAATTACTTTTGCGCGCGCGCGCGAGAAATTCCGAACTTTTTACGACGTAATTTCAGTTCATGAATTCCTCGCGCGCGTGTAAGCTGAAGTTTTTGCAAAAAAATAAAGTTTCCAAGTTTTGCTCCTCCCTCCCTACCTCCTCCCGCATGAATTAAACATCGTGGTCGTTAAAAGCGCGCGCTCTGAGCTCATAAAAAAAGAAACGAAAAAAAAAAAGACAGAGAGAGAGAGAGAGAAATAACGACTCTGTGCACAAAGGAGGATCTTCTCTTTTTACGATTATTTATTTTTTTCTTCTCTTTTTTTTTGCTAACCTATTTTCAATGTTTTCTTATCTTATCGCTCTGCGTCGAACGAGAGATAAATGAATAAACACATACACACACACACACGTATACACTCACGTGGCGCCACGTTTTTCCAGTATGAGGAAAAATTTTTTTTTTTGCATTTTTGCATATACGTATTTACGTCGAAAGATACATACTGGAAAATCCGTCTTCTCTCGAAATTCACTCGCTTATTCCTCGTTATAGTCATCTAATCGTGCGCATTTCGCAACCCAATTAACGCTCTCAAAAGCGCATTAACATCGCATGAATATTAATCCTTCTGGCGCGCGCGGTCGTATGTGTTTACGTATGCATATAAACACGTTTAAAGGTCGTGTATATAGCTGCTCGAAAGGAAAAAAAAATAAATAACTCGACTTTTTGCGTTAATTGACCTTTCCATAAGGAGAAAGTTTACTTGATGATAAATTCGTTTTTACACGCGCGTACACAGACACACACATCCACACTTATGTAAAAAAAAAAATAAAATAAAATTCTTTTCGCTATCATCAATTAAAAAAAGAAGAGTGCTACACATACACTTTGTTTGTCATTTTTTTTTCACACACACAGACAAAAGCGGACGCGTGAATCAGCAGCAGTGTATAGCGATAACGAGCGCGACACGCGATGCATTCCTACGCGTTTTCTCTCTCTCTCTCTCTTTCGCCTTTGTCTCGCGTAGCAGGCAGTATATATAGTGACGTAAGCGCACGTGGCTGAGTTTAAATGCGACGAATGAAAGTGTCAATGTCTCTCTCTCTCTCCACTTATAGTTTCTCAAGCTTCCGCTTGTTATAAAGAAATCTACATGGAATATTTGATTGGTTTTCGTTGATATAATAAATGTATGTATAATCGCACTCTCACGAAAGTGTAACACACACACACACACACACACACACACACACACACACACACACAAGAGAGCAGGAAGAAAAAGTTGGACTAATTAAGAAAAACCCGAATGTCCAGCTAATAATCGATTCCGCGTACAAAACACACACTCAGACAGACAGAGAGAGAGAGAGAGAGAGAGAAAGAAAGAGAAAGAGAGAAGAAGAACCTGTTTCTCTTTGGTATTTATGAGCGGCTGTGAGACAGGTTAGACCGGTTCTCTCTCTCTCTCTTTCTCTCTCTCTCTCTCTCTCTCTCTTGCAACGCCAAAAAAGGCCCGTCGCGCGCGCGCGCGAGAGCGATCCTCCTTTTACCGGCTTCTCTTCCCCATTCTCGCGCTCTTCGTTTATAAATTACATATATATGTACTTGGATATGTATCTGCCGCGTGCTGAAATGTTGGTGTGATGAATTTTCACGATTGAACTTGTGAAAATGTCAGAGAGAGAAAGAAAAAAAATAACGTTTTTTTTCGCTTGTTTTTTCAGGGAACGACGGGAGGCGGAAGTGCGAGATTTGGAATCGCGCGAGCGCGAGGCGAAAATCGAACGGGAAAGAATGGAGAAGCAACGAGCCGCCGAGCAAGCTGTTCACAAACACTTCGAAGAGTCGTTTAGGCTTGCACAGCAAAAGGTGAGTTTTTTTTATATAATCTTGAATGAATAATCATTTCTCCCTCGCTTGTATTTTTTTTCTTTCATTCCAACACCTGCCTCCCCCTTTTTTGGAGAAAGGTTGCGTGTGTGTTATTCGAACGCGTTGCAATTTTTTTTTTCGCGAGAAAAATCAGCGAGGATGCTCTCTTCGATTGTTTATCGGAATCTCCAACTCGAGATCTTTTTAAATATAACCTCCGGTGAGATCTATAAATACAATGTAAGATTCCGCGATGAAGGTTAAAATTTGTTTGATGATTTCTTTTCATTTATAAAGAAAGAACGCGTCGATCTTTTCTAACGACGATGTGACAACAACTTTTGAAGAAGTTAAAGAACAGAAGGGGCACGACCTTGACAATGAAAGAAGACCACAGACGTTTATGTATACCGGAAATCAGTGCACATGCACACAAAAACTTCTTTCTTTCCCAGCGTAATTAATTCGACCTTGAATGAAAAAGAATAGAAAAAAATGTATTTTTTGTTGTTCGTTTCGATATCCTATATGTAGTAGGAAAAGAGAGAAGGCAATGTAATCGGCACGTTGAAGCGCGCGCAGTTATATGCAAAACGAGTTCGTGCAGCGCGTGACACTTGCTATTCCATTAGTCTTCGTGTGTGATAGCCTAGATAGAGAGAAACTGGCTCTCTCTCTCTCTCACTATAACCGCTATATGTACATGTATACTACGTGATATTCACGCACGCGAACGTTATTCACTTGAAATTTCTTTAAAAAAAAAGGAAGACATTAATTGGGTCATTCGAAAAGAAACCTTCCTCGTATTGTAACGAATGACATACTATTGTATATTTATCGGAGCTACGCTAATTCATCGGCGCCGTTTTTTTTTTTTTTTTTTTGCAAACGGAAAGATGTTTTGTCTTTTTCGTCGTGAGTTGTTTTTCACGAAACTTTCGAAAATAATTTTTTTTTCAGGAATTGCACAATCAAATCGAACTCACCAAGTTTATTTTAACTTTGGAATATACAATAAAACGGGACACTCGCGTTGTGTGTCATTTGCAATGCAAAAAAGGAAAAAAAAAGAGGAGAGCATAGCTGTTTTTGCTTCTCCCCTCTCTCCATTAATTATGTAGATCCGTGCAAAAACGCAACAATGGATGCTTCTCTCTCTCGTGGGATAATATATAAATGTTATAAATCGAGGAAAATACAAAGTTTCTTTTGACGATCGATTGATGAAATGAAAAAAAAGGCTGATTCATCATCCTCGCTTTTGCTTTGTAGGAAGTTGCTCTTCATCAATCACGTGTGTATATTCGCGACCTTGGCCTCTAATGTCATTATCAAAAAACAAAAAAAAATTTTCTTTGTTTGCAGAAAAAAAATTGAATCTTTTTTGTTTCTGATCTCTTTTAATTGGTTAAAGCCGCTTCTTTCTTGGAAGTCTATTCGCTTCTCCTTTTCGCGGTTAGACCTCAATCTTTCCGTTTGATGATGATGATCTTGAATTTCCAAAGGCTTACACAACTGTAAAACACGTGTAACTATTTTATCATTTTTTTTTAGAGAAAGTTATCTTCGTTGTGGTTATCTAACTTATAAATTTATTTATATTCGCAGAGGTCAGCAAGTTTTATTTCCATTTCCCTTTTCGCTGACGATTGCAAGTAAAAAAAAAAGAGTCAGCACAAATAGTCTCCTCTTCGAGTGTTAATACATTATTCTCGTTCGATTTTTCATTAACAACGTGTCTGTATATACATAAAACGAAAGAAGAAAAGAGAACAAAGCCCGTCGTCGTCGGTTAAATTAGAAAAACGAGCCGAGCTGCGAGGCAAACAAAAGAAAGTTACCGACGCGCTGCTTCTGCTGCTGTTACTTGGCTACTATGGAGAGAGTCCCGTTAACGCCGGGGAAAAAAAGTGGAGAGAGCTGCTGCTGCTTCTTCTTCTTCTTCTTCTTCTTCTATAGCCTTTCGTGGAAAACTATTATCTTGGCATCTTCCGTGCGTTATGCAATGAATATCTATTTTTTTCTTCGGTTTCTCTATGGGGGGAAAATTGAAAGTTAGAAAACTTCGATAATCGATAAGAAAAAAAAAAGATAACGACGTTCGTTTGCAAGACCGAAGGTTAAAAGCGAAAAAGAAAAAATGTAATTACGAGTTCAACCTCGAGCTTGAATAAAAATTCCAATCGCGTAGTGTGTCGCATAAAACTGTATGTATGTGTGTGGCGTGATAAAGAGAGAGAGAAGCAATCGACATATACGAAGTAAAATCCAATCTTATCGACGAGAGAGATGTTTGTGTACTGTGTATATGTGTGTGAACAGTCGCAACTAACTCACGCACGCGCGCGAGCGATAACAAAAAAAAACGTATATAGCCGATAAGCCCGACACTTCGTTTTATTTTTCGCCCTTTCTTTCTTTCTTTTTTTTTTTATAAAGAGACACGCGTTGTATGTGTATAATTAGATACGCTCGTTTGCACGTGTGCATCTAATTACCACTCTCGCTGTGTGTACGTTTCTGGAATTCCAACAAGGTGAAATTTCCGTGCACGAAAGTGAATTTGAAAATTTCATAATCGAAAGAATGAAAGAGAAAAAAAAAGGAGATGTTCGGTGATGTATATTATGTGTAAACACAACGCAGGTTGTACGCGCAATTAGCATACTAATCGTTTCAACAGTTTCTATATAATTAGCCTCAAAACTACTTATACTCTCACTTTTCAGGTGTAAATTATTTCGATGAATCACTCGCGACAGAAATTCCTGAATTTTACAACTGTCACACGATCAAATATTTACGACTTACGTGTGTGTGTGTAATGAAAGTGTTTCGTCGAACGAGGCACAAAAATATTGACAAGCAAACAACTAGACGTATACGTATTTCGAAATAATGTCCAACGCACTTGATAACCTTGACAACGAAGTAAGAGAGAGAGAGAGACACACACACACACACAATTGTCTTACGTAATTGCAATATGCAAATCGACACGTTATACGCGCTTATAGAATCGTCGCGGAAATTATTATGTAAAAGAACAAAAAATGGAAAAACGTTAGTTCTTTTTTTCCACGCTGAAAAAAAAAACGCGACCTACAAAACTATAACGTCGTACGCGAAGCGCTTGTTCATAGTGCGTAAAAAGCCGATAAGATAATGAAACTTGATATTTTTTGCAATTAAAAATTTTCTGCCTCGTAGACTCGACAATCACCGCTCTCTTTCTCTCTCTTCTATAAATACCACACGTTACCACAATTACAAATTAATTCCCATCATCATCATCATCATCACCAAAAAAAAAAACAAAAAGAAATAAAGGCCAGTATCAACTAAAAAGATAAGGTGTTCAATTCGTATGCGCAGCAGCAGCAGAGGAGCATGCAGGCAGCGAGCTCGATGGCGTGGAACAGTTTCATGCCGCTAGCGCCGCCACCAGGCGCCGGAGGAAGGTTACATCATCATCCAAGTGGACCACCACCACCGACGTCGCGCGAACGCGACGAGCGCGAACAACAACAAGCGCAACAGCAGCAGCAGCAACAACAGCAGCAACAACACCAGTTGGAAAGGTCGCAGCAGGAGGCAGTAGCTGCAAGCGAATACGCAGCTCAGCAGAGTTTGGCTTATCTCCGAGCTGCCGCTGTGCCGCAGTCCGCTCAGCAGGTCAGTTCTTTTTTTTCCCTTTTGTTCTTCTTTTGTATTATAAAAGAGTCAAGTTCGAAATGCGATAGGATTTTAACTAACCGTCTGTCTCGGAAATTTATTTGACAGGTATCCCGACCATCCAGCGTGCCAGGTAAAGTCGACTACCCACCGCCACCAGCACACTCGAGAACCTCGTCGTCGAAATCGTCATCGGCCTCGGGCTCGATTAGGCACGATAAACAGCAACAACAGCAGCAGCAACCAACGTCACAGCAAGCGGCACAACAGCAGTCGCAAGTGGTGCATCAATTACCGAAAGCCGAGCCAAACGTGTCGCTGTTCGGTTACGCTGGTTACTCGTCGTCGAGTGCGTTCACAACGAAAACCTCTTCGTCGCCGTCGTCCGTCAAGTCGGTGGTCGATTATCACGTGTCGTCGAGGCAATCGTCCGAGCAGCAGCAGCAACAGCAGCAGCATCTGCCAAATCCACCGCCATTGTTGTCGGATCACAAGAGCTCGGTTATCGTGAAGAACGAGGGTAGCAGTAGCAGGGACAGTCACGTTAAGCAATCCGTCGCCGCGCCTGCACACTCGCCGAGCCCCAAGATGATGTCTTATCTTCAACCGGTGGCGGTGAGTAACGACACTTTCTTTTTCCCCCAATGTTCAAGGAGAAATAACAAATTTTTCCGTTTATTTAGGTATCCGGCTCGCAGCACAAATCGCCGTACGAGTGCCGCTCGCCGACGCAAAGTCCACATCACACAAGTAGGCCGGGTAGCGCGCATTTGCCGCCGACGCATCATCGGCACTCGCCGCACCAGATGCAAACGCAATCAGCGCCGTCGTCGACGTCGAGCGGCGGCACGTCCACGCCGTTGTCGCAGCAACAGCAGCCACCACCCGAGCCACGTTATCTCAGTAGGCCCGAGCCACAGATGGCCTATCCACCACCGCATCAGGCCAAAAGTCCATACTCGGCGTATCCGCATCATCCGCATCAACCTAGCGCTTCGCCGACTTCGCATTACGCTGCGCCTGCGAGCTCGAAGCCCAAGGTATTATTCGCCGTGGACTTGTTATTGACAACGACCAACGCTGTGACTTTGATTATCTCTCTTTCCCGACGTGAGATTTATTGCTTCGATTTCCCAGTTTTTTTCGGGCTTATTGCTAGTGCAGACATCGTAAATTCTTCGATGAACAATCTTATCGATAAGCTGATTACGAAATCTAACGAGCAGACACTTATTGAATGAACGATTGGAGATATGCTCGAGCGCTAATTGCGTGGAAAATAAAAAAAAACGTATTTAGATTCCCGATACGAAAGTCACAGACGTGCGGGAAAAAAGCTTTCTAACGAACGCAATTCTAAATGAAAAATTTTTTGTTCTCTTTGCAATTTATAGGTTAGCAGTCCAGCGCCTTCGCACTTCTACGGCAAGCCGAATTCCGGGATAATGACCGGGACGCCAGTGTGTCGAGCGTCGGAGCCAGCGTCGACAGCCTCGTCGACGACGACGGCAGCACCGTTACCACTGACCTCGAAGGCAAATCTAACGTCGTCTTTCCAACCGGTGGTCGGTCATCATCCAGCTGCAAGTGTTGCTTCATATCTGCCACCACCGCCAGCACACTCGAGTCGCAGTCCTTACGACTCGAGGGCTGGCTACAATTCGCCTGCATCCAAACTGCCGCCACCGCCACCGTCGTTACACTCTGCCCCTGGCATTGGGTGAGTTTTCTTTGTTGATTGTTTTTTTCAAAGTCGAGGCACACGGACAACTGCATTGATTTTGCATTCGCTTTCGTCATACGTTGTTGATTCATCGCGAGTATCGCGATTCGAGATAAAACTGATGCAACTGATCGATTGTTTACCATCGTGGCTTCGTTTCCTGATAAAGGAGTGTTAAACACTTTATCGTCGAAAGAAAAATTAATGTAACTTTATCTCTCGTGTATAACGTTGTAACACTTCGTTCAAATTCGTTCGTATGTATAAAAAAACAAATTTGTTTCGCTTTTGTATTCACAGTAAATTGCCACCACCGCTACATTTACTGCCGCCAAGCGCGGCTGGATTACCGCCAAGGCCGATCCCAGGTATACCACATCCAGCGGTGCATCATCAAGTGCCAGCACCGACGCAGCAGCAGCATCAGCAACAACAACAACAGCAGCATCATCATCAGAGCGCGGCGAGCGTGCAAACGCAGCCGTTGGATCTCGGCGTGGAGAGGTCCGGCTCGCCAAAACGCAAACCCGTCGGCGAGCCTGTCGCTCTTGAGGTCGCTAAGAAAAGGCGGCTCGACGACGTTATGCCTCAGCAGGTGAGTTATAATGCCATGTCTCCCCTCTCTACGTACCCCCCGTCGGGAGAATTTATGGATTTAGGAGAACTGCAGTGGGTTTCGCGCACGTAAGAGGCGCGCGTGCAAGGGATATTTGCCTTTTAAATTTTTTGAATACTCGTATATCGCGGATCGATCTCGTTTTATCTTTCAACGCGATTCGAAGCTTGAGTAATAAAAGAAAAAATTGAAATTTAAATGCCCACACTTCTCTCTCTTTTTTTTTTTATTCGCTGCTCGAGAACCGTAACGACCGCGGCGATGCAGATTTAAAAATCCATTAAATTCTTTATCGGAAGGTTTGTTTCTTTTTATTTATTTTTTTTTATAACGACGTTTTTCTTTACGATTTCAGCAGCCTCCAGTAGCGACGATACAGAATAACGCAGCAGCCTCGCCACAATTGTCGAGGGTCAGCGAGCCATCGCCGTTGATAGCATCGGCAGCCACGTCGATAACGACGGTGGTGAATCCATCGCTGTCGCTGCAGCCAAACAGCCAAAGCCAGGTGAACGTTCCTTCAGTGAGTCCAGCGCCGCGAACGGCCAGCGGCGACGGCTCTCTACGTCCTTCGTCGGCGGGTGGCACAGCGGCGCCATCCGCGTCGCCGGCACCATCCTCGGCGCCGTCACCGGTGCCAAGTAGCGCGCCCGGAACTCCAGCGAAAGCCGACAGTCCAGCACCCGCGAGGCCACCGAGTAGTACTAGTTATCCGGTGCACAAGCTGAAGAAAGCATGGTTACAGCGGCATTCGGGCGAGGATGGCACAGAAGACACTACCGGCATCGTCGGTAGTGGCTCGTGCGTAACGTTGCCGTTGAATATCGCCAACAAACAGACTAACGGCAGTGCTGGTGAGTGTCGTTTTTCTTTTTTTTTTCTTTTCTTATCGAGTGAATCATTTGAATATACTCGCGAGTGTAATAATTGTGTGTCAATGTATATTTTACGCGATAAAGGCTTGCGCATTGTAACGTCCGCTCACTCTCATTCGCTCGGGTTCAATTCATAGTAAATCCATTATCATACAAATGACGTCAATCTTTTATCGAGCGCGATAATATATTCAGCGAGCCTCGTTGTTCGGTTGTTAACTTGTAAAAAAATTAGCTGCAGCGCATATGCCACACACATACACACATATCAAGCTAATCGATTTGAGTACTCGGAAATAGCGTGCTATTTTTACTGTACTGTGACGGCCGAGCAATTAACGTCGATTTTATACTCCCGAGTCGTAACAAATCGACCTACCATAAATTTGAATGCTTTTCTTTAAACTTTTTTGCCGTAATTTTCTTTGTATATACGAGCGACGATGATGATATAAATGAAAAACGATTGTTTATTTATGCTGCAGACAAAGACAAAACAAGCACAAACACAACAACCTCATCGACCTCATCGACGACCTCGTCGACATCGTCGACACCGACGACAACGACGACGACGAGTCTGCCGAGCGCGGTGAATTCAATTCACAACATCGGCAGCATGGCGGTCAATAGTATAAGCAAGACGAAGGTGCCGATAAAGCAGCGCAAAACGCCTGTGAAGGAACCGATTAATGGCCACACGCAGAGTCAAGCCGCGTCCGAGAGTAATCACGAGGATTCGTCCAATAGCGAGCCCGAGAGGAAGGCGCCGCCTAAGAGGAAAGCGCCAAAGGTAATGCTTCACACGTTCTATGTTGTGCTTCTGTTTCTCTTTCTCTCTTCTTTTTCTGTTTACTTCTTTTTTTTTTTAATTTTTTTTTCCGTTGAAAACACTCTTTGTTATTGGAGAATCTGTCTTTCGTTTATTTTGGAGCTTTTAAAAAGTTTTGAAAGTTTTTATTGCCATATAAATTAGAAGTAAATTGGAGTGATCGCAAAAGTTTTTTTTTACAAACTTGGAGAAAGATTCATTTTCATTTTATTTGTTTACTGGAAAATTTTGAGCAATACGTAGAAATAACAAACATTCTCAATAATAAATTTCAGATAATAAAAGCTACGTTCTATTAAAACTGCATGATCTGTAAATACACAAGTCTCTTTCTCCCTCAACGAAAATTTTTCTCATTCAGACAGATTCTCCACTATTTCCTATTGCACGACTTCTCTTATCAATCTCACCAACGTACATATAAACTCACACTTTGCTTTGTCACCCCCACTCCTTTTTCCCCCCTTTTCAACTTTTTGCTTTAATCGCCTAGAGATTTTTTTGTCTGAAAACACGCAGAACGTACAAGAGAGATAAAAGTAAATGTGTATATATATATATATGTATGTATATCCGCCTCCCCTCTCTCATTCAAACTTGCCGCGCTCGGGGAATAAAACAAGCAGCGAGCGACGCCAAGCGTAGATAGAACACCGGACGCCATTACTCGACTGCAGTTCGTCGCGTCCGCGCGCTCTTACAATCGTCGCAGTTTTCTTTCTCTCTTTTTCCTCTCATAAATGTTTGTTTCATTGATACGTTTTTTTTTTAAACCATTCACGGCGCGCTAAAATGTCAGTGCCTTGAAGACGTTGCGAACTATACACAACGCTCGTTCGTGCTGTTTTTTAACCGCGTAAAAGAGAGATCGAAGGAGACAGATACAACACACAAGTGAAAGTGTACAAGTAAAGCTTGTGGATAGTAACCTACAAAGTGCGACACATGGCATCGCTTCGTGTTGTTTGATCGCGAGAGAAGTGTAAACAATGCTGGTGGGTTTTTTTTGTGTTTGTTGTTGTGATGTTCGTCTGCTAGCCGCTGAAAATGCAATAAAGTCACTCCTTGTTTCTCTGTGCGCCCGTTACCACGGTTACGCGTTAACTTGTGAAATAACCGCGGCCAATTGCATAAGACACATTCCTACCACGCGACGTACATATATAGTTATATGCGAGGTGGAGGAGGCACTTGCGTGCGTTAATGCAATTGAGAAAAGCGTGAGTGGTGGAGAGGGGCGGGGGTAAAGAGAGGTTTGCTGATAAACACGGTAATTTTGGAGTTGATTGAACCTAATTTAAAATTTTCTTCGAAACGGCTCGTGCGTTATTCTTCTTTGGAGCAATAGTTCATTTATGACAGTGAACTTAACTGAGTATGCTGTTATGGGCAAATTTATGAGTCATAAATGTCTCTTTAAGTATGTGTTGTAAACTTGCAAAGCTGTGCCATAACTTGATTGTTGAGTATCCATGGAATACTTTTCAAATTGAAGTTGTTAGGCATTTGTTGTTTGTTATTTAATGGGGTCAAGACTTGTAAAAAAGTTGAAAATTTATGTAATTGTAAAGTGAACTCCAATTACTGGCTCAACGAAGCTTGCGATGACAACATAAGAGAGCGCCTATTCTCTAAACAATTAGAAACGTGAACTAACCAATTAGAGTAAAACATAACAAATGTACAAATTGACAAGCTAAAGAATCTTAACCAGCAAATCTCCAATATTAATCTGGAATCTGGTCGACGGATAACTAACCTCCGCTAGAGTTAAAAAAAATCAAAACCACATAGATTTCGCAACCAAAACAAAACCAAAAAAATCCTGCATCGGCCACTAACATCGAAACAAGAGCACACAATGAAATTGCCTTGGCACACACACTTGAAGGAGAGATAGAGAGGAGAACTCTAAATAATCACATGTCCATGTCTGTGTGGTAGGTAAAGCGAAAGAAGGGAGCTGCAGGCTGGAAGGGTCAACAGCAGCAGCAGTCGGCGGCGCAGCAGCAGGAGCAAAGAAGTCGCGCAACCAAGAAGACCAAACAGCCACGGCCAGCAGCCAGCGAGTCGAGTAACGAGAGCGAGGAGGCTGGCAGTGACTCCAACAGCGAGCAGCGCTTCCCAACAAGGCCCATGGCCAGCCCGGGAAACGGTTAGTCCAACTAAATTTTGTGATGATAAAGAAAAAAAGGGCTGGACTTTGTCCACCCTAACAACAATGAAACGAACAACAGCGAGAGAAAGAGAGAGAGAAAAAGGGGAGCGACACGTTGTTTAGGATAAAAGAAATCTCTAGGCGGACAAAAAAAGGGCACTTAGGCAGGAGTTTGCATGCTTTTGTAGTCAGACCGAGAGAGAGAGAGAGGGGGGGAGGAAAAAGAGGATTGATTTAGCATTTTACGTACATTCCGATTTGTGGCTTACACAGTATCGCCGTTCGAGTTAACTCTTGCATGCACCAAAACCAAACGTTTTGCTTTTAATGTTTTCTAACTTTGCAAATAGTTTCTCCTTCAAGTGTTTTAACCCGTTATGATCAAACGAATTTTCAAATAGACAATTCACGTGAAAGAACTAACTCATCGATAAAACAAATGTGTTCACACTAAACAAAATTGAAAACAAATCCATTAAATTCATATACTCATTGTATTAATGGCGATGAATTTTCGTTTTTGTTGCAGGGAATAAAAAGGTCCCCAAAAAACGAGGACGAAAACCTCGGACCGCAAAAGACGTTAAAATCAAGGAGGAAGAAGAAGAAGAGGAGGAAGACTATCAGCCTCGTCAGAAAAAAAAGCGATTAGAGACAAAGGCGACGGGAGGTGGAGGCGGTGGCGTCGGCAACAACAACAAAAACAACAAGAAACGGCGCAACAATCGAATAAGCACGATGGAAGATAAGCCCGAGGACGAGAAGCTCATTAAGACTGGACAAAGTTGGATACAGGACGAGATCTGCATGAAGTACTCGAGTACGAAAATTTCGAAATGCCGCGAGTGCAGGCTCACCCCAAATCAGCGAGACAAAATGTGTTCCGTCAAGAGCAGCGTCACCGTATTCTGTAGGTTTTACGCTTTCAGGCGAATGCAGTTCACCAAAAATGGCACGCTCAGTCTGGCTGGGTTTAACGACCCATTCGTAGATGCCGATGAGGTAAGAATCTCGAATATCATTTTATTCGAAACATAAACGAATCGAATCCATTGTTCTCGAAAGCAGCCAATTAACAATGCTATATATTTTCAGAGCGATATACAACTGTGGCTGCCAGGAAAAGACAATAGGCTGATCAAGAGGGACAAGTACACGGAGGAGACGCAAAAAGATAGCAAAAAAGACTGGGACAAGGGCGATTTTGATATCGAGCTGGCTTTTCAGATTATCCGTCAAGTCGGCGACCAATTCTGTGATCTCATTCATCAAGAGAAAAGCGTCGTCGAAGAACATCTTGCCAGAGGTAATTAACTAATATAACTCCATTATATTCGAATTTTCTTATTTCTCTGTCAGAACCTCTACGTGATGAAATTATTTACAAATTGAAAATACGTGATAGTAAAATATCGAGCTTTTTAACACTGAAACTATTCCATTTCGAATATTCCGTTTTATAATTATCGTGAACCGTGATTATAACCTTGTGGTTTCAATTTCAGTTGGTAATGATTCCGAAGAGCAGCCAATGGTCTGGAAGCGAGTGGTCAAAGGTGTCCGCGAAATGTGCGATCTCTGTGATACAACGCTCTTCAACTATCACTGGACCTGTGGTAAATGCGGCTTCGTCGTTTGCATCGACTGCTACGAGGTAAATTCAAAATTTTAATCTCCAAAACCTAATTCGACATACACAATAGTTCAAATAAATGATGTAAAAATTTCGATTGACATTCGTGATAGAAACAAATTAACGAGCTTTTTAACACTGACTTTTTCTAACGATATTAACTTCGTTTAATATTTTTTTACGCAACCCAATTAACCAATGCTTATTATTTTGCAGGCGCGTAAAAACAAAACGGTGGTATGGACGGAGAGTAGTAAAGGAAGGGATAAGTATGCCTGGCTGTTATGCGCCAATCGACAGACTCACGTGCCCGAACAGTTGTTGCTCACCCAAATCATTCCATCCGACTGCCTCATACAGATTGACAAGAGGTTGCACGAATGCCGATCGGAGTGGGGTATCGCTAAGCATTGTAGCTGCGATTACTCGAGTGATGTGTCCTGTAATGAAAGCCTTAGGTGCTTGATCAAGGGCGATTTGGTATCTGTGATGAACGGCAATGCCCAGCAAGAAATAAAGGTACTTTTCAATTCCTTAGTCATATTTCTCAATTGATTTCAGATTAAGAGGTTATTCATAAATAATATATCGTGAATTTATCAAATTACAGCAAGAAAAGCAGATAAAGAAGGAGTCACCAAGTGGCAAATCAAGCGAAAGTCGAGCAAATGGCGAGGACAAGTTGAGTTGGCTGGCAGACGTAGCGCTGAATGAAAGCAAGAACGAATCAGACAGTGATTCGGATTCCGATGATGCTGATGGCAATCATTCAACCCTCCGTGAACTTCTTATCCGACCCTCGCAAAAGACTAATGGTTCAGCACCCAACTCGCCTGACGATGGTAGTGCTGGTGCTGATGGTGCTGCTGGCGCGGCTAAAGGTGGCAAGAAAAGCAAGATGGATACGCTTAATGAGGTCATCAGCAGTGTCATTGAACACAGCGTTAAGGTATGAATAAATTTTAATGTTTTTTTTTATCAAGTAGTCTATGCACAATATCGGATGATAATTTTTTTTGAACGTGATTATTCCTGAACCTTTTCAAAAGAGCTTTTTAACCCTGAAATTTCTTTCCAATTAATCTATTTCAGCAGAAAATCTTTTTGTTTGAAAACTTAATCATTTGTTTTTTTTTATTTTTAACAGAAAGAGGAAGAGACTGGTATGGACGGCGAGAAACCTCGTGAGCTGAAGCACTTTGTGCGTCGCTATAAGTGTCCGCAACGTGGTCGCGAGCCACTACCAATTCGCATAATGACCCTCACCGAGTCGAAAGGGCTTTACCCAGAAGTGCCACACTCGTGGCTCTGTGACGGCAAATTGCTGAGGCTTCACGATCCTAACAACCCAAAGAATTACCGAATCTTCCAAGACCAATGGAAACGAGGCCAACCAGTCCTAGTGTCCGATGTACACAAGTACCTCAACAAAGATCTCTGGCATCCGGACAGCTTCTCCAAGGACTTTGGCGACCAAAAAAGTGACCTGGTCAACTGCATGACTGGCAACCTGGTGCCCAAGCAACCTATGTGGAAGTTCTGGGAGGGCTTCGAACACACGACCAAGCGGCTCAAAGACGACCAAGGCAATCCGATGCTACTCAAGCTTAAAGATTGGCCATCGCGAGGCGACTTTGCCGACATCCTTCCTTCGCGATTCGCCGATCTGATGAAGTGTGTCCCACTCTCCGAGTACACGCATCGATACGGCCGACTTAATCTTACCAGCCGTCTGCCAGATACCTTCACCCGACCAGATCTTGGCCCAAAGATGTACAATGCTTATGGCTCGGCTCTTTACCCCGATAAAGGCACGACGAATCTTCACCTCGACGTCTCCGATGCTGTGAACGTGATGGTTTATGTGGGAATCTCGAAGGATGGCGATCGAGAGGAACACCTGAAGGAGGCGTTCAAAGCAATCGACGAGGCAGGCTGTGATATACTTACCAGGAGACGTGTTAGGGAGAAGGAAGAGATTCCTGGCGCTCTGTGGCACATATACGCTGCCAGGGATGCCGATAAGATCAGAGATATGCTCAACGCTGTGGCACTCGAGCGAGGCGCCAGGCTTGAGCCTCATCACGACCCCATTCACGATCAAAGCTTCTATCTTGATGGGCCACTCAGGGAGAGACTGTATCGGGAATATGGTGTCGAAGGGTAAGTTTTAAAAAATTTTTAACAGCCTAAATTATTATTATCATAAAGTTTAGTTTGAGTAAACATATAAGTAGAAAAATAATCCTACAAAAAATTTTATCAATTATATACTGCATGCGACAATTCTGATTAACGCGGAAAGAACGATTTTGTGGTTGACGTCACAAGCCTTATCTTTTGTTTCAAATATTTCACCTCAACAAATATTTAAAAATTGCAAACAAGAAACTGTTATACCCCACTCAAGCTTATTTTCAAGCTTATTTTCAAACCTACTTATCAGCTATTTCGAGCGAGGAATTAATTCTTCTGTATGTTTTCAGGTACGCGATAATTCAATGCCTGGGCGACGCTGTGTTTGTGCCAGCAGGTGCGCCTCACCAAGTGCGCAATCTGCACAACTGCATCAAGGTGGCCGAAGACTTTGTGTCGCCGGAGAACATCTCCCATTGCTTCCACCTGACGCAGGAATTCCGTGCATTATCGGACACTCATACGAACCACGAGGATAAACTACAAATAAAAAACATAATTTATCATGCGGTTAAAGATTCGTTGACTGCGTTGGATAGCGCCAAAGACGAGGCGTTGGCCAAGTCTTCGAAACCAACGTGAAAACGAGTATGTGATAATGACGACGACGCTCTTTGTGATAAGGACGAACATGTTGTAAACAAATCGCTGTAATCGTGCCTGTAATAAGTGTTTTTAACAAATGGAAAAATGATGAAAAAAATGGTAATGAGATAAAAAAAACCTCGTGTGCAATTAGGGCTTCTTCTACCGTATATAAATATTATATATATATTATATATATCTTCACTGCCGCTAAGCGCGAGCGCGAATACTACTCTGATCTCACACAACGACGAGGCAAGTGTTTGTATAAAGTTTTTTCGCTGTAGAAATGGAGACGCGCGCCGTTTTTATTGTCCGTTGATTTGGTTGCTGATAATTTTTTGAAAAAGTAACAAAAAAGTAATGGACAAAAAGTATATAGTTAGTACTTTTTTTTTGTCCCTTTGCGATCGAGAGAGCAAACTCAAAACTCTCTCGGCGGATACTCGTGTACATAATTCGATTGCTATAAATATTATATATATAAATATATAAATATTATAAATAATATACATAAGCGCTGCATTCTGGCATATACATATTATAAATACGGAAGGATGGATAAAAAGCAAACAAGCATTAGGAAAAAAAATTGCACTCTTGAATACACACATTTATTAGATAGTTAGCCTTTTTCTCAATCTCTATCTTCTCTCTATCTATCTCTTTCCTATCATCGTCATCGTATTTTATTTTTATTATTTTCCTCTCCTATTTGAGTTCTTAACCAGTAATATTGTTATAATTATTGCGGAAAAAAAATAATGCCCCGATCATCAATTAATTAAAGCGACGGAAAAAAACACTATGATATTTAAATGTCTAAATGTCGTCGGGAGGATGTGTGTGTATGCGTGATAAATGGGGGCGGATTCAATTTTTTTTTTGTTTTTTTTTTATTTTCCAACGCGCAGACTTGTACAGAAGCGAGTGTAAGCACTTCCCCGGTGTCCTCTTTGGAAAAATGATGGAAAAAAAAAGAATTTTTGCCCGGCCGTGGGCCGTCGGCGGGTCTGAGTATAATTTTTTGTACTGTGTAAATGTAAGAACATACGTTTGAATAAGAAAAATGTTTATATTATGAAAAAAAAACGATGTTGCTTATTCTCTGTTCGCTCATCCCTCTTTCACGACTCTGTAGTACGTAAGTGTAAATAAATTCGATTTTCTGATTTATAAATGTTTCTTAAAGTTTCTTTATTTATCAATTGAAAATGTTTTACTTTAATTATTATGAATGTTCACATTTTTTATTTAATAAGAATAAATCTCTTGCTAATTTATTACTGAAAAAAATTGGATGTTTCATTTCGTAGAATATTTCACATTTATTCGATTCACATCATGCATCTATGTTAACTTGTAAATATTTTTTAATTACAATTTGATCTGGCAACGTACTAAAATACTGAAATGATGATAAATACAACACAATCACGCGTTATCAATGGAAGGTAAGATATTTATTAGTTTTTTCGTAAATATGGAACATACATTTTTTTATTTCTTCTCTAAATAGTTTAATCTTTTTCTATTATACATACTTAACTGCCAAATTTGTGTATCACATATTGAGAAAAGAGTTTCGCGACGCTAGTTGAAAAAGAAAAATAATAAAATTTTCCTCCGGTCATGATTCAGAAAATTTTCACAATCAGTTTTCAAACCAAAAATGAGTAAATTATCGCAAGCGACACTCGTAGTCGACAGAATAATTATTTTATTCAATCGCAAATTGACGAAATTAAAATTCAAACGCCTTCAACTTTCGCGCGTTTTTTTCCTGTTATTTGCGCATGCGCGCCGTAGTACTTGCCGGCCATGCCGGCCGGCATCAACATTAGTATGGAGCAGGGCAGTAACCTGTTGCGTAGTGTTGTGCAGGAGTGAAAAAGTATTTTTATTTTTTCATCACTTTAGTTTTCCAATTTTACTTCAATAACTCGTTTTGTCATCATCGACCGTAACCCGGGCGTAGTGCAGAATCTGGCGAAGAATAGCCGCACTCGAGAGTCGTTCACGGAGATTAGTTTTTTCCCTCGCATTTTGCCATCTTTCGAGAGAGAGAAATTCAATGAGTGCTCCTCGTGTGCAAAAACGCTCTGATTTCCGGGAATTGTTCGCGCGGGAGTACCGTGCGCCATGTGTTCAGTGTTGTTTTAAATTAATAGTGATTGTTTAGAGGCTCGGCTCGGAAATGAGCGACACGATGGAAGATAACCCCGAAAATGATACAAACATCAAGAGTGGAAAGAGTACGGTGCAGGACAGAATTTGTATGAAGTACGCCAGTAAGAAAATTTCAAAATGCCGCGAGTGCAGGCGCAAGGTGACACCGTACGAGCGGAACAAAATGAGTTCCACCAACAGCAGCTGTAGGTTTTTCGACTTCAGGAGGATTCAGTTCACCAGAAACAAGACGCGCAGTCTCGATGGATTTAACGACCCATTCTTACATCCCAACGAGGTATGAACGACGCTGTATCTTATCAGAATAATTATTGAAAATTTAATGCGTTGATGGTGAAACGATTATCAACGAATTTTCGCCAGTTATTTTGATGAAACTTATTCGCGCGATATTTAATGTATCTTAATTTTTAATGCATTTTTCTCATAATTTTCGTGCTCCATTTTTTTTATTACTCCTTTTTAACTTTGTTTACTTTAATTTCCGAATAAAAAAATAACCAATGCCAACACAGCATAGCAACTAACGTATTCGAGCACGTTCTCTTTATATAATCTACTAAAAATTCCCGCTTTCTTTTAGTTCTTTGAACACGTGATATCGAGCGTGATGTTTTACAGGCGCCAAAAAAAAAAAGTCTGAATTTTTTTTCCATCGCGATGCCTGTCGACGAATCAAATTCATTATTATCGAAAGCATACAATTAACAATGCTATATATTTTCAGAACGACACACAATTGTGGCTACCAGGAAAGGACAATCGGCTGGTCAAGAGAAACACGTACGCGGAGGAGACGCAGAAAGACAGTAAACAAGACTGGGACAAGGGTGACTTTGATATCGAGCTGGCTCACCAGATTATTCGGCAAGTAGGCGATCAATTCTGTGATCTTGTTCAACAAGAGAAGAAGGTCGTCGACGATTATCTTGCCAGAGGTAATTAACTCTTACATTCATACACATACTTTTTACATCTGAGTTTTTAAATGATGAGAATTATCATAGAGTGAAAATAAATGATATTAAAATATCGAGCTTTTTAACACTGAACTATTCCATCGAACGAATACTTCGTTTTATTTCAATGTGAACGATTATTATAACGCTGTGATGTTCATTTCAGTTGGCAATGACACCACAAAGCAATCAATTGTCTGGAAGCGAGTGGTCAAAGATGCCCGCGAGATGTGCGATTTATGCGCTACAACGCTCTTCAATTATCACTGGATCTGTGATAAATGTGGCTTTGCCGTCTGCATCGACTGCTACAAGGTAAATACTTGATCTTTATAAAATAATTAACCAAAATTTTAATTAAAACGCCTCATAGCATCAAATCAACGGCATCTTTCAACCATTAAGAATTTTCTCAATATTTTTGCTAGAAGCTCAATTGACCAGCACTATTACTTTATAGGAACGTGACAAGAAAACGGTGGTATGGACAGAAAGCAGTAAAGCAAACTTCAAAGAAAGAGACGAGTACGCTTGGCTATTATGCACCGTAGGCCGACAGATTCACGAGCCCGAACAGTTGTTGCTCACCCAAATCATTCCTTCGGACTGCCTCGCGCGGATCGACAAGATGTTACACGATTGTCGATCGGAGTGGGGTATCGTCAAACATTGTAACTGCGATTACTCGAGTGATGTACCCCGAAATGAGAGTCTCAGGTGTTTGGTCAAGGGCGATTTGGTATCCGTGATGAATGGAAATGTGCAGCCAGAGATAAAGGTTCGTTTTTCGATCAGAGCAGCCAGAAATATCTATCGGATAATTAACGTAAATTTATAAAATTACAGCAAGAAGAGCAAATAAAGAAGGAACCACCAATTGAAAGCCGAGCTAATAGCGAGAACGAGAACAAGTTGGTAGACATAGCCCTGAATGAAGACAAGAACGAATCGGACAGTGATTCGGATTCTGACGACGGTGACGCCAAACCCTCTTTTCTTCGTGATCTTCTTAAACGACCCGTGCAAAATTCGCCTGACAGTGGTAGTTCTGGTGCTGATGGTGCGGCTAAAGTTAGTAAGAAAAGTAGGATGGATACGCTTAATGAGGTCATCAGCAGCGTTATTGAACACAGCGTTAAGGTAAGAGATTGTGATTTGGTTTTTTCATCGAGTAGTCTATGCGAAACAATAAATGATGATAATTTTTTGAACGTGATTATTCCTGAACGTTTTCAAAAGATCTTTTTAACCCTGAACTCTTTGCCGTTGACTCTACTTTTGCAGATAGTTATTTTGTCGTTAAAACTAAATGTTTGATTTACCGTTGTTAACAGAAAGAGGAAGAGACTGGTATGGACGTGGAGAAGCCTCGCGAGTTGAAGTATTTTGTGCGTCGCTACAAGTATTCGCAACGTGGTCGCGAGCCACTACCAATTCGCATAATGACCCTCACCGAGTCAAAAGGGCTTTACCCAGAAGTGCCACACTCGTGGCTCTGTGACGGCAAATTGCTGAGGCTTCACGATCCTAACAACCCAAAGAATTACCGAATCTTCCAAGACCAATGGAAACGAGGCCAACCAGTCCTAGTGTCCGATGTACACAAGTACCTCGACAAAGATCTCTGGCACCCGGACAGTTTTTCCAAGGACTTTGGCAACCAAAAGGCTGACCTGGTCAACTGCATGACCGGAAAAGTGGTTCCCAAGTCACCTATGTGGAAGTTCTGGGTGGGCTTTGAACACACGAGCAAGCGGCTGAAGGACGACCAAGGCAATTCGATGTTACTCAAACTCAAAGATTGGCCCCCACGTGGTGACTTTGCCGATGTCCTTCCTTCGCGTTTTGCCGATCTGATGAAGTGTGTCCCACTCTCCGAGTACACTCACCGATACGGCCGTCTAAATCTTCCCAGCCGATTGCCAGAGATATTCGCTCGACCTGATCTTGGCCCCAAGATGTACAACGCTTATGGCTCGGCACTTCATCCTGATAAAGGCACGACAAATCTTCACCTCGACGTCTCTGACGCTGTGAACGTGATGGTTTACGTGGGTATCTCGAAGGATGACGATCAAGAGGAGCAAAAAAAGGCGGCATTGAAAGCAGTCGAAGAGGCAGGCTGTGATATACTTACCTGGAAACGAGTTAGGGAGAAAGATGAGATTCCTGGTGCTCTTTGGCACATATACGCTGCCAGGGATGCCGATAAGATCAGAGATATGCTCAACGCTGTGGCACTCGAGCGAGGCGCCAGACTTGAGCCTCATAACGACGCGATTCACGATCAGAGCTTCTATTTGGATGGACCCCTCAGGGAGAGACTTTACCGAGAATATGGTGTCGAAGGGTGAGTATTTGTAATATTTGATTGAAATAATCATGTTAAAGAAATAAATACGCAACGCACGTGGCAACTCTGCTCCACGAGGAAAAAAACGTGATTTTATGCTTGACGTCACGAGTGTTATGTCGCTTTGACAAAATATTTTACATCAGCGAATACGGAAAAAAAGTTCAAACGAAGAATTGAGATATACTTCGGATACGCATAATTTAAATCTATTTTAGAAAAATGTTCTTGGAATGGAGATTTAATTTTTTTAAACGTTTTTCAGGTACGCGATAGTTCAATGCCTAGGTGATGCTGTGTTTGTCCCAGCAGGCGCGCCTCATCAAGTACGCAATCTGCACAACTGCATCAAGGTAGCCGAAGATTTTGTCTCGCCGGAGAACATCTCTCATTGCTTCCACTTGACGCAGGAATTCCGTGCATTATCGGACCATCATACGAATCACGAGGATAAACTGCAAATAAAAAACATTATTTACCATGCGGTTAAAGACTCGCTAACCGCGTTGGATAGCGCCAAAGAAGAGACATTGGCCAAGTCTCGATTATTAGATAGTTAAGATTTATTAAAATTTTTATCTTGTATGCATCACTTTACCATTATCGTCATCGTATTTTATATTTATGATTTTATTATTCTGCTCGAATTCATAACCAGTAATATTTGTATAATTATTGTAAAAAAAACAATGTTCAAATCATCGATTAACTAAAACAACGAAAAAACACTGTGATACATATAAATGTCTATTGTCGTCGAGAGTGTATGCGTATAGATGTTAAATGAGAATAAACTCATTTTTTGTTTTCTCTGTATTTTTTAACGTTAAGATTTTTACAGAAGAGGAGAAGAATTTAATGGAAATAATGAATTTTCGCCCGACCCTGAGTCGGCGACGCGTCTAAGTATAAGTTATTTTACTATGTAAATGTAAGTGGATGCGTTTGATTAATAAAAATGTTTATAATTAATGACTTTGCATTAAGTATGTGTAAATAAATTTGAATTTCATATGCTCACATTTTTTATTCAATAACAATAAATCTTTCTTCAATTTATCAGCGAAAAAAATGGATGCTTCATTTCGTAGAATACTTCACATTTACATATATGCAATCAATTCAAATACGCAAAAATTCATACGTACATCTTGTAAGCTTGTCGAATTCGTTTAACATATCATTCCTTATATCATACAGAAAATAATTGACAACACAACCACCAAGTTAACAATGAAAGGTAAGTGATTTATTATTTTATATCTTGTAAATACATAATATACATTCATAGATTTTTCTTCAGTACATATTTCAATCATCTTTTTTACTTATTTATTTATTCGTTTTTTTTTTTTTGTTTAAATAAATATTTCCTTTTACACTTTTACTTATAAAAATTATGCTTCGTATCTTATCAAGAATTACAAAGTTTTTAATAATCGTTCCTAGTCGAAAAAAGAAGAACATTGTTTACGACTTTACTTATACATGAATTTTTTTTCTCCTCGTGCACAAAAAGAGAGAAAGAAAAAAAAAATATGACGTTCTCGACGAACGACGTGCAAAGTAAAGTTAGATTGTTTTTCCTTTATTTTGTTTACGCACAGAAACAATTCTTCAAGATAGAAAGAGAGAGTACGGCAATAGAAGGGCAGCCTACACCGACAGTAATATTAGCTATTCACTTATATCAAAGAAGACAGAAGAAAGGAAAAGGTAATATAGCACACGCTCAATTTTTTTTGGTTGTATTTACACGAAAAATCAAAGAAAGAAAGAAAAGGGGGAAAGGAAGTAGTAGTAGTAGTAACTCGCTCGCTTCGCATCACTTAGAAAAATACTTATAGAACTCTTATCTACATGTTTCATCGCGTTCATCATCACCATCATCATCGGCCGTACAATTAAATGCAAGCTCTGCGACACAACATCGATTCATCGACGACACACACACACACAGCTCTCGACACAATTTTGTTTGTTTGTTTATTATCATCATTATTTTTCGTGTCTATATGTACATCTTCTGCTTGTTTGTTTGAATTTATTTTTTTTTCTGCGCCCGATTGAATGTTTCGTAACAGGCGCGGCGTTCCATCGACAAAACAAAATATCATCTTCGTCCTGAGATCCGTGGGATCGACGAGTTCCTTGCTCACTCCTTGTGGTGATGGTGATGCTGTTGCTGATGGTGATCGGGTTTCTTCATCGGAAAGCCATAATGAGTCGATTGATTCGACTTTGGCATCAACACCACGTTACCCTCGGCCGACAATTGCAGACTGTACTCCCGTGGATCGTAGGGGCGACCTGCTGGATCGCGCAACGACTGTAATGAAAAAAAAAAGTTTTTTTTTTGTTAGTATTCGAGATCGATGAAAAAAAAAATCTTTCCTCGAAGCTTTATTTATGCGAAGATCAAAACTCTAATCTACTTTTAATACGTGAAATTTTTCGACTCTTATCGCGACAGAATCGTTAATTTATACCGATACAAAGTTCAAAAACCAGTTAAAAAAAATATTTGATTATAAGATGCGTTAATTATTCGCCGTGCAATTTAAAACATTTATCTCGCCTCTGTCAGTTCACAACTCTTCATCATACGAAAAAAAAGTGGCAATAATTCCTTACATGTAGCACATGTCGATACAACTGTCCAAACTTCTCCTTAACCCTGGCGACCTCTTGGAGCATGTACTCGCGATCGTTCTTCAAACGCATCTTTCTCGTGCGCATCTCTCGTACCTCGTCGCTGAGGCTGTTGATCTGATCGAGTTTCCTCTTGCGACAATTTTGAGCTGCCACCTTGTTCTTACCGCGACGTCTTATGTCGCGAATCAAACCCAATTGACTGTCGTTCAAGTCGTACTTGCTAAGACGCTCGTTGAACTCGTCCATGGGCAGATTGATGATGTCGCTCACCGAGATCGGCACGTTCAGAGCACGCGCGCGCTTTTCATCGCGCGACATGTGCTCGTCCGCTTCGTTCTTTCTGGCTGTGAATTTGAATTACGATTTTTTTTTTAATAATTAAGAGAACTTTCGTTGGAATTTTATCAAGAAAAAAAAAGGAGTAGTTAGAGGATTTACCTTTCTTGTCTCGCGACACTGGTCTCTGCAAGGCACCTGAGCTTTCCGGTGGTAAATTGTAAGTATGATTGTGATGAACGTGTTCTAAACTTGAGCGTGCTGCAAAAAAAAAAAATATATATATCACAATTAGTTTCATTCCATTCAACACCTATAATACTTCAAAAATAATTGTCTTTTTTTCTTTGGCAATGATTCTTTGTGTCTCGTTTCGCATTCAACCCCATAACCTACCCATTCAAAAAAAAAAAAAACTCACCAGACTGATGTCTATTAAAATCCACGCTACAGCTGTATTTAATTTCCGGTTGCGGACCAGCAGCACCTTCAATAGGTCCGGAATAAGCTTGACCAGGTGGTCCAGCAACAGCAGCGACATTCTGAGCAGCATCGTAATCATACTTGGATGGTGGTACCGCTGTGGCACCAGGTGTCATCGGTCCTTGTTGATCTTGAAAGCAACGTTTTCCGAACATGTGATGCTTCTTTTGTGCAACCGGTGCCAAACCGGCGCGTTCGGCTGCCGATTGCTGCTGGCAATTGTTGTTGTTGCCTCGTCTACCTGCGCCTGGTGCCAGTGAGTAGCCACAGTCGTATGGCATACGGTATTTTCTATGGGGACAAAAAACAAAAAAAAAAAAAATTTTTTATTGAAGAAAATTAAAAAAAAAAAGATTGTTTCACTATAACGAAAACCAACCCAGTATAATCCATGGAGTAATGAGTGTCAGCTTGAGTGTGACTTGAATTCGAACCAGTTTCCATCCATTCTCCACCGTCGCTGAGAGACGGTACACGTTCGCTACCCATACTACTGACCGCGCTGTCGCTTGAAGTCTCCATTCGACCATCGTCGTTGGGCGATTGAGTGCTACCCGGTACTACCGGTAGCATTGTCGTTGTCGTCGTTGTTGGGCCGTTATTGGATGCGGCACCGCTTGTCGAGTTGCCACCGTAGGCCATTCCTGAAATTAAGGTAATTTTACGTGGTTGGTTTATGGTGATTCAGATATTTTTTTTTTTAGTAAAGGTTACATTGTATCTTTGCAGTTTAACTCGAGAGAGTTATTTTACATGGTCTGACGCATCGTCCGAGGTGAGCTTGCCCTGTTTCACGTCCTATATGCGTGAGTCATGGGTGTTATGAAAGGAATCGATCGAGAAAAATAATAATCGACGCCATAAATCTTTGCGACGTAACTTAAGGTTGTATTGGCTATTAGTCGAAAAAGGTGACAAATACTTGAAAATTCGTATAGTGGTTACTAATGTTATA
>JAWWMK010000032.1:11232422-11247794 GCA_035047105.1 Galeopsomyia nigrocyanea | reverse complement strand
TTATTATCAAGTAATTATCATACTTTTTAAGATTGTAAGAAACAATTTTTTCCATTTTACTAACTTTTGACCCTGACCGTATAGCCAATACAACCTTAAATATAAGGAAAAATCGATAGAATTTTAAATATTGGGTTATACCAGAAACATCAAACGTTCTATTTTCAGATATCTGAAAAATTCTGCTTCATCACGTTTATTTACATCGCGTTACTTATACCTACATACATATAGTATATCCGAATTTTCCCAATAGGCAATCTTGTTTGCTCCCCCTCTTTCTCTCTCTCTCTTCCGCGCGCGTGCTGCGTACGCTTATCTTCGCGATATCATCGGATATGCGGATTTTTTTTTTTTTTGCTTCGGGATAAGATAAAAAAAACATTGTACGTGCACTTCTTTTTTTTTTTTTTCGTCGCGTCGACAAAATTTCTTCTTTTATTTTTTTTACGTAATATTATATATACATATATACCATTACGGAGAATCCGCGAAAGACGCGTCGTATTTCTCGACGCCACGGAGATTTCGGAATGGAAATTTCCATTGTTTGTTCGTGGAAATTTTTTTTCTCTCTTTCTTTCGCGGCTAATTGACGCGTTAAACTGGAATTACTATGATTACACGCGTGTTATATTTGAATTTTTGGCAACTCTGCAAATGATCGGCGAGCGTTGTTATAAACGCGAAAATAAAAAAAAAATTATTGTGGGTGTTTGCTTGACAAAAAAAAATCGTATATCTCAACGTGTTGTCTTCAGAGGAGGAGATTTGTATCAATATCGTACGATTCTGTGATTGGAAAAAAAAAAGAAAGGAGAATCTCTTTGCTGATTGTAGCCGGTTGACGATATAATAATGATTTTATAATTGTAGTCCCGCGAGAAAATGAAATAGAATGTGAATTTAGGTCATACGTATAAACACACAAACACATACGCGGCATCTTTCGATGTTCAAATTCAGCAGTGTTTTGAGATACATACATATGTACATCGAAGTGTATGAAATTTGTTCTAGAAACAACGAAACGATGTTGACAAGTAAAAGAGATCGCACAATAAATTCCGTGTTATCAGTTCACACATACATACACATACACACGAGTGAATCCCGTCCTTTTATCGCGAGTCATTTAGATAGCATACGAAAAATGAATTATTCTTGACTTATATCATCGATTTTAGTTTTGCTCATTATATATAAGACGATGATACCTGCGTTTCGATAAACAACTATACAAATATATATCGAAAATTAATCTAATCTTCGGGCGTTTGAAAATCGTACGACAAGTTTAATTTAAGAAGAAGAAAAAAAAGAACGAATGAGTCAGGATGTATGAGTCGCGCGAGATAAGAAGAAAACACGTAAGGTCGTGTGTGTGTATGTGGCGTATAAACTATTCGTGCATAAATATAATAGTTGCACATATACACACACACACACACACACACACATAAGAGAGAGAGAGAGAACATGTGATAGTCAAGTTGAATGTATATACACACGCGAAACCACGTGTCGATGAGTCATCGATAACCGTGACTCAGCAAATTTGCTTCTTTTTTTTTTTTATTTTTTCGCTGAAATGAAATGAAAAAAAAGAAGAATTTACAAAACTTACGCGGCAAGAAGACAATCACTTCCGTGGCTGCCATGGTTAATCTTCATTCGCGAGATTTTTTTTGCTTTTTTTTTTATTCGAAAGTGAAATTCGTAAAGATTCTTTCCTTCACTTTCCAGCAGGCTACATTTTCGAAATGTTGTTTTTTTTTTCGTGTCTTTGGTCAAAAAATTGAAACGATTTATTTACATTGTTCGGCGAGCGAACGATTGCATTTACAACGAGTTTTCTTCTTGTTTATCCGAGCACTGATTTTTACAAGATACATAAAAGTATCAAAGAGTCAAAGCTCGCGCGACAAGTTCTGTCCGCTCGCTATCACGGCCGCGTACCGACTGACACGACGCGCGCTCGTATTATATAGCCGGCTGTTGTTGCTGCTTTACTTGCCGCGCTTGATTAAATGGCAATTCTTTTTTTTTTTTAATTTTTTTTTATGACGCCTTTTGCCGAATGACGAGATTACTTACTCTGGGTTTTTTTTTTCTTTTCGGTGGAGATGTAGAGATTTGATAATCAACGTATCTTTTTTTTTGTTGAAAATTTATATTTAGGCATTTTTTAATTCTTTTGTTTGTTGCGGGGATTTGACAAAAATTGGTACAGTGTGCAAAGATTAATCCCGACGTGTCAGTGTGTACTTATGTGTGTCTTGAATAAATTAATCGCGCGATAAAGAGCAACAAAATTCTTCGAGGCGCGCTTGATAGACGAAAACTCGCGAAATTTAAAATTAGAACTTGCTCGAGAGTTTCATTAGCTCATGTAGGCAAACACAATAAAGATTATGTAGTTTCCTCGTTTTTTTTTATATTTTACGATCTTGAAAACTTTTCCAAAGCTGTGAAAAAAACAAAAAGTGAAGTTTAGTTTCGCGCGAAGGACAATCGATTTTCTACAATACACGCCGGAAATGAAAGAATTTAATCTTCTGAATCACGTGTGTTGAAAAAAAGAAAAGATTTTCGTCTTTGATTCACACACTCTATTAGTCATTTATTAGCGACACTCGCGCGCATCCGTTAATTATGTTTTTTTTTTCGCGCTCGTGTGTGCGTGTGTGTGTGTGTATAATCTTATCCGTCCGAGCGATCGGCTGTTTGCTCGATAAAACGTCTCGAGAGAGAGAAAAAAACTTGCGCAATAATAATCGTTATTAAACTGTTAAATAATTAATCTATCGAATTTTTTTTTCTTCGATACGATGATTCAGCAAATTTACCAAAAGAAGGAAAAATGAAGTTTTTCTTTTGACCATAAAAACTGCACAAGCGGTTCTGAGGGAAATGTCGATGCCCATATGATCGTGTATGCTATACATACATATACTATTCTGCCGAATCGGACCGCTTGCACCGCAGAGACACTTTGCGCGCTTTCGTTGCTCGTATATTATAGATAGATAAAAAAATGGTCTTTTATCGCGCGCTAAGCTCCGCGAAGTTCAATGTTTTCTTCTTCTTTTTTTTAGTTCTAAGGATGCCGATTTTAAGTGTAAATTTGTCGACGAAATCGAGATGCAAATTTCGGCGAGAGCTTTCGCCCTTTGTATATTATCGAATTTATTTTGTATTTACAAAAGCTTTCAACGAGTCATCGAATTTTTTAGAAGCAGAAAAATTTTTCATGGGGTGAGTAAGCGATTTATAGTTTTTTTTTTACAATCTCATCGTACATCTGTATTAATCACTAAAGCAAACAGTAGACGTTTGTATTTTATCTTACACAAACGTAAAATTATTTTTTTTTTCGATTAACGAACTTAATGACGCGTAGCAGTTTTTTTTTTTTTTCGAAAGAAATTTCTCTACAAATGCTTATATTTGTGTATCGGATGTTTGGAATTGTCGATGACGCAGAAACTACGGTCGAACAGGACGACGTCGTAAACAGTGTGACCCACACATACAAAAATGTTGAAGTATAGTAGCTACATGTATATATTTTTTCGGGGAATATAAATTACGTAAATTTTATGATCCAATTAATGGAATTCTCGTACACGCTTAATTTTTTTCGTTGAGATCTGATTATGTAACTTTTATATTCAATTAGCGAATTTTTTTTTTCTCATTTTGATCTGTCGAGTTTGGTTGGAGTTATTTCCGTGCGCTAATACAAAAATGCTTACTACATCGGAAATTCGAGCGAATGTAATCGCACAGTGTCTGATGAGTCTCAAGTTTCCCGCGTTTTTTCTTTATCTGTCGCGCATGCGTCTTCGTAAACATAATACAGTAATACACAAAGCCGGTCGGCGGCGAGCGATTCTCATTCTCTTGTTCATTCGCAGTTTCTTCCTTGAGCCGAACTCTTGTCCGAGAAATATACTTCTTGCAAAGGTAAGTTTTCTTTTCAAATATTTCGTCAATAAGTACATAAACGTTCAATTGAAATATTTTTAATTTTCAACATTTCAGACTGCAAAAACTGACATTCTTGTGACGACACTTGAAAAAGTCGACTTTCTCCCAAATGAATGCTTGAAATGTGTTCAGCATGTTATTTCAGCATACCATTGAATTTAGAAGACCTACTTTAGGTTGAAAAATACTTTGCTGAACAGTGCCAAAATGACAATTTTTTTCGATCCTATAAACGACTATTGTTTCAAGAATACAATTGCAAAGATCTACTCTTATAATGGTCAGCTAGTTTGGTTGTAGAGCAAGCTTAAGAGGATAAAATATTTAAGATGTAAGCTGGAGTTATTTGTTAATTTACTTTTAAAATAACTATTTTCTTTTAATAGTGATTATATTATTTGGTGACTATTTTGTACATGTAATTATCGAAGAAAAAATCAAAAGCTCTTGTTGATTTTGGTAAATTTTTATGTCACTTCTTACTGCGCATGGCTTTTTAGAATTTAAACTAAACTTTAAAACGATTAAATTGATTAATCAAGTGAAATTATTGGAAATATATTTAAATAAGTCAAAGTAGAGGGCATTGTAAATGAGGAAAATTTTTTTTTACAGTTCTTTGATGCTCGCTGAAAGGTACATCTCTTCTGATAAACTCAGCCGATCAAAGAAAAAGAGGATTGACAAGAAATATTTAGATTAAACATGCTATGATTTATAAAATTAAAAAGAGAAAAATAATCTCACTCACTTCGTTTTTTTTTCTAAAATAACTCTTTAAGGATTGTATGTACTTCAACATAAAAATATGTTATTCTTTTAGTTTTCTAACACAATGTATTTTGTAGTGTACTTTTTTTACAAAATGAATAAAGAAGACTACTCTACGAAAAAGTTCATATCATTTTCTAATATAATGATATTCAACAACACATTGGCAAAAATAATTACCTATCACATGCATTTTTATTTTTAACTACTACAGCCGAGCAGCAAAGAAAGATTCGTACAAAACTTATCGCCGTTTTGGATGTTTTGAGTTAAGATGACGCTGCTATATGTATATACACTAACAAGAGCGGTCGAACAGGACGTCGTCGTAAACATTGCTCACATATATGCTTTCGAAGAATATATTACAGCTAGCTTTGCGATTATGTAAATTTATGATTCGATTAGTAACATTTTTTCACTCGGATTTTCAGCAAATATTAATTTTTGATCGGGTGTGTACCGTAAGTTTAAGTACGAATGTTCTGAAATAAATTGATAGATGGGAAAATCTTCATAATGAGTGGTACTTTATCTTGGTTTTCATGAGTATTTTCGCATTTATTTGGATTTTTATTATTTCCACTTGAAATTTCGATTCAAATTGTTGTTAAATAATTCATAATTTAATGCTTTAGAAAATTTATAATCCAACGCTATTTCTAATTATGAAATTAACCCTGTTATTGTTATTCTTTGAAAAAAATCATTTTTAGAAAGTTATTTTGACTCATAAAAACTTATGTTTATTTGAAGAAATTCCTAACTCAAATATCTCAAAATATTGCACCCTCGCAAGGTATTTGAAGTGAAAAAATTTGCTCTCGAAATAGCCTTTATCACGAAAAAAAAAATTACAACCAATTTTTTAATCACAGGAAGTCTTCTTCTTCTTCTTGTATTATTGGCAATAACTTATCCGGCCATCAACAGCTTCACAGGAAGTCGATTTTAAAAATCATAAAAATCAATCTGAAATTCGTAAAGCAAATCAATCGCCTAGAACTTGGCGCGCATTTTCTGTCTTTGGCGCATGCGCGCCTCAAAAGCCGGCCGGCAGGCGGCAACCTGTTGTGTGTGTGTGTGTGTGTGTGTGTGTGTGTGTGTGTGTCGTGCGTTCAGCGGCGCACGCGTCTTTCATTCTGTTTCATTCCATGCCGAGCTTCGCTGGTGTTCGCTTGGTCGAGGAAGGCAGCTTCATTCTCTCAACACATCTCCTTTGTTACCTTCAAAACTTCACATTGTCATCGTCGACCGAAGCTTGAAAGTCGAGCAGGATTTGCCGAGGAACAACTTGGACCGAGAATAATTCCGAGAGGTTAGTTTTTTATTTCTACATTTTCCATTTTTTATTCGAGAAAAATCCGACGACGGCGGCTCTCTTTGTGCCTGCAAGCAACGCGGCCGATTTCCGGGAATTCTTCGAGCGGTGCATTGTGTGTGTGATAAGCGAGTTTTCGATTACCAACGGTCATTGGTGTTTCCTTCGACTTTTCGAATAATTCAGTTTTATTTTTTCATCACATTGTGTAATTTATCGATCAAAGTGCCGTGGCGTTGAATTTTTCGTGAATTTCGAAAAAGCTCGCGAAGATAAAAAAATAGCGATCGCGACTTTTTGAGTTCTCTCAACGAGGTATTAGCAAGGCATTGCTCAGGATTTCGAACGGAAAGAATCTACATGGACTGGATCTGGTGAATTCTGCAATTACTTCCATTTCAACATCTAGTACCTAAGACAACCGACATTTTTGTTTCCACCGGCTTTTCTTTGTTCGTCGCGCGTGTGGACACTCATGAAAAGTCTTCCTCCTTCACATGTCCGAGGATTTTTACAGTCGTCCTTTGTTCTTCAGTAGTAGCGGCGGTCGAATTTAATGACGATTTTCTCTCTTTATGTAACCGAATATCTCGTTAAATCTAGGTACTAGAAATTCAGATTGTCATTGAAATATCTCGGATGTTTACATTGACACGGGCGGAATACTTTTTGTGCATGTGTGCGTTTGTGTAATTCGATCGCGCGACGTTGAGATTTGTTTCGTTGCACGGTGACAAAGCGTGTTTGTGGATTTGTCGGTTACTTTTTTCTGAGTTTTTGAAAGCTTCAATTAGATATATTCAATTTCTACGCAGTTTATTGCTCGATTGTCGCGTTTGTAAAAATAATAAAATTTGACGAAATGACTTTGAATGAAAAGTTTATATTGTTAAACTGTTAAGGCTTTTGTTTGAGAAAAATTGATAAAATGCTGAGGCTTTTGTTTGAGATACACAATTTACACTAAACATACAACTAAACGTTTTTAAGTTACTTGAAATTCATTATTACTGGCTTGCATTCAAGTCCTTAACGTATGTATTTTTGCAATTATTAATGACCTAGAAATGTAAATTTTTCTTTCAGACACAAAACAGTAAAATGGCTGAAGAAAATTGGGAAGAAGATGATGGTCCAGCACCAGCACCTGTAAGTTTCTTTCGTCTTGCAATCTCTTGTCACAGATGACCTAACGACTGACTGCTATTGTTTTACAGAGTAACAACATAGGCTTTGGCATGTCAAAGGGTGGAGGACGAGGATTCAAACCAGCTGGAAGCAATGACTCGAATGGTTTTGGTGACAGAAAACCTGGCGGTGGTGGTGGGTTTGGAGGATCCAAAGGTTTTGGAGGAGGTGGTGGATATGGCGGTGGTGGTGGGTTTGGAGAATCCAAAGGTTTTGGTGGAGGAGGAGGTGGATATCGCGGTGGTGGAGGTGGAGGAAGAGGAGACAATCAGGTATGGAAATCCTTCGCATTTGTATTTGCAAAAATTGTCTTTCAAATTTTTATCATGACCTACAGTAACCAACTTTAGTTAATCGTGTGTCAACTCAGTAAACTATAATTAAAAGTTGCTATTTTCCTATCTTTGAACCTAATGAATGTTTTTGAAAACATGTTTATCCAATTTGATTAGTAATTTAATTTGCATTTTGTTACTATTTTAACAAAGCGAAAAATGATGCATTATCTATTTAAGAGTAAATAGTAGATTTTTGTTTCAAATCAACAATTTTCATTTGAATTATTTGTATTGTTTTAACTAAATTTATACATTTTTTTATTTTTTTTATTTAGTGTATCAATTGTTACTCTTGTCTATCATTGCTACTTGAGTGAATTTTAATCATGATACTTTTCCATTTGTCAGGATGGTGAAAGTCGCCGAGGAGGAGGCGGAGGTTACCGTGGTGGCCGTGGTGGTGGTGGCTTTAGTCGCCAAAACAACGATGATGAAGAAGGAGGTGGCGGAGGCAGCAGAGGATTCAGCGGCGGTGGTGGTTTCAACCGCAGAAATGATGATGGAGGAGATGGAGGTGGCGGAGGCAGAGGCGGCGGTGGCCGTGGAGGTGGCGGTTTTAACCGCAGAAACGATGATGGGGAAGATGGAGGTGGCGGAGGCAGCAGAGAATTCAGCGGCGGTGGACGCGGAGGTGGTGGTTTCAATCGCAGAAATGATGATGGAGGCGGCCGCGGATATGGCGGTGGAAGAGGAGGCGGCGGTGGTTTCAATCGTAGAAACGACGATGGGGAAGACGGTGGCGGTGGTGGCCGCGGATTTGGCGGCGGCGATTTCAATCGTAGAAACCATGATGGTGATGATGGGGGTGACGGTGGTGGTGGTGGTGGTAGAGGTGAGTTGAATTTTAATTATTTACTAAAGTTGCAAATGGTGGGTATCAATTGATAACTAAATTTTATGTACAGGCCGTGGAAGAGGTCGTGGGGGCTTTGGAGGTGACCGAGATGGAGGTAATGGTGGTGATCAGGAAAAGCCACCCGAACGTTATATACCCAAAGAGCGTACCGAAGAAGAACTGTTCGCTGACGGCACCAAAGCTGGCATCAACTTCACGTGAGTATCAAGAAAAATTCAACTGGACACCCCCATTGTTCTCTAAACCAAAAATCGCTCATAATTTCTGTTTTTTGTCCCCTCTAGCAAATACGATTCGATCGATGTCAAGACAAGTGGTGAAGATGTACCCCCTCCAATTCACTCGTTCGCAGAAGCAAACCTTCGCGGACTGCTCACCGACAACATCAAGAGGTGCGGCTACACTGTGCCTACCCCTGTCCAGAAGTACTCTCTTCCCATCGTGATGGCAGGTCGCGATTTGATGGCTTGCGCCCAAACTGGGTCCGGCAAGACCGCCGCGTTCGTCATCCCCATCATTCATAGATTGCTCGAGAAACCTCGCGAGATTGAGGACTTGCAAGCCCAAAACTGCGTTGAGCCACGTGCTCTTGTAGTCGCCCCTACTAGAGAATTGGCTATTCAAACTTTCAACGTTGCCACGAAATTCGCCAAGGGTTCGATATTAAAGGCCAGGGTTTGCTATGGTGGCACTGCCATTGGAAATGAACTGAGGCAACTCTTCAATGGCTGTGATATTCTTGTCTGCACTGTTGGAAGATTGATGGGTTTGGTCGGTATGGGTAAACTGAGCTTCGCTTCCATCGAGTTTGTGGTGCTGGATGAAGCTGATAGGATGCTTGAGCAGAATTCCATCGACGACGTTGAGAAGGTACGTCTCTCTTGATACTAATTTCACAAGTGTGCAAAAATAGTGTTTTTTTTCTCTCAATGCTAATAAATCACTTCTATTTTTTCAGATTCTACGTCACGAAACAATGACACCAGTAGGCGAGCGTCAAACGCTGATGTTTTCAGCCACCTTCCCAACGCAAATCCAGCAGCTCGCTGGCAAATACATGCAGAACTACCTGTTCGTCGCCGTAGGAATTGTCGGTGGTGCTTGCACCGACATCGAGCAAAACTTC
Source organism: Galeopsomyia nigrocyanea (assembly GCA_035047105.1). NCBI lineage: Eukaryota > Metazoa > Arthropoda > Insecta > Hymenoptera > Eulophidae > Galeopsomyia > Galeopsomyia nigrocyanea. Next base: position 11,238,201 of record JAWWMK010000032.1, on the reverse strand, counting down.
ATGGAGGTAGGCAAGAGAGAGAAACGAAGTAAGCTCATAGAAATCCTAGAATCTGAGAGGAGCAACAATTCGCTCAAGGGAATCCTAGTTTTTATTGAGACAAAGAAAAATGCTGATTTCCTCGCTTCGTTCCTGTCCGAGAAGCACTTCCCAACAACAAGCATCCACGGTGATCGACTGCAAAGAGAACGCGAGGAAGCTCTCTACGATTTCACGGTATGGCACATTGTCGGTTGTTTTATTTAAAAACTGGTAACTAATAATTGGTTTTTCTCGATTTTTTTTTAGAGTGGAAAGATGGCAATCCTCGTGGCAACATCAGTAGCCGCTCGTGGTCTCGATATTCAATGTGCTCGACATGTCATCAACTATGACATGCCAAAAGAGATTGACGAATACATTCACAGAATCGGACGTACTGGTCGTGTGGGTAACCAAGGAAAGGCCACCAGTTTCTACGATGATGAAGTTGACAATCGTGTCAAGGACGATCTCATTAGGATCCTCAGCCAAGCTGGACAACCTGTGCCTGATTGGCTTGAAAGCGGAGGTGGTAAAAGCTATGGACCTGCTTCAGGCTTCGGTGGACAGGATATTCGAAGTGTGAGTTTTTCTTCCTCACTATTCTTTTTTTTTCCAAGGGGTTTGAATTATTTTTAAAAGCTCAAATGATTATACAAGGAAAATTTCTTCTGCAAGTTCTTAAAAGCTTCGTATTCAAATTTTTGATTTGCATCTTTTGCTTTACGTATAAAAAAAGTTGAATCTAGCATTCTGTTGCTATTGAAAATTACAAATGTAATTATATATAAATTGGTTTATGTACAATTATACGAAATTGTCTCGTATTGTAAATTTTGAAAATAAATTAGCTGGGATAATATCCTAATATTGAATAATTCTCCATGCAATCAAGTAGGGGAAAATTCTTTATAGAACACTTTATAGTCAGACTGCAATGTTATAATATGTATGTTTCTTTTATTATATTTTCAGTTCTCTGATGTTCAAGATGGCTCTCGCGGAGCAGCGCAAGCAGTCGAAGAAGAGGAGGCTTGGTAGATGAAAAAAATAGTAGCAAGGCACCATGACAATATTAATAACTTAACTCTTAAAAGTTCCTCTAACAAGGTGTTGATCACCATAAGAAAGAGACAGTATTTTGTATTTTTCTAAGAAAGTAACTTCCAACGTAAACAATACGCTCCTTTTTTATTTTTATATTTAAAATATTTAATAATTCTAAGACTTAGTTTGACAAAGAATCAATGCCAAAATGCTGTTACCATATTACTTAAAGCACTTTACAAAGTAACGTTCATGACAAACTTTTTTTTTATAAAATGAATAAAGATAAAAAACTTAAAAAATTACATAAGTTTGTATTTATTCGCTTACCGTCACTGACGTTGTTGAAACCGACGCCGAAGGAATCATCTGCCCAAGGTATTGGATCATCGAGGAACGGGAATGGAATATCAGTTTGATTCACAGTGTCGTTACTCGGGTTCGGGTAATAACTGCTCATCATGTCGCTCGGTTCGGGTTTGAATGGTGTAACACCGTCCGCACTCAGAGCTTCTCCATTGTTAGTCAGGTTCATCGAAGTTGCGACTGCCGAGCCAAGGTTGCCTGTCACAGTGAGCAGTTTAGTTCGAATAACTCCATTGTAAATTCATATATTCGGATTGAGAATTAACGATTAATCAAGCTTTAAAATTATTTCAGAATACTTTGCGATAAAGAATTGTTTCTTCAAATAATGAACATCTCAACACTCACCGGTATTATGATAAGTTCCCGTGGAATTGAGATCACCAACTGGCGGCGGAATAGTGGCATTGCTCATGAGAGCGTGCCTCGGCGGAGGTGCCGTCACGTCACCGTAAGGCTGATGATGATGATGATGATGGTGCGGATGGTGAACGGTATAATTGAGATGCGACTGGTGCAGCGTGTTGACCGCTCCGGGGTGCGCGAACGGCTCGCTGCCACCCATAAACATGTCTGACCAACGCTGGTGATGCTCCATACCCATCGGGCGTACCAACGGCATTCCTCGCTGAAAGTTTATATATATATAGATCGAATTGATTTTTCATATTATACTTCTGAGAAGTTTGCGTGATAATCGATCTCTGACATTTACGTCATTGGGTATCTTAAAAAAACTAATTTTGACTAGGTAAAAATCTAACAAATCTTTTTCCCGTAACTACTCATTGATTCATTTCCAAATACCAATCTCAATTTCTCTCTTATACACCTTTCCTATATACAAATAATCAGTTAAATCGATCTCTCTCTCTCGGCGTTCAAGGGTCAGAGCACGTCGCGTCGCGCGCGCGCATCGAGACACACGTGTACTGTGCTGTCCCCCCGTAGCCTTCGCGCTGATATTAATGGTCATACCTTTCTGATTGACACGCAGGTTTCTCTCTCTCTCTCTCTCTTTCTCTGCCCGATAAGCATCTTTACGAAGGAATATATATTGATGTTCTCTCTCCTTTTGTACTCGGGCTATTTTGAAATATTGACTTTGCGCGAGCTTGGGTGGTTTTTTGGCCTTTGGATTAATTGATCGTGTACGTAATGTTATAATATATTTCTTTTGTTTTTTTTTTTCATTTGTAGAGTGTGAGTAATACGGATTAACGAACAATGGACGAAGAACATTAGATTTCTTTTTTTTTTTTCAATCGCGTTTGAAACGATCACAAAGCTGAAACAAAAGATTCTACCAAGCGTTTTTTTGCGTATACATAAATCATCGTACCTATCCTAGAGAATCCCACAGAAAAAAAAAGGTTTGCACGCAGGTGCTTCAACGGTCGCGCACGTCATCGTATTGAAATCAATTAAACGGCCGTAATTCGCGTAAGCGCGGTAGTAGTAGCTTTGCATTAAAGAACAACTTGGCGCATCAATCAGTTCTCTCTCTCTCGGCTGTTGCAATCTGAGGGCAAATCGCGCTCGTCAGCCCATCTGCTGCTGCTGCTGCTGCTACGATGATGGCATTTTCTACTTGTTCCTATTTTACCGCGGCTACAACAGCAGCAGCAGTATAGTATGATTGGCTTGAATGTTTTTTGTCGGAGCGATTCGTAGAAGATTTATATATTAGGTGACTTCTCTTTACAGTTAAAAAAAAAATCTTTGGATAATATTAGGTCGCGCGCAGCTGCGATATGAAAATAATCACGCTATAAAACCGAAAAGGAGAAGAGTAATAGAAAGAGTTAAAACCTCTTCGAATGTATATATAAATAATTCACCTATTAAGGAAAATAATCTGGCTTCGATAATACGCGACTTAACACGACATGTATGAAAAGCCCTCTGCTGCATAAATCATGTAAAAAGCGCCGGTAGCGCGGAATGTGCGCATTCGCTATACGCGATGGGACCTTCCGCTAAATGTATATATAAGCCGCTGTGGGAAAGAAGATTTTTTTTTTATTGCTAATCGACTAGTATAAGCGCGAGGGATTTCTATATAAAGTGCGTTTTTGACCCAGTGTGCAGTGGGAATGTGAAACAATTTTTATTTATTTTTTTTCATTTTCGAGTTTCAAGGCGAAAAGTATTTTGTCGAGGTATATACAGGAGTGGCTTGAGCATACAAGGAAACTCAAACACCTGACTTTCAAAGAGAGATGGACTCTTTAAAGAAAGTCAAATATACACACGTACATAATGTACGTGTGTAGGTAAATATTATAATGTAAACTCGATAAAATCTTGTTTTCCTCGCTGCGATATATACACATAAAACTCGCGTGTAATTAACCGATCGATCGATAAAAAAAAATTGAAATCGAGTATTATTTGATGTACGTGTTATTAATTGATAATTTTTCGTGACGAAAAATGCAAATATACGGTAACCTCCGAGCACGCGAAGGATGGATAATATGCCTTTTTTTTTACTCCAAGGATTTCGAGGCAAACATCATCGAAAAATAAATAGACCGCGGCTACTAACTACTTTTTTTTGTATAGGGTATATACGTGTGATGGATAGACTTCTCCCCATCTTTTTTCATGAAATTCAAGTGGCTTTGAAATACCTTTCCAGAGGTTAAGTCAATATGTGGTAGCAAGTTCTTCTCCTTCTTCTTCTTCTTCTTTTTTTTTTAATAACCACCGATTTATCACGCGCGAAATCTGCCTTTTTTTTTCAAGAGGCAAGAAATGCGCATGTCGAGCGATTTGTTCGGGACGATTCGAGTGATTTACAAAAAACGCGACGGAAGCTGCATCTCACGTGTAAAACAAAAAAAAAAACCATCATGATGCGAATCCGTTTGTATACGACCTGACATACAAATTTACCTTTTTTTTTTCATTATCGAAATATTACTCGCGAGCTACATATAATAATAATAAATTCGAGGCAACAATGCGCGAACTTCTTTGTAAATATTATATATATTGGGTTTCGGGAACGGGACGCGCGCTGGCGAGCGTAAAGGCAAAAGTACCGCAAAGCGCATAAATCATAACACCTGCAGTCCGGTGAGTGACTGCGCGTAATTAACGACCTGCTCTTGGAGAAGCTGCTGCTACTTTGCTGCCCGGGAGCACGAGGTGAACCTTTTGTCGATCTCTTTTTTTTTTATTTGTGCTTACTTGAAACACTTTTAAGAAGTTTGCCTTGCATTATAATATCGCGAATGCATATATAGAATTTAATTGAATATTATTAAAAAAAAAAAAAAACGTTTGATTCGCAATATAATGGCAATCAATCATACTCAAAGTCACACACACAACATACTCGAGCGCGTCAATTATAAAACTTTACGTAAGAACGATTGTCACGTCCCTATACGCACTGCACATACGGAAATGCGCGAAGAACCGTTGGTTCGTACATACCTGCGATATTTCACTTTGGAATTTTTCAATAATTGCGTCGGCGGCGGCGTCATAATGAGATCGCGAAAATTGCGAGGAAGCTTTTTGATGCCTCGGAGGCTGTACGCGCGGAAGTCATAATGAGAAAGCGCGAAAATGTCCCTTTGGGCCTACTACTGCTGCTGCAGATGACGAGGTGCGATTTTTTTTTTTTTTGTGAGACGAGAGAGAGAATGGCAATCATCGCGTTAAAGCTGCGGTCACGCTTTGATGCGCTCACTCGTGCGATTCGCGATTATTGTCGTTTTATTGAATTATCTTTTCTTTATTTCTTTTTTTTTCCTTTTTGTCTTTGCGGTGCGTGCCGGCGAGTTGACAAGAAAGTTACTGATTTATTGATTTGTTTTTAGATGGAATGTGTTGTAGTACATTAAAAAAATGTTTTAAAAATGTTACATAAATCTTCGGTGCATTCAAATCTTAATCAATTGATAAATATTTTTAATTTTCTCGAAAAAAAAAAATCTGCCTCTCCATCCTCACCGCAAAATAAACCATTATACAATCATTGTTTATTCGGCAAAATCACGCCATTTTCGAACAACAGCTAATTTCCGCCAAAATCCCGGCAAACTGGTTCGAAAAATCCTCCCGCGTTTAGACCATAAACGCAGTCGGGAGCACGCGGTAAAGGAAAGAATCGAGGGGATAATCCATCGTCCGGGGGTAAAAGACCGCCAACAGCTACAGCTTAAAGTCGGATTTTCGCCAACTACGTACAACAAAGATCCCCGCATCCCCGCCTACTCGAATTTTTTTTTTTCATACTTCCAAATTTACGACTATCGGCATAAATTAATTTGTGTATAGCCCGATGATTTGTGATGATTGATTGCTGCGGCCACACGTGTATTTATAT
>JAWWMK010000032.1:11181453-11232322 GCA_035047105.1 Galeopsomyia nigrocyanea | reverse complement strand
GGATTACTTCAACGAATGTGAATGTGTCGTGCAGAAGTTGATTATCTGTTTTATTAAGATTTTAGCCGACTTTAAAGATAGGGGTGCCGTTTTGCCCCACCCTCCCCTATCTGATGAAAAAAATATTTTCGAGTTATACGAAAAAAAAATATACTGTACACCCACGCGCTGTTCAACTATGAAAAAAACAAGCGAATCGAAATGGATCGCATCGTAAGAAAAGGGGGATCGTCGAGCTTTCACGTCATACGTATAATATATATATATATATATCGTCTCGGAGCTGCGGCTTGCATCTCAGGAATCTTGCTCTGTTCTCGATGCTGCACGAGAGCGCGGCCTCATCACAAAGAAGAAGGCGAGCGCGCGAGAGATAGACATCGAACTACCGAAGGCCAAAAGGGGGAGAGAAAAAAAAGAGAGAGAGAGAGAGAAGTCTGTGCGATGTGATGGGCGACCCGCCCAGGACGTCCCTGCAGCGTCATCCTCGTCGGCGGCTGCGTACCAACGAGAGAGAGAGAGAGAGAGAAAGAACGAGAGAATGTGGTATGCGTATTATACGAGATGCGCCGACGATGGGATGGTACTTATGTCTTTCATCTCGACGCAACGGAGAATCCTGCCTTCGATTGTTTTCTTCACCCCTTTTTTTTAATTCTTCTTCTCTACCTCGATCGTCTCATTTTATTTATCGAATTTTGTTATAGTAATCTTCATGAATATAGGTAAATTTAGAGATGTCAATTGCTCGCGTTAGGAGACTTTTTTTCTCGTTGATACGCGTTCCTAACCTCACTTTTTTTTTCATCGCGAAGAAAACAATGCGGTTCTTCAGATTCGCACGAGTCACGGCAAAGTGCATGAGCAACTTGCAGTCGCACGGCGGTGAGACAAGATGAAAAGAGATGCAGCTACCACAACGTATAATATAACGTATATATGTGTGAGTGTGTGAGAGTAAGATGACTTGGACGAGATAACCCCTCCTCCCCTTTTTGTTTGATGCGTATACCTGCCTTGTGTGATGGCTGCTGATAATCATCGGCCGATTTCGGACGATGGCTTGTATTGTGACTCGATTATGATGAATCGCGCGCGGATTATGTCTGGACATTGTTTTTGGATATCGCTTCTTTGCTATATGTATATAGCGCATATAAGACGTCAGTTTATATGTATGCGAGAAGATAGGAATTTTACTGTGCTTCGGTTGATACATATGTTGTATAATAAAATAAGTTTGGTGTATTGATGTAAATGATTTTTGTTGCCGCCTAACCGACTCGTATTGGATTGTGCTCTGTTATATGTCTTTTTATAGTGATGCACTAGATTATTATGATTTAGATAAAACTATGAAATATTTGCATTTCTGAGTTAATAATTTGGAAATCATATCAACACCCTATATACTTCACTTTATGAATCATTACTTTAAGCCTGCATGGAAATGTTATAGTCACCTCTGTCTTTTTCGCAAATATGCAAGCATCTGTTTAAAGTCAGTTAGGCGGCAACAGATTAAGATCGTCCACATCGAAGATATCCATCTATATGAAATTATTAATATCGTGTACTTATAATTTGAAGTTCATAATACACCGTCAAATTCCTTGAGAAGTCATATAATATATTACAATAATGAAATCCTTTATGACATGACAACCTGCCCAATCTAATAAAAAAAAAGAAGATAGAGTAGAATCGACGTAACATACCTTTTCATCAGCATGGTTGATGGCTTCCAAAGCTTTGAGCTTCTCAAGGTCATCCTCGGATTCCTTTTTCGAAGTGGTGGCGGAGTTTTTGGCAGGATCGACGAGAGTAAAACCCAGGTCGACGTCCTGCTTCCACAGTACCTCGATCAAATCCATGTCCTGTGCAAATAACAAAAGAAGATTTTAAAAAAAACAGCATTATCGTTCAGTTAGAAAGTGAGACTATAATAGCGACTCTTTTGTCGTCGCCGAACGCCGCCACCGCTCATCCGTGCACTCTGTATACACTTCCTCTCTCGACACGCTTTCACCCTCGCGCGAGCGCGCTTCCAACATTGTCGCTTTCGCATTGAAAAAAAAGCCAGAGGCTCTATTGACAAATCACATCGGGATGATGCTTTTTACTTCAACGCGAGCAAGTTTCGTTTGTTTAAGTTTTTGCAATGATTACATCGCTTAGAAACTTGCCGATCCGATATAACTCTTTTAAAACAAACATTGATTGGAAATATATATTATATCCCTCTCGAAGGATTATTAATGGGATGGAAATTGGCCAACCAATTGGCAATTACCCTTCACGATGAAAATCGATTACATATATTGGCAGTGCGACCGCGCCGCGCTTGATTTATTAGAAAGTCATTACTGATATGAATTTCCTCGCGCGACGCATAAATCGAAGCCAATCTCTTGCCGCGTGTGCAGTGCACGTATATATATATACGCGGGGATATCTCGTGACGCGGCAAAATTGCAGCAAAAGCCCGCAACAGCAGCAGCAGCAGCTGGCTGATGCGGGCGAGTTATATATATATTATATTTTTCGTTTTATTGCGTCGCGCATTTTCCATGGTTTGTTCGTATGATTTTATACGGTTTGTTCGAGGAATTGCACACGCGCTTGAGGTCTGATGAGCGACATTGTTTTTTTTTTTCGGATGTGCAGAGGATGACGGAGGTTATGTTTGATTAAGTATATTTTATTGTTGCACGGCTAACGGGTTTCGAAGAGACGTGGATGGAAAGTTTCGAGAAAGTTTATAATACAATTGTGCGATGTATTTTTTTTTTGTCATTTTCATTTTAATTTTGGTTTGATTGTTCGAGATTACGAACTCAAACCTCGAATTAATTAAATAAAGGGAAAAAAAAACGATCGGACAAAAATATAATCTTTCTCACACAGCCGTGCACGTAATCTATGATCCTACAAACATAGCGTGTTAATAATCACACAATAATACGAATATAATATCTCTAGCCGACATCGAAAAGGTGACGAAATATACGGGAAGATGTAACGGACCGATAAAACACCAACACCCCGCGCGAACTTAAACGAATTACATGCATGCGCTTTATATTATACGATGGTGAAGAAACGAGTTTTCGGAGGCGTGAGCATCGAATACATAAAACGTATATATATATATATACAATGGCACATTATCATACGCGCAAGTTTAATCGAAAGTATCTTATAGGCGGTACGAAAAATGAGAAACTTGTTTTTTTTTACGAAGCTTAGAAAAAAAATTGTTTTACTTTTTTACAAAGAAAAAAAACGTTTTTTCGTTGTAACATGTATATATATAAAATAATCGAAGCGAGCTAGCTATATAGCTTTAAATGCGTAGAGAGTGACGAGTCAGTTTTTTTTCTCTCTTTTTCGGCGCGGTTAAATTGCTGGTATACCTATACGGGTGACTCTTCACTTTGTTACATTAGGTCACTAACGAACTCGACCAATCATACGTATATAGGAATTTCCAAGTATATATTCATTTTACAACTATATTTCCTATAACTAAAAGAAAGTTAATATATTTCGATTGAAGCAACGATCGAACGTATAGAGAGTGCGAGAGAAAGGTTCACAAGTGTGGGCGAGCCGTATAATATACGTTCGTATAGTCGGCCATGTTGGCGGCTCGCACCGCGGGATGCCCGCCGCCGCCGCGCCCACGCATGTACACGCTCTCACACACATACAAATGTACTGGATTTCTCTCTCTCTCTCTCTCTCTTTCTCTCTCTCACTCACTATCTCGTCCCCTTTCACCCGCCTCGAAAAATCGATCGGCTCATTGTTGTCCTCAGTTCGGAGCGCGCGAGGGAGCGCCTATGTGCGCCTTTATATATATGAGATGGTTATTTGGAGAAATTTTTTTTTGTTTTTTTTTTGGGTTGGTGTGAGCTGTATGTGCATATATTTTGCTTGTTTTGCTGGAATTGCTCAAGCGAATTGGAGATTACTTTGAGCCTTGAACTGTCGATTAAGTAAATTTATTTTGGTATAAATGCTTGTAAGATAACCATAATATTTACATGACCGGATTTGTGCGAGAAAGATTTTTTAAAGATTTTTCAAAGATTTTGCAACAATTTTGGTATATTACGATGAGATGATGTTAACATATCGTGTTGGTTAAGTTTTTATACAAGTCTTTACAATGTACAATGAAAAGAATTTTTTTTTCTAAAGGTTGTTCAAAGATTTTCGGAATATTTTTTTTTATAATTGAAGATCATCTTCTAATATGCAATAGACACAATCATGTTCTGATCTATACTGTCAAAAGTCGTGTATTATACGAGCACAAAAGAATTTGCAAATCATCTTCACTCCAAAAAAGATATTAGACACTTTTTTTCTACAAAAAAAAGAATAATAAAAAAGAAGATATACACATATACTATCGATGTATCTCGTCTGGTTGCGCGCCAATTACTTTATCGTCATGAGCCGCACAAGGCCGTACTTATAATAACTCATATATACTGATAACAAGTATAAGCTTTTTGATTAGTCTCTTATCGCGAGATCATGGGCTTGTTAGTGAATGGTCTCTGTCAATCTTTGACGCACACGTGTCTATTGTGTACGGCTAGCGCGCTTGTTTATGAAAATTAAGCGTTATAACCTTCGGCTTCGATCTTTCTTATTTTTTTATACTTATATTCTCACAGCAGGCGGCATGATTCTTCCGAGATAGCGAAACAAATGTTATTTAGGGTTTTGTTATATTTCTCGATGATGATAGTTTCGCGGTTGATTGTATTTTATTCATTTTACATTTCCAAAAGAGAGCATTGCCGCCGTCGTTAACTTTCGTGACTTTACGTTCTACAATCAAGAATTTGAAGAAAAAAAACAGCTGCTGGAGAAATTGTCGTTACGTCGTGTTGTATACGGTAAAAACGAGCTTTGCAGAAAATTCATTGCGCGGTACGAACGATCGTGACGAGTTTTAAACGGTTTACTTTATTCGAAACGCTATGATGGCCGATGCCAGTGACCGTTATAAAGTTCAACGTAACTCAATTGAATAAAGCGCCTTTTGTATACTCTCTTGATCATTGCTTCGAACTCGCGTTCACGGAGAAAAAAGTTCGCAAAAAAAAAGTCAAGAGTGAATTAAATCAGCATGCATTTCGTATGATCAAAAATAGTTGAAAAAATCTTTTAATAATCTTGAAAAAATCTTTTCTCACTCAAAAAAAATTATTAATTTGAAATTGCGATAACAACGAGAATTGTTAAAAATTTTAACAACGAATAAATACAAAAAGTTATCTTTCAACAATATTACATTTCATCACTCGCCGCAAAAGGAATTCATTAATCGAGAGTTGCCCAGCCCTTTGGCGATCCCTCCCCGCGCATGACCACGCAGCGAGACAAGTGAGAGAGGTATACCTTATATATATAGAAGCGCATCATCGAGGGACTTGTCTGTCGTAATTTTTGCGCTGCGCGCGCTTCAACAATGCCCGCGAGAATCATTTTGAAAAGAGCCTCACAAATTGGCGAGTAATCCTGTTAGTCTGCCGTGACGCCGCCCGCTCAATTTGTATACCTGACTTTTCCGGCTAATCCCTTGAATTTTCCTCGCTAATGGTGTTGGCCCCGCGAGGAAGCTGTTACGTCGGCATTGTGTGCGATGGTTTTTGCGGTTTTTCAGTTTTACACGAATTTTTCAAATAGCCCTTTCATACATTCGATTTCTCGCAATAAGCTTTTCAATTATACTTGACTGTCGGTATTACACCAATATCTTAACGCTTCAAATCCTTCACTGTAAGAAATAGAATATGAAGCCTATAAAGTTTGTATATAATTGATGATTTTGAGGTTAGAAACAATCAATTTCCCTAACCTCAAACGATATACGCTTTTCTCTCTCTCTGTCTTTCTCGAAAAACTCTCGCGGAAATCTCGCGTGTATATATCCGAAAAACCACAACAAACGTGTGCAGCGCAGAGCACAGCACGGGGCGTGACCCGTTGGGAGCCATTAGCGGTTGGCCGCAAATTTACGATCGGCACCCGGGGCGCTTTTGGCGGTCATTACTTTACGAGCGAGTCTCGCGGGGGCGTTGACGACCTACGACTAATACAAGACTCGACTTTTGGCCTGAAGTTGTAATTCTTAAGTTTTGCCTTGTGTTGATGTTTTCGCGAGGAGATAGAGAGAGAGAGAAAGAGAGAGGGAGGAGGATATAACCCTTTTCCGCTGCAGCGAAGCCAATTAGCGGCAGGTGAATTACCTCGAAGTCGCGCGGCAGAAGTCAAGGGATTAACTATGTTGATGGATTTACGGTGCCGAGGGTTAAAAGTCATATACTCTATGTTCTGTTTGGCTGGCAGCGCTTCGAAAAGGTTCATAGCTTTTTGTCTTGCGATTATTACGTATTGTTTAGGGGTATATAAATTGGTTTGGAGATGATCATAGTTTGAGGTTAGGAAGACAGTGGTTTTCTTAACCTCAAAATTTATTTCATCAAACTATATACACGGACACGGCGATGTGTTTGAGGTTCCGAAAATGACAGCTTTAATCAAGCTCATACCTCGTGTTGTTGTAACAAAATCCTCTACATCATCATCGCACCGTGCGCGATCATTCGCTCGCAGCTTGAAAGCAAAAGAAAAGAAAAAAGAAGAAAATCGCGCGATCGATATCTCTTCGCCATCATCAATCTGCGCGTATATATGTACAAGCTAAGAGTGCTTCTCGCTCGTGTGCGCACGCGCGCGAGCATTAATTTCCTGCTTTTAATTAGTGGCTTGTGCGAGAGAGTGAGAGAGAGAGAGTGGCTGCAATGGCGTCGTTCGGGCGCGCGGGTAGAGAGAGAGAATGAAAAAAAAAAGTTGAGCGCCTAGAAAGAGAGAGAGGGGAGTTTGATTAATGATTCTTCGTGGAATATGTATCCTGGCAGCAGGGGACTCGACGAGTGCGCGCACGAGCGTTCTCGTTGAAAGCTTTTTCGATATGGCTTACGGTTCCTTTTTGTATATATATATATATGTATATATACGCGGACGCTTGTTTGATCGCGTCGTTTTATTTTTTTTTTTACCTTCGTCTGACTGTATGGTCGCTTGATCGAACTGTCGTTTCTATTGTTACAGTGGAAACTATGTTATTTTTTGAGCATGGGAAGTTCTCGAAGAAATTTTCGGGAGAGACAGCCAATCAAAGTTAGTTTGGTATCGTATCGTATCAAGCGGAGATTGGTATATACCCTAAAACCGCGATCATTTATCAAGCTACGCTTCGCTGCGATTGATCTTCTCTTTCTTGGCTTCCCCTTGCGTTAAGGGGCGTTGCTATTATTGTCGCTCCTATATATATATATATATATACATATATATGCTCTTATCGCGCTCGGCCGATTTTTGCGTATAGCTATATGTTTGGAGTATCGGAGATTAGTATGTATATATTGAGAATGTGCGATTGAAATCAATGCGCTCAGAATCGTATTGTTCGTTCATCTGTGATCTTTACGTGTTATTAAAAGATCCAAGATTGGTACATAAAATCATTCATTGTTGTTAATCCATATTTTGGAAACTGTCGATATCGATAAGTTATTACAGCAACTCAAGTACAATAATCATGTCATTTTTTGGAAAAGTCTATTCTTCTCGATTGGCTACACTTTCAATAAAGTATGAAGATTAATATTGTTTTTGAAAGTTAATACCTAAATGATTCGCGGTAACAAAACATAGGAGACGCAGAAAGTTTGAACAAAGATTTTTTTAATCTTATTTGAATATTTTAAAGATTTTTTTTATGAAATTAATAAGAATTATTTCTATACTATCGATTTAAAATCATACGCCTATCTTCAAAAAAATGTTCGCAAACATTATAGTTGAAGCATTTTTCGTTCCACACATCGAAAAAAAAATCGTAATATTGATTTTCAACGTTCCAACAACAAAAGAGAAAAAAAAAATTGTTGAATTCCCTAAAGACTATACTGCCATACATTCGACATCGGCAATAACAATAATAAATATAACGAATCGCTCGATCTCAACAAAGAGACATATACGTGGCCCTTGGGCCTTCGATCCTCCGAAATATTTTGACGTGCGAGCACACAGTCGTATGATCGATGTGAGCGCGCGGCGCACCTCTCATGGGAAATCCTTTTTTTTTTCCTTCCTTTTTATTCTCGTGTATGCGCTCTTTCATTATTTATTTGTCCGTGACTCTGATTTCAACGAATTGTGTATACCGCGTACAGGAGGAAAGGGCGATACGACATTCAGATCGGTGTGTGCAGATGTCGAAAGATTTTTCGAATGCACGAAGAAGGTTTCACGAAGGTTGCATGCATAAGTATATCGAGAGTTTTATATATGAATTTTTTATTATAGCTCTTTACTATATACTCTTACCATTTGAGAAATTGAATTCAACGTGTAACAAAGTGTTAGTCATATAATCTCTTGAAAATACCTTTCCTCGAAAGAAATTTATCATACGTATATATATATAGCGTAGACAGTAAACAACCCCCTCTTAGCGTACCTGAATTATTAATAACCGCATTTACAAATTCATAATTCATAATCCTCTAAAAAAGATTTTTTTTTTCGATATGCATCTCTCAGCAGCGACAATGAAAGCTATATATTATAAAGAATTTTGTATGTGTACAACATTCATTAGCAGGTGGAACAGGTTGTAACGACACTCTTTTCTCAAAACGCTTGTCTGGTGATCCTTTTCTCACAAAAATTTGACTAATGATGTCCTAAACGCGCGCGTGGACCTTTTTCTTTGATACGCGAAACGGGAGATGGGTTTTGGATTTGAAGATATATATATTGTATGTGTGGTCTGGGAAATCAATTCTCTCCGAGCGTTGATTTAGGAATGATATAGGAACTTTCTTTTAACATTTCAGATGGATCTCTGACGTCTGATTACAAATAATACTTCGACATGTATTTTCAATCGGAATGTTTTTTATATAGTCGATCGTGTACTTTTTCAAGGTGTAAAGTAAAGAGATATAACTTCTGTGACATAAAAATTTATCACCGCTATAAATAATGTTTTCCCAACGACGAGCCACACGAATGTCCAGTTTTTTTTTATTTGTTCATTGCGCATGCAAAAAAAATTCATTGAAAAATAATTTTCCTTTTTTTTTTTCAAAAATTAACATCCCGAAAGAACTCGAGAACGTTGGCGTCGGCGGCGGCGCGTGGAGCATAAATCATTTCACAAGGCTTATCGATCGACGTTCGTAGGAGGAGGAAAAAATTGTTTTATGCACTAAATACGAGGCTTCGGCTTTCTCTTTGTCGGTGGCGCCGCGCGAGAGATCATTAGTCACTTGGGCTCACTCTGCATTTCTCCGTGCGCTCCAAGAGAAAGAAAGAGAGAGAGGGAGAAAGAAAAGACGACGACGGAGAAAACTATTTTCCTTTCTCTCGCGAGCGCGCGCGAGGGTGTTTATGGTAATACAAGCACTCACGTCGACGGTGGTCTTTTCTCATTTTTCATTTGATGCCAAAATCTTTGGACTCCTTTTTTTTTTTTGGAGGGAGGTTCTCGAGTGCCTAAGAAGAGGTATCGATACTTTCCTATATTTAGTTTGTATTTTGAAATTGAATGAATTATTAAACTTCAGTTTTCACCGTGTTCGAAAGAACGATAAATGAGATTTCCATTTCAGCAAGAAACTCTTACTAGAAAAAATATTTTATCGTTACAATGCGAAATTAAAAAAAACATATCATTTCAGAAACGCATATAAATTTCGATCGCGTAAAAAGACATCACGAAAAAACACGTGTAAATAGATAAAAAAAATATACCACACACAAACAAATCCAAAAATTCGATCAAGATAAACTTTTTTTCCGACAGGTCGCGAGCGAGAATCTACACACACACACACACACACACACATACACACACACGAAGATGATCTCCGTTATCTGGGATTTCTTTTTTGTGTCTTTTAAACGATTTGTCAACGTTGCGCCCGCGCACGATCGCCGCCGGCAATGATGATTTTTTTGGCGCCGGCTCATTATCGGCGCGTCGATCGGTTGGCGGCTATATGACTAATTTTTCTCGATCGAGTCTATAACTCCCGGTCAAGTTCTCTCTTTATATGCGGCTCGCGGTGCGTGATTGATATGCTTCATCAGACGAATTGTCACTTCTTCTTCTGACCCGCGCGCGCGTGGATGACATATCATTTGTCCGAATGTGGTTGAGGAATGTTTACGGTGAAGATTGTAATTGATGCTTCGAAAGTTGATTGAATTAATGCATCGGGGCTTGCGAATCAAGAGTTTTGTTGATTCTTATAGATTGCTCGGAGTTTTTTTTTCTTTTAAATGTGTTTCATTAGGATTTGGCAATGGCATATATCAAACTTTAATTACTTACTTTTGTGATCAAATAATTATTATTCATTTATAATAATTAATTTAATATCGGATATAGTGTGTTTTTTATTTTTTTTTAATCCAAGTTTTGTTATCTAATAATTATCAAACTAAACTGTATTGTCAATTGAAGCAAATCAAAATTTCTAAATTTTAATAATTCACCCCATCGGTAAATTTCAGGACAGAAACCAAGAAGTACAAGATCGACAACGTGAAAGGCAAGGCGCTGCCATCTCTTGTACGATCCATGAACTTGAATGTGGATTCGCTCGATGATGTAAAGTTACGACATTTCATTCAAATTATTGTCGTCTTCAAGTTCAACGTAATTGACAATTTATTCATCAATTTTAATTATCACTTGCAAGTATAGTTTCAAACGGCTTTGAATTATAAGATATTTATAAATAAAAAAAAAGTTATTATACGAGTACTTAATTTTTAAAATGTTAATCGATAAAATGATTTTCATCGGTCGACATTCAGAGAGACAGGTCTTATCTGCGCGTTATCGCGAATCTCAATTTATTTTTGCATGGAATTTCTCGGTCATGGCGTGATTGACTGACTGTGCATTGTCGGTGGTGGGGAGAAAGGATATTTTAGAGAGACTGTGTGTACTTTATTATCTAGATTCTTTATTGCTAAGCTAACAGGAAGTGTAAAAAGTATGTTATCTTATTATAGAATGACTTGTTAAGACATCATTTTTCTTTTGGTTCTTTCGAGAAACTTTGATTTTGTCTTATCTAAGATGTTACTTCAAATTTTGAAATCAAGCTGAAATACTTTGATATGAATATAAAATAATTTTCGTTTTCGTAATTCGAGTGAATTAGAGTGTGAATATTATTACGAAGTGATTTATGAATCACTTGTGCATCTAACGTTATATGTTTTGTGATGAAAACCATTTTATAATTTTACTTAATATTTGATTTAATAAAAAAAAATTTAATTGCCTTTCATGTATAACAATTCCGAAATATTTTATTGATTATCATAAATTTTTCAAAACTATTCGATAAGATTATCAGTAAAAATATAGACTTTTCAATATATTTCTGCAAAATAAAAATTAAATCTCCAATTCTCAGTGACAAAAATAAAATTGCCATGAATATTTAAAAGCACACAACCGTAAAATAACAGTAAAACTAAAGGTGTTCGATCAATATGTATGCAAATACAACGCGTAAAAGAAGAATCAGCGATCGATACATACGTCCGGCTTTGAAACTTCCGTAAAGTAAAATACAATTCAATGCTAATCGATAAAGCAGTATACTTTCTAAAAAAAATCACTTTCATAACAAACGAATAGGTATAGTCACTCATGAAAATGGTCAGTATGCTTAACGATCCTCTAACTATATAATGACAAATCAATTGAACACACAAATATATTATCGCCTAATTCAAAAGAGAATCTCCATATTTCCACCGGGCATGACGCAAGTGTGAGATTAACGCGTTAACGTCTACAAAAAAAACGCGTTTGACCGGTCGATCTAAGCGACATCTCGATGAAATTCGAGGAAAAAAGATTTTTTTTTTGCTATAAAATGTTACTTTATAATACTTGTTAAAAATTGTGATTCACAGTTCGGCTTGAAAAAAGACACATTTTTTTTCATATAGCTTGTTTAAAGTATTTTATAAAATTAATTTTTTACAGTTGCTAAGTGATGACCTACTCAGTACGATAATAATGTAGAAAGTGGAAAGTACCAATGTCCATGGGAATCAATTCTTAAGATTCTCAAAACACAAACGTTCATCATTTCACCAAAACTTTTTCATTCAACAAAATTAACCAACAACGATAAAAAAAAAAAATTCAAAAAAATCCCAGTCAACATCTAATCGCAATCAGGAATCTCGCCTTGATTATCATCTAATAAATTACTTAATCCGCAATTACTGCAAGCTCGCAATCAAACAAAAAAAACTATAACACAACAACATCTCGCACTGTATAAAAAATAAAAAAAAAATAAACTAATCACACCTTTATCCACATCACATACACTATCTACGTAAGCACTCGATAAAGACACATGAAAGCTTGCACTTCTACGTGACCACAACAAAAGTGCACAGAAGAAACACACGCACCTTGAACTCCAGCATGATGGACAGTTGGATGCCTACTGCCGCGAAATGTCGCGCTTCGCGCGCAAACCACGAGCCTCCTCCTTTTTTCCCTCTCTCTCTCTCTTTCTTTCTCTTTGAGAACGCATGCACCTAGCTTAATTCGCGATAAGCTTGTGAAAAAACAAAATCTTGTGATAAGTTGTGGCGCCTTATTACGTCAATACTTTAGGCGGATAAAGTGCTCTGGAATATTTTCGCTGGACCACTTTGATATATAGTGGAGATAAAGGGTTGAATTGTGAAGTAATACGAACGAGGAAATAAAGTAAGAGGACGATGTGGAAAATTTTTTGAATGTTTCTTATATTCATGCGATAAGTTATCCCATCTGTTGGAGTTGTTAGCAAAATATATAGCTGGCCGTGACAATAATTTGAAGGAAAAAATAATTTTCCAAATTTTAAGTATGCAAATAAGAGTCGATGACGTTTGTAATACAAATATTCAAACCGTATAATGAAGTTTATTTTTACACAGATTTTTATTTGCGAAGATTTCAAATTTTTTTTTTTAATTGAATCTCTATTATTATAAAGGATATATATTATTGCGCAATATGACACGCTATCACCTTTTTTTTCTTTTTTTATTATTGGATCAATCTAAAGAATAAAAAAATGTTATTTCGAAAGCACGGTCTTCTGACGCGTTTTTATAAATACTCAGACAATAAGTTTTCGGCGAGGCTTTATCTCAGAGATGATATTTCCACCTGGTAAATTTCGGGGAATTATCATAATACCATACTTACGTAAATCAAAATGACATGTGCAGTCTACTATTGTTTGTTTATGATAATCGATAATATTTCCTCGATCGGCTTGTTTGTCGGAGAACTTCGTCAATAGAGCCATATTTAAATTTATATATATACGCGAGTGTAAAGTGTAAGGAAACAAGAGAATCGATAAAGTAAAACTTGGAGAATTTCAATGCTATGGCATACTTGCGCGAGTTCGAAACTATACGAATTATTTAAAGAATTGACTGTCCATAAGCAGTTTTCGAACTTAAGAGTTATTGTTTTTTTTTCTTATCGCCACGCGTAATGAGATATAACAAAAGTCAATTTCCTGCCTGTCGTCAATCGTTCGGATAGACAAAATTCGTAATAACGAAAAAAAAGAAAAAATGTCTTACTCGTCGAAAAAAAAAATACCTTATGAACTTACTATAACGAAACTGTTCTCACGACTATATGTATGCGCGACTTTATGGATTTTGAAGCGCGCAAATCGATTGCGAAGGTGACCTCATCAAAGTGTAATTTTGTCGTTAGCCACGCGCGAGGAACAATGTTTCTTTACGTGCATTTTTTATTGGCTCTTATGACTCTCCGTAATGACACGCTATACACATCGCATACATATATATATATATATATATTTTTTTTCCCTGTATTTTTCAATGTTAAATAGCATTGAAATATTGATTCTCGCGTGGTGGCTTTTTTTTTCTCTCTTTGTTTCGATTTGCATATGTCTTATAACGACGGGGAAAACTTTGATACAAACTAGTTCTATTTTTATCTATATTCATCCCAGTTATTTTTCACGTCAGATAGATAGAGTCTACTAGATCGCGACTATGCCTCCGCAAAGACGTGCTCGAGATAAGATTTTTTTGTTTACGAGAGTTATTTGCCTAACGAAGTAATTTGCGTTTTCGTCATTACTTTTTCATGTCTCTAGTTTACTCACTCACAATGTAGTATTTTTTTTTTTATTTTTGCTTCGTTCGCATGCACGAAGTTCGAAAAAAAAGAACGAAGAAGAAGAAGGCATGCATGACATTGAAAAACACGACGCATCGCATGAAAACTGTGATTTGGTTACGGCTTAACCTTATCATTTTCCTCCAAGGACGTGTATCATCAGTAAACGCCTGCATTTATACCTTAATCCAATATTTTTGCAGTCTTCGCGTCGCGCCGTTTTGCAAGAAATTACGTATCGTTTGGCAAAGAGATGTTATTTTTTTGTATCGTAGAAATTTCAATATTACGTATATTACATGCCATAATCTACATACGGATGATTGAACACGAAGAAAGAAAAAAATTTTATTACATATCGTCACACGGAGTTCGCGTGACAATCGCGACTTAATTGACAATTAGACGAACGCCCGCAAGCAGGGTCGATCTTATACTCTGTTATTAATAGGCTTGTTGGTAAGAAGTACAATACTATAGATGGTATATGACTTCAATGTTGAATTGAAAAGTCACTTGAAAAGACGGAAAGTGAGGAGAATTTTTTTAAACATTTTTTTATAGTCGTAATTTTTTTTTTATGTTTCTGTATTTAAGAAAATATTAATATTGATTTAAGAATAGATAAAAATGTCAGATAACTTCAGATTCAGCCATTATATAAATTATTAGCTATTGCAAGTATAACAATGTCTAACAATCGCATTTTCTTTGAGTCTTCTATTCATGGCATGAAAATTACATAGGCAAAGGTAACCTGCACTTTAAATTACGTAAAAGACATTGACATTCATAAAATATGTAATTAGTTCTTCGACCGAATCGAAGAAATAAACATTTTTTTAAATAAAAATAATAATAAAAATTAATTTATATTCATTGTCGATTTATTACTTTTCAATGCAATGTAGATTCAGTAAAAAAAATTTATGATCATCAAAATGATGATAAACATCACGTGATCCAACAAATATTTCCATACCAATTTATAGAAATAAAAAAGCGATAAAAAAAAAAGCTCTCGATCGAGAAGCTACATTATTTTGTAAACAACAAGTGGCGTAATCTCGTTTTAAAATACTCAAGCTGCCGCCGTTCCGGAAGTTATCGACGGAAAACGAGGAATCTACCTTATCGTCGCTCGATCGATAAGTTAGAAAAAAATTATAATTTGAATGTAAGACAAAAAAAATTTAATCACAATTTGTAATTCACATTCCCAATAATACTATTCAAACGCGGAAGTGTAATTAAAAAAAAATTCCGAAGGTTATTGAGTCCTCAAAGGTCGTCGGTGTGTTGCACTCGTTGCGAGTTATTTTTTTCACGTTCGAGCAATAAATCTCTCTCATCTCCCTTTCTTCGCGGAGCACTGTCTCAAAGATATTGTTATTTTTTTGTCATATGCGCGCAGTTTTTCAATCATATTTTCGAGAAAAATCGCGGCAGTTATTTATTTTAGAATACGAGTAGTTCGCTTCGCCGACTTATGAATGATTTATTAAGCTTTGGAAATAATAGTTATTTTTTCCTCAATACGATAGATAGCAATGAAAAAAAAATATTTATTTTTTTCTTTCGCGTATCTGTTCACGTATCATCAGACTTTATAAATGTAATTTACAAGATAACTCACCTAATGCGTCGAAACAACGTATCGTAATTGTTTGAAACTACATAGTCTTTTTTTTTACGTACCTGAAACGAAAGAGAGAAAGAAAATCAGTTTTTTTTTGTTCAAATTATGTGTTACAAGGATAATTTATAAATATATCATAAATAAATTATCATTCCAATCACACACCGACAAGGAGCTATTAGATCGGAAGTTTTTGCCGGTATTTTTTTTGTTTCAATCCAATCACGATTGGAATTTTTTTTTATGATTGATAGGGTAATATACCGTTGATTTCACAATTTCAGAATCGTAATCGCGCTCGCATACTGTAAATCAGTATATATTTCGAAAATAATTGCACTTTCGTATAACAACCACTTTCATCTCCACGCACACACACGTTAAATAATAAAATTTAATCACCACTCAATAAAGCACACGCACATCATCAGGAACGAAGACCGATATCATCTTCGGATATTTCCTCTTCCTTCTGGACATGTTACCCGACCACAATGTTTTCCGCGACATTTTATCTTCTAAATAAAAAAAAAAAATAAAAATTAACGTGGTATCTTAGCCAGGTAAGAGCGTACGTCGATCGTCACGCGACATGTCCGGGCAGACGACTGACAACGACGATGAAGAAGACGAGTATAACGAGTGCAAAAGGAAAAGAGAAGAGGTCAGCGGTTCGAACTCCGGGAACATTATGATAATTCATGAAAATTTATGGATACGCGCGCGCACCAACGGGTCAACGCGTGTGTACGCTTCCAATACTTTTATATAGTATAGGTATACTGAGCCCTTCGACTGTTTTATTTATTTTTTTCTCTCTCTCTCTTTTTCTTTAAATTCGAATTGTACTCGACATTGACGCGGGATTTTCCATATGTTGGGTGTAGAGTGGATGCATTGAATGAATTCTACGAGAAAGCATTGAGATCGTCGTTTCTATTTATTTTGATGTAGATTACAAAATTAGTTTTTCGGTATACTACAAAATAATCAAAATCTACGAAGTGGACGAATGATTGAAAAAATTATAAACTTTTTAAACGTAAAGCTCAAATGTCTCTCATCAATCTTTCAAATTAATTTCTATGATTATAATCGATTAATCAAATAATTTCAAACTACATTGACAACGCATCGCTGAAAAATTGTCCATCCGACAAGATTAGAAAGGAAGTATACGGAACTTTGCACCGAAAGAAATAAAAAAAAAGAACGTAGGTCAGCTTTCGCTAATCAAACGATCGAAGTGCATTCGCGCGCGATATTAGGTAAGCAAAATTCCATCGAGCGACTTGTCAATTAAACTTGATACATAAAGCGTTTGAGCGCCGGTTATTGACCGATTTAACATTTGCCGTCGTTGTATGCAATATAGTCAATTATCGGGTTTCTTCTATGACGATATCCTTAAAAAAAACACACTTTTCTGGGGTCTAGAATGGAAAAATTTTTTTTTTAATGCTAAGGCTTCCGGACCTTTTTCCTCTTCTTTTTGAAGGTATATATAGTGTCGAAAAATGCTCGTGAACATTGGAAAAGTCCTGGGGT
This sequence comes from Galeopsomyia nigrocyanea, assembly GCA_035047105.1. Classification (NCBI taxonomy): domain Eukaryota; kingdom Metazoa; phylum Arthropoda; class Insecta; order Hymenoptera; family Eulophidae; genus Galeopsomyia; species Galeopsomyia nigrocyanea. The sequence goes on along the minus strand of JAWWMK010000032.1, from coordinate 11,214,827 downwards.
ACTATATTTTTTCAGCATTCTCCCCATTTTCATAACAAACTAAAAATGTAATTATTTTGCAATTGTTTTGTTAACTTGTCACCGGATAATTATTTTTGAATGAAACTTTTTTGCTATCATTTTGATTGGTCCAAAATGTTTCTAGCGGTCTTGGAAGATGAGAAATCAATATTTGAAGAAATGCCGTTTTTCGCCTATTTTCTGTGAGAAAAGCCCATTTGATTATAATGAGAAAATGCAGACTTTTCCAATGTTCACGAGCATTTTCCGACACTATATAGCTTCAAAAAGAAGAGGAAAAAGGTCCGGAAGCCTTAGCATAAAAAAAAAAAACTTTTCCATTCTAGACCCCAGAAAAGTGTGTTTTTTTTAAGGATATCGTCATATACGCGAGTTGACATAAATGTCTTATGTATACGAAAATCTGCTGGTGACACTGGCTGGTGATGAAATCTCGTTTTCAGGTTGACGTCTTTTGTCTCTTCGCCACGCGAGGGAGAGAGACAATTTTAACAAAAGATTTTTCATTCTGACTCGTTAACTTATTGCCAAGTAAACGGGTTAGCGATTTCAAAGTCATTGTTTGTAATTACCGCACGTGTCAACGACGAATTATTGAATTATTTATTAGTATTTTTTTGTTGCAACTGTCAAATCACATTCGAATGAAGCAATTAAAGTTGAAAGATATGGTTACAAAAAAAAAAAATTTCAAACTTAAATAAATTCAGGAAAAATAAGCGTAGAAAAACGAGCGCCTTCGTTCAAAAATATAAATGAAAACGAGGTTAATCCAGGCACCGTTAGTCAAGAAGATCAAGAAGAAAAAAAAAATTAGCAAGAAACAACACTCACCTCTGGCAAAAAGCCCGCGCGAAGGACAATATCAGTGCGATACGTGCGTGCATCATCGCGCGATTGATTAAAAAATTTTTTTTCTTTACTTTCCGGAAGCCATGCCGGAAAAATATTTATAAGCTTCGTTTTTCAATGATTTCACATATAACATCGCACGCTTGTTACAATTTTTTTTTTGTTGCTTCTTTTAAAACGCAATGACGTCAAAAAGCTTCGCAACAATAGCAGCTTAGAAAACAATTAAGCACACAAACGATGTAGCCGCATGCGCAAAGTGACATATCGCAGATACTTTAACGTAGTGTGCTAGTGAGTCCGTGCCAAAAAACACTGCGACTGAGAGAGAGTTTTCCGCACGTGACTCACTTTTATAAATGCGCGGAGTATCTTCTAACACAAGGGATGAGATGTCTTGCTTAGCATTGTGAAATTTTAGATTTTTCTAATTTTTTTTTATTCGTGAATTATAACGATTAAATTATTGTTTGCATGATGAAGTTTACGGAAACGAAGGGTGCTTGAGTGTAGGTGAGCATAGTGTATAATTAATATCTATACACAGAAATCAATAATTTCCCCTTCAACGAAGTAAATACTCTTCGAAACGAACGGAAAACCATTTTCATTTCTTATTTACATTATTCGAAGAAAAAAAAAGAATTTTTCGTTGAAATTAAGACAGCAAAGGTTGAAGATCCGACGCTCGTCGAGGCGGTTAATTTATACGTTCGCTGGCCCGTTGCATTTGTATAAAGTGCCGAGGATGTGCACTGTGGAAACGCGAGCTTTTGTCGGGCGTTTCTTCGCTTCCGAGTGGTATTAAACACAAAAGAGTCGGATTTTTTTTTTCTGACTCGAGGATGATTCATTTGTACTCATGTAATTATTCGAATTAATGAGTTAAAATAGCGATATCAATTTTTCGTTGTTTCCGATGATTTCATAACAAAAAAAATCTTAAAATTCCCAAAATCAAACGTATTTTTCTGATCGAAAGAAACAAAAAATAATAGAATAATTCTTCAACGCCGTTGTACGAACTCGAAGACCTTGCGAGTTCCTTGCCTCGTTTTGTTTTTGTTTTTTTTGTATTTTATTTGCGTTATCGAAAACTGACGCAACTCGACAGTCGACAATGCGACCAAAATGACGCAGAAGCTTCGCTGCTTCTTTATCGCGATGAAGATATAACCAAATAGTAGAATATTCGAAAACATATTATTCACAAAAAATTTGAATTTTACTGATGTTTACGTGGATTTTGAAGACGTTGATAAAAAGCTGTCTTATCAAAAATCTAATAATAAATCACGTAGACGGTTCGAGCTTGAAAGTTTCCTGATAATTAATCAAACTTGGAGGATAAAAAGAAAAATAAAATCGTAAAAGTTTGCATCAGATGCAGGACATATTGGAATTACTCATCGGCCACGTGAACGACACATACCGGTGGCGTTTAAATTGCCGTAAATTTGGCAACAGCGCCAGCGCGCACACGGGTCATCGCGCGATTGAAGCCTCAGGTGTGTAGATACCGCCGCGAGTTTCTCATAATCACAAAAATTTCAAAAAAAAATTTTTTTTTTGTAAATTACTTGTAATAGCGAATATAGTTATGAAAAAAAATTGAGATATGTATGAAGTGATTAATACTTATCTGTTAGTAAGTTTTCATTATCAGTTAGTTGAAGAAAACTTTACTATCAGATTGTATATGAGGAAATTAATATATCGAACTTGCATATCACATCGATGCATCTTTCGAAAACATCGTTTACTACAAAAAGAAAAAAGCACGCAATTGATAATTCTATATTATCTCACTCACGTATGCATATGTAAGAAAGCGGCTACGCGATACACGAAATGATGATGCACGTGTGTGTATATGTCTGCGCGAAAAAAAAAAATTAACGCGCCGAATTTAAACTGCCTCGTTCGTGTTTTTAGAACTACAAGAAAGAAAAATTGAGCTCAGCACTATTTTCGTTATCGTATGCGCATTAAAAAAAAACTGCAGTGTATCGCCCTTGACTCAACGCTAAAAAAAATATTCCAGGGTGGTCTCAGAAACTTTTTTTTTGTAACTGACACGATGAATTTCTTTGATCAACTGAGATTTTTACCCCGGATGTTAAAAAAAAATATGATCGACGACTGCTTCGTTTGATGTATGCGAAGTATTTATAAATTTAGTTCACCGGAGTTGAGAAATTTTTTTATTTAATATTTGACATGGAGATGCAAAGAAAAAGTCGGCAAATGTTTACTAAATTAATTTTAGGAACTAGAAAATTATCCAATAATATAAAAAACGACATATTTTGATAGTATACGAAGGCCAATGCTAATTTAATTTGAACATGTTACTTTTTGCGTAAACATGTAATTTATCATCGCTACAAGTTAAATATAGGTTATAAATTTCTTGGTTCATTTTATAACAAAAAAATAAGTAAACATTACTCGCTCTATTAACATCAATTAAGTCTTTTCAAAGACTTTCAAAACATACTAATTTTATACCTGAAAACTTAAATAATTCACACATCAAAATCAGGATATCAAATCTGCCACCCTTCAAACCTACCTAACCTAAAAATAACGTTTAAACACGAAAGGCCTCGATTTCACGTAAATAAATACTCGAACGGCATTTCGCGTTTTAGCGCAAAAAATTTTTCAAGCCTCGTGCGTGTGCAAAAGAGTGCAAGACAAGAGAGCGCAAAAATCTCTCGAGCGATGTAATAATAATAACTCGTGCGTGCCATTCCCATTTCGTTTCGCGCGCGGACGCGCAGCTTCTTGTTTTCGCTCGCGCACGTTTTGCGTATCCAATTTCGCTGCTCCTCTCGTCGTTTTTGCTCATCGTAAATAAAGCTTGACGCCTCGCAAGGGACATTAATGGGGTGCTTGACGAGTTGCCCCCCCCCCCCTTGCTCGAGTAATTAACTGATTGTATAGGTTATGTAGACTGACACTCGCTGAAGATAGATCGTCGAAATTTGATATTTTGTCATCAAATTTATTACATTTTTAATACAGTTGCGCCAACATTTTTATAAATAATATTATAAGACTATTTCTTCTAAAGATAATTTTTTTTAAAACAACGATCAAATTATCTTGTTCTTAACCTCAAACAAAATCAAAGAGTTGTTACGAACTGATGTAATCAAGCGTCTAAACGAATGGTATAACCAACTTGCGTTATAAGTTCATCAAATATGTATTTCCCCAGGTGCATTGTCGCGCGCGTAAATCCATAATCAAGAGCACGAAAGGAAAGGGAAAAAAAAGTGAAACGAGGTTTGCAGACCGCTATATGGAAGGCCGTCGATAAAACAGACATAGGTGTTACTCGCTATATCTAGGCGAAGAGAGTGATGCGAGGCTTATATATCGTTTGCGACCTTGCGAGGAGGCTTTTGATCGAGGTATATATACATATACTTGCTCGTGACTTTTCTTTTTCTAATGCATAATTACCTGTAAGAACTGTCAATGTTATAGTGTGTTAATGTGATTGTTTATGATGGTCAGTGTTAAAGTTGAAAAGTTAAAATTATGGCAGCTATTTAATTAATCATTTAATTTTTTTAACGACTTTTTATGCCACGCATGTTTTAGAATAAATTTTGCATAAATCAGTAAAAATACAAAAAATTCTAGTCATATTTATTTGATAAAAATAAATCCGCTAACCTGTTCAAATCCACTCAAACCTAATTCAATCTAAAGGATTGACACACACAAGCGACTAATTCTAAGAATAAATATCCGTTAGGGTAACATAATTCGTTCGACTCTGACAATTGCACCCGGGTAATACGCAAACGTAATTGGTATAGCTTTTAAGACACAGCCATACCAGTCCTTGCCAAATGGAATTGTAGAAATCGTCTATCGGCAATCACCGAAGTGTCAGTCCATATCGGGGAATCAAGCAAGCGACCGATATGGACGACCTGCATGTAACGAAGGACGTCAAGGAAAATGTTGTTTTTTTTTTCTTTTCGCTTTTCAATTGACGCGAGCGCTCGCTTGGACATTTGAATTTGGTGGGCCTTGGCATCGATGTCTTTCCTTGATTTTGCAAAGAATTTTAATTGATGCGGGCGTGCAGGCGATTAATTACGCGAAAACACGATACGACGGGGATATTTTTGGAGTTCATAAAATACCGTTTCGAATGTACTGTTTGTTGTTGTATAGTAGGTTAAAGTAGGACGTTGCTTGAAATAATTTTTTTTTTTTCAGGTCATTATATTGTTAAACTTTGCAAATAAGTTTGTAAGGCTAATTAATTTCATTAGCATATACAAACACGTGGCTGTGCAAGGAATAATGAGAGGATCAAAGTTATAGCGTGAGTCAGTTTTATTTATTGACTCTGTGTTTACATTAGTACAGTTTCATTTTGAGTAAATACAGCATTCGTTGAAATTATGAATGACGCGAATTGTAAAAATACTGAAAATAGATTATTTTATCCTCCTGACCCAATTAATAGTTTGATGCAGTTCTATTTTCTCGTTTACGATTTCGATAAATATCTCAAAGAATGAAAAATCTGGAAAAACACCGTCCTCACGAAATTACATCGCTGCGAGAGAATTTTTTTATTCGAAAAGTCTTACGTCTTCGATAAATTTATGCCGCTTTGAAAAAACTGTGCGCGCGGGGATCGCGTAACTGAAAGTGAGGCTATATAATTTTGAATTTCAAATGATAAAAATCGACGCGTCAAACGGGTTCATGGTCAACAAAAACAAAAGAAGACATTGTCGAAAGATTTTCAATATAGCACGCACGCTGCAGATGCGTGAATATCGAGAAGTTATTTTTGATTAAAAAAAAAAGTTTTTCGCTTAAAACATTCCACCGATGCATTTTAACATTCTACCGGTAATTTCTTCTTTTCAGTCTAAACCAACTGCGCTGTTCGAAACTCAAAACACCCACGATGACAGCACAAAGGAGAGAAAGAGAGAAAGAAAGAAAAAAAAAGAGCACAGACACGAGACCATCGGCGAAAATAAACGGGGAGAGAAAGAGAAAAAAGAGAGATGATAGCCGACCTTGGGGATCTGGTCAGCAGGTCAGTGGCTCGTGTGGGCGTTTAAATCGCCAAAGCAGTGCCAATAACCCTTTCGGGTATATGCTTTTTTTAAAAAAAAAAAATTTTTTTTTTTTGCTCACGGTTACGGAATGTTGTAAATATGTGGAGCGAAAAGGAGATTCGCGTGCGGCGAGAAAATTGGTTTGTTTCTCTTGACTGATATATATGGTGTATATATACGTACGCGGAGTTGAAGAAAGCGAGGAAAGTCTTCGAGTACACTGAAAGTAACGATTCTTACTGATTTAGATGTTTCTTTGCTGTAAGTAGACTTGCAGACTGTAAGTAGAACTTGAGAACTAATTTGTACAAATTATTTTAACAAACTGTTACATAGTTTTTTTTCTAGCTCCAATTAAATATAATTATTTTTAATTGCTATCTTTTTATCCTAATATGTTCATTTAGCCGAAGGTATAATAAAATTTAAAAAAGGTTAATTAACCGGTTTTAGTCGCACTTGATGACGTCAAGTCTTGTTGCGTAATTTGAGGTGAAGAGAAGCCGCGAAATCTTTTGAATTTGATAGTAAAAAAATTTAATATTATACGAATGCATTTCTTCTCACGAGGTTAAAAAAATCTATAACCGTAATTTTAGGTTAGGAAAACATTATTTTTTTTAGGTTACAGTCCTAACCGATCGCGAAAAAAAAAAGCGGATCAATCTATTTCTCCTGAAAAAGGTCACGTATCGCTTCGCAATTGGTAATCGCAGGTGTAATAAAAGACCGAAAAGAAATTCTAACTGACTCATCGGGTTGTTAATTAGCAGCAGATAAAAAGCGCCTTAAAAAAAATCCGCCAAGGTCGCGCGCGCGATTTCGTGTGTGAGACACTGTCAGTCTGCGTATCTTGCGAGAGTGAAGAGAAGAAAAAAAAGGATCGAGACGCGCGAAAAAAGAACGAGGTCGTCGCTCGCGCCTTTGTCATTAAAAAGTTATTTTCGCTGAACACGAAATTAAAAAAAAAAAATCTTTTCTAAATTTTCACAGACGCTGCTCGATGTGTTTTGTTTATCCTGATAAAGATCGCGACATTTGCCAAACTCCAACGTAGCCGCTGCTTAATTACTTCCCCCACTCTGATACGAGATATATATTTTCCGCCGCGCGTGGGCGAATTTTAAAAAAGCATATCCGCGTTTATGTCTGTTGGTTATCGGTCGAAAAGAGCAAGAAAAAGAAGCTTAATTGGCTGCTTTTATTCTGTCGCGATCGCGGATTTCATCGCTGGAAATGTACTTGTGAGATCACAGATATTTATAATCTTTCGCCTAAGGATTATAATATGCACGCACACAACGCAGCAGACTCGAAGAAATTTATAAACAAAGAGCGCAACATCATCGTAATACGCGAGTGAATATTCGAAAGTTAAATTTGAAATTCTTGCATTCGCGCTCGCGCGCACACATCACTGCGAGGATGAATTATTCTATATGTGAAACGTTCGCAACAACAACAAAAATAAAAAGAAACGTATGCATGAAACTTGAAATTAAATTCTCGCCTAATGATAGAACGAGATTTTCTCTCGCGTTTTTTTTTTTTCAAGCTGCACGCAAACAACAGGAAGGAAATCGAATGTATAAGTATATTTTCTCCTATTCCAATTCCACCACGCGCCGCGCGACGCTAAATTATTATCTCGTCTCAACAGTTATTTAGATGAGCGAAACAAAGAGATAAGAGAAAGAGTCACTTTGTTGATATCGCTGAAATTTTTTGCTCACTGATATCAATTACTATCGACGATTTTACGCACCACGACAACATGTTGCATACTGCAATATTATTTATTACTTTGAAAAATTTTTTAATCTTACTTCTTACTCATTAGACACACACACACACACAAAGAGACACAGATACACAATTCAATTGAACTCTGTTTTCACAGAAAAATCCCGAGTCAAGAAAGTACCTCTTGGGTGAGTTCAGCAGGTCCAAAGCTCTCAACAGTTGTCTGCGAAGGTTGTGGCGGATCCGGTGAGGTGGTGTTCCTTGCATCGTCAGTGGCATTGTTGTCAGCAGCACTAGTACCAGCCTTGTCATTGATGTTCAACAAGTAGGCATGAATGTCATTGTGCGCAGCATTTATTCTGTTGTATCTACCCAAAGCGTTCAAGTCTTCAAACAAGTCTCTCTCATAATTGAGCAGTACGGAGTCAAGATTTTTAGGATGTACGAAAGCTGGCCTATGGACTATGGTATGGGAATCTGTATGCCAGCCAGAGCCATTGTTTAGATCCAGCGAGCCAACTCCTATGGTTTGTATGTCTAGGCCAAGGTACGAGTCAGGATCTACCCTCAGCAAGGAGAGTATGAGAGCCAGTTGAAGTAGCTCATCGCTGTAGAATTTCTTGAGGTTGAGCATGTTGTGTTTTGGCAGTTATTTATCCTAAGCTTATTTGTTGAAAAAATTATCACAGCTTTTTACACTTGTGCAAATTAACTTAGTGTAGGGCAACGTACAATAGTCCCTGTATCTAGATAAACTTGTTTTTTTTTTGCTTTTTATCACAGACACTGAAAAAAGTCTTGATTGTTTCTTTATTTATTTTTTGTCACAGTGGCTTTGCCCTCATATTCAGCACAATGAGTTTGTGAAACATTTTGGAAAATGTTTCCCCTTTAGCACTTTTGATTTAAAAAAAAAGCACACTCTTTTGCTCCAAAATCTTATCACGCGAGGTTGTTGATTTTTCAGCACCTGAAAAAAAAGAGTACGATAAACACGTAAAAATAACTTGCGCATCGATAAGAGTCTTACTTTTGCCAAATAATAAAACGCGAAAATCGACACACTGGTATATATAGGAATCATTCGGAGCGAAAAGATCGACGACTTATGAAACTCAACAGCTTGATGACGAAATTCATTGCAATTACACTGGGATGATGAGCATGAAGCACAAAATGTTGACAAGAGGTTTCACTCCGAAAAATCCCATAGCAGCGCGTAAAGAGGCTGCAGTAAACATACAACAAAAATAAACTTCAACGTACCTGTTCGTGTGTATCGTATATATACGTGTATATAGGATCAGCTGATCAGACAGGCCGGGCGGTCGGCGTGCGAATGCTTAAAGTTTTGCGGTTGGAAAACCAGAGAGTCGCGCGACGGTGTCTCACACACAACTCCCACTTCTCTCTTTCGTTTTTTTTTTCTTCTTCCTTTTTACACTGCACTCGAAAATAAACTCGACTCTTTTTTTATTTTATTTTATTTTTTTCAATTTTCCCGCTCTCGCCTCCGAACGCGCGCTCGCGAAACACTGTCTACAACATTTTTCGCGAGAGAGAGTTCTAAAATATCCAATTGTTTGCCAAAAGATATAGAGCGATTCTCTGTAGCTGCCAGCTGCCTGCTGATGCGACCGACGAGCGCGACAACGTGGGCATCACTGAGCTAACACGTATATACCAGCGTTAGCACGGCTGTGACTCAGCAAGCTTACCCCGGAACGATGATTGTGAGAAAGAGAGAGGGAGAGAAAGAGAGAATATTTAACCAGGGACGTAGTGTTGCATTGGACGTACCCGTCGCCATATCAAATGGCACCTGCGCACTGAACTGTCTGACGTATGTATGAGTTTTGTTTTTGTTTTTCTTTGTCGCGATTATAGGAGTCGTGATTAGAGCTGTTGATCTCGCGTCAGGTGAATATGTAGATTTTTGAGCTTTTGCGTAAATGGTTGCGGAAACCGTTCGAAAATATATATATATAATAAATACCGTTAACGACCTTTGAACGTGCCGGTTGTCGAACTTACTCTTTTATCTGTATTCATTAGCATACTTTTTTTTTTAATGTTTCTGTTGGATTTTCGAGTTTTCGATTCTTGATATCTTTTTTTCTGACCGGTTTGCCGCACGAGTTTCCTGTTTTGACTGCGTCTAAATCTACGCAATGGATTCATTTAAACATAAAATTTTTTTTTCATATGTAACATTGTTTTAAGCCTTACTGGCACTCAAGAAAGACAAAATAAAGGTTTTTAGCGAGGTTAACTAAATATATCACGATAGAGAGACGATAATTGATTTTTTTTACTTTTTTTGCGTAGATATAAGAAAAATCAAAGTAATAAAACCAGGGGGCAAGGGGGGGGGGATTGAAAAATGGTGTGATTAATTTATCATTCTTTTCAATTACGTAAATAATTTACTTCATTTAGAATGAGGAATTAGCCATAAAGCCTTTTTTTTTCAAATGTTTGCGTAGATTTAGCCTCAGTGAAAAAGAAAAGATACTCCGAGTGATTGGAATTCCAACTAGCGCTTCATTGATTCGTCCTTAACGTATATGAAACTCGATTTGATTTTACTGTTAAGAGAATATTTCGTCATGATTCATTGCGAGTTTGACAGCTGCAGTAAACTTTGTGCGATTTGTAATCATCAAATGGAGAAAATTAAATAAATATATATCTTTTTTGAACTTCTGATTCTCAAACAAAAAGTCAATCAAAAGCAAATAAAATTGTCACCAACGTTATATCTTATATGGCCGTACAATAGTTGAAACTCGTTTAACAAAAGAAAAAAAAAGGAAAAAAAAAACTCAAGGACTTTATATAGTCAAGTAAGCATCTAATGGCTCGAGCGACGACGCGCGCATATAGTGAAAGCCAACGTCCTCGAAACAACTGCCATCTTCATCACCCAACGAAAATTCGTGCAAACCTGATGATTCTAGTTTTTCGTGCAAAAGAATTATACATGCACTTGGCTATAATTGCGGCCATCGCGCGTTCTTGCTTTTCGAGTGAGATAGTGCGTGAGGGAATCCGGTTTTTTTTCCAAGCGATATTAGCTGGTAAAATTTGCTAATTCTTTCGAATATAGCAGTGTGACGCGAAAAAAACTGATATTTAGACGGCGGATGTTATAATCTTTGCTTTTGGTAAAATGTAGACTCGCGAAATTTTTTTTTATTTGTTTGCTTCAACGAGAAAAATATCTTAGTGGCTATAAAAATTCAGGCATTCGTATATATAGGAGAGATTGCGGATTTTTTCTTTATTTTTAAATACCTGTGCTGGTTTTTTTTTTCTTTTTAGATATCTTGTGCAGTCATTCAAATTACACCAGGAAAATTACGACTACTGCGATATTATGGCAGAACTGTGTCGTAACTTTAGTTGTTTTTTTCGTATGCATATTATAGCATAAAAATGAAGAAGAACGGAGATTTTTTTTATAAGATTGCTAATTGATTCATTTTGACTATATACTAGAACAATGGCGAATCTTCACTCCCAACATTTTTTTTAAATATCTCGGATTAAAAAAATATTCAATCAGCTGATCTCTAATAAACTTGACTTCAAAAATAAAGAAAAAAAAAATGCACATTACGAAACATCCTTTTTCAGTGCATATTATTCTGCGCAACGCAATAAGCCGCGCAACATTAATAATTACTGATACGTAGTACATAGCTAAATCATCAACAACGCAGTTAGTAGATAAAAACACAGACACCAGACGATTGATATAGATAGAGGGTCAAAGCTGCATAAAATCTTCCCGCCAATGACGATATCTACCTTATCGACGCGTCGCCGATAATGCAGTGATTTTTTCCCCTTATCTCGTGTATTATTTATTTTATTGTTGTTGCCGATCGGAAAATAACTCGCCAATGATTGTTGCAATTGCGCAATTGTTCTTTCAATACTCGTTCGATAAAATTCAATTTCATATAACTGATATTCGCATATTGTTATTGCAATAAAAGTGTATGCTGCAATTGACGTGATAAATCATCAAAATTTCCAGATGTTCCATATGGTCCCAAAAAAAAAACACTTGAATTTTAAAATGCTAGATAAAAGTGTATGCTTGAACCGTTAACGCTTCGGAATCCTCACGAATCCCTCATTAGAACATCAAACGACAGAAACGCTATCGGCTTGAACACTTGATAAAGATTAGTTAAATATCTATATTAAACCGATGAAAAATGACGGTAATCGGAACACTATTTTCAATTTCTTCGTACACAGATATCGCAAAGTAAAAAAGAAAACTCTCACAGAAAATAAGAAAAGAAATTTAAAAAAAAACGTGCCTTCGCTTTATTGTGTAATTCACATGTATGACATCAGCGCTAAATCATTAAAGCCCGGTGAAGTCTAATATATTTTTCCAGCTGTTGTACGTCGAGGCAACTGTTCAAACGAAACCTCTAATGCGAAGCACGCATGGTGTGAAAAATTCATAATTTTTTTCGAGTGTTCTATCCATATCTGTCGCGCGAGTACTCTTATCACTTTTATTTATCAATCGTTTGGCGTGTACATACATATCTTCGTATCTATCCACCTCTTTTTTTTTATTTTTACAAACTCATCGTAATAAGGAAGAAAAAAATCAGTTTATATTCAAACAATTGCGTCAGCCTCGACGATATTCGGCAAAAAGCAATATAAAAGATGAAAACCGGTTCACTTGCAGTCCACTCCGCGCGCGATATTCTCGATGTTTTTTTTTTTACTTTTATTTCCCTCACTTTTTCTTGCACGGACAATTCGCAAATCACACCGCGGGAAAAACCCACATGGTGCAGCATGACCGTCATCCATCCCGCGGCATGTAATTTAAACAGCTACATTAGCTACGAGAAGGACAACATTCCACGCGATACGTCAGCGTATATATACACATTGGTCAAACGTTTATATAGATGCGTATAATACTTTCACTCCAACATCGTTAAATTCATCAGCGTAACGTCGCGCACAGCAAAAATCTATGAGTTTTATATCTGCACACAAAAAAAAAAAACACAACACAACAACGCACTGACTCACCTCGAGTTCGTCAGCAGTTGAACCGCTGCTTTTGATCCTCAGACGTTTGGATTCGGGTAAAACTTGGCTACCAGGTGACAACGGTCTCATCCTCGGTAGATCTTCCATCATCGCCGTCATGATTTTCCCTTATCGTAATATCTTCCTCGAAGTAAAACAACAACAAAAACGTATAGATTGTCCGTGTTCGAAAGTGTATGCGTGCTGTTGGCTCGGCGCGAGTCTATTATTTCCTTAATTGAGAGGAACAGTGAGGCGAGTCGTTCGCCACTCCGCTGCTGCTGCTACTGTGAAGCAGATATGCCTGTTCCCCACTTCTCACTTTTTGTATCTTCCAGATAGCGGACGGCCTTTAACTATACAAGCACCGACACAACACATATACATACACACGCGGTTTATGTCGAGATTTTAAATTCTCGCGCGCTCGCGATTTGAATTTCCCGCGCCGTATCGCGCCGTGCGATTTTTTTTTGTATGACGGAGGGCTTTTCAATGTTGCACGTGCTGTTTACACGTCACTTTGTGAGCGGAAATCTTTTTTGTGTACAGTCACAGGCACTTTGATACAACACTTCGTTTCTTGTTTTTTTTTTTCTTTCGAAACCAATACCCGGCAACTTTCGATCAATGACTGACTGAACTCGCGCGACTTTTACATCAGTACAGTCCAAAGTCCACACGTGGAGAGAGACCTTCACTCGGACACTCTGTCGCATGTAAAACCGTACTCACGGCTTGTCAAAGAGGAACTGAATAAACAGCAGCCTCGTGTATGTACATTGATGTCGTATCTCTCTCTTTCGTTGTCGTCATCGAATTGGAGTGGGAGGTCGTTTACTCTCTCCTCTCTCTCTCTCTCTCTCTCACTCTCTCTCTCTCTCTCTCTCTCTTTCTTTCTTTTACTGCGGTTTTCTTTCTTTCACAAACGTGCGCTTTTCGACGATATTATTGAAGGTGTGTTATTTATCTACTTTGCTTTTCGATCGTGATAACAAAAATAGATGAGCGCGAACACACTTTACTTTTACTTTCGAGCGAACGAGGTCGAAGAAACTGGTTTTTAATTTTTTTTTTTTTTTCGGGAAGTGGGGAGATTAATATTATTCACGAAGATTCGGTTACTTATATCGTTGAGATGGTTTTGAAGAGATCGGTAAAAGTGAAGCTGCGAAGTTTTTGATTTCTTTTTTGACGCAATCGCGTAGAAAGTGTACGTGTTATTTTTTTGTTTAAACGTTACGTATAAGAGCGATTGCAAAATTGATATATAACGCTGTGTGTTTGAGGTTTGATAATAGCGATTTGAATTTCGTATGGAGATAACGATAATGCAATTGTAAAGTGATTGTACAATAATAAAATAGAAAAATAAAATGTTACCTTTTGATAATGATAAAATCTACATTTATTGGGTTATTTTTTCGAATATACTTTTGAATTTATTGTAAAACCAAAAATTAAATTATACTAAAAGAATGTACGTTTTCAAAATAAATGACGCGAGGTGTTTTGTAATTGATATGACGTAGCGAAAAATACTTTCGAGTAGACATTTTTCAAATTTTCAAATTGTTGATATCCGCATGAATGTTTGATTTACATAATCGATCTGTAAATCAAGGTCACTAACATCAAAACATGGTATTTTACGATTTATGGTTATCAATCTCTATTTACGGAAGAATCTAAAAAAAATAGTACCACAACTGAGAAGTGAATATGCATTTAATGACAGATTGATAACGAGCATTGTTGCCCAGACGCAAACAACTCATTAACTAATTACGACGGATCAAGTAACGGAGGCAATTAAGAAGAAATATATATGGAGAAAAATAGGTAACGCAGAATAAAAATTCAGTTTGCTTTACTTTAAACATATAATCTATGTATATTTAATTTGTACGCTCGTACATTGTGTCTCGGATAGTACTGCTTCACATTCTTTTTTTTTTTATTTTTGGTTCGTCCAAAATCATTCCTCACTCGTTCACACAACAAAATATCTATGACAACATTGTACCATAGTCCAAGAGCATCACTTTGTCATTATACACGAAGTTGGTAATTACGCGTGGAATAGATTTTTTTTTTAATTCTTAATGAGAGACCTTTTGCGTATATGAGTAATTATAGACGGCGCTTTTTTTTTTCATTTCCGTTACAGCGACGGAGCGCGCGAGTAACGAAATTTCGAACGGGATTTTCTTTGAAAAATAATGGTAGGTATATGGAACTTGGAGAATTAGATGTAGTTTGGAGAAAAAAAAACATTCGTTCGAAATCGCATTACTGACACACATTTCTCATACTTGCATTTTCTTTTTTTTTTTTGTTTGAAAGTTACTTAATAATACGAACTATACTGTAAGTTAATACTCAGAACCCTTCGCTCCGTTTTTTTTTGTTTGTTCATGATTGCACAAAATACATATATACTTGTTATATGTATAGATACGTCTACAAGTAATTCATAATAATGTATAATAATCAACTCTTAATCTGGTGTCCAGTCTTAACGTGTGAATAATCGCCTTATATTTTTCTTCTTACCTTTCGCGTTTGCATTCGCACACTCGACTTGCAAAATATGTAGTATAAAGAAGCCGAATTCCCATATACTTTTTTATTCCCTCTCGAATTGTGAATTTTTTTTTATTTTTTGGCATCGAACATTGAAAACTGACTTCTCGCTAATTTTTTTAGTGTGTACAGTTTTAAGCCTACAATGACTAAACAAAGATTTTTTGTCTTGTCTTTTTAGTATGAAAAATGTTCTAATATATCTTACTCTCGCTTATAATAATCATTCACAGAAAAACGATTTTCTATGGCAGTTTTACAGTTTTTTTTTTGAACAAATGTTTCCGATTGTGTATATATAGAATTGTATTTAAATGAAATCAACTTAAAACAAACTCATATAATACACATATAACAACAAATGAGTAAGCTAAGTGAGAATAAATGAGTGTTAACTAAGAATAGACGAAACGACAGGTATTCTTTACAAAACTATCGAAGAATAAAAATTGAAAAATGTAGTTTTTGTAAACGCAAAATACTGATCGTATAAAAAAGAAAGGAAAAATTCTATCAATGTCGGCATCAGCACCTCAGAAGAAAGAAATATCGTATCTCAAAAAGTTTAAATTACAAGTATTATAGTAGCCGTAAGTTAATAGGCCCGCAAAAATCGCACCACAACATTTCTCTCTCTCGCAACTCTCTCGCTCGCACTAACGATTTTTCGTCGATGAGGAAAAAACCCTTTTTTTCAACTCTTGTCTTACTTTGTTCAGTGAAAAAATAGTCTATTTACAAATTGTTCAAGGGAGAGATTACACATCTTTTTTATCATTATCATTATTATTTTTTCTTAAAGCTTTTTTTTTCCTCTTTTGTGCGTCGATTCGCAGTTTATATTTTTTTGTCTTGTATCATATATCAAAATCTAGAGTTCATTTTTTTTAGTTTTTTTTTTTCGACGAATTCAAAATTGGTGGACGCAAGTGTAAAAAAGAAGGTAATGTGTACGATAATAATCGAGTGAAAGAGGCGAAAACGAACAAGCGAGTAGAAAAAGATCGTTAAAAAAGTCTCGAAAATATTTACATTGTGTGCATCGTTATCGATGTGCGTGTGTTAACCCAAAAAAAATTGATGAAAAATTGCGCCCGTAAACGTTACTTTCTTAAGATCGTGCGAGAATAAGTAAGTAAAAGAAAAAAGCTTTTACAAAAAGTGTACAATACAAAATGAGCTCATCATCATCGTCGACGATCAATAAATTTAACAAAGCGGACGGTGGGGGGGTTGAGAGGAGAGTCGAAG
Organism: Galeopsomyia nigrocyanea; assembly: GCA_035047105.1. NCBI lineage: Eukaryota > Metazoa > Arthropoda > Insecta > Hymenoptera > Eulophidae > Galeopsomyia > Galeopsomyia nigrocyanea. The sequence continues at coordinate 11,198,187 of JAWWMK010000032.1, read as the reverse complement.
GTATATATATATATATAACGCACACATCACACATACACATGTACAGTTCATATATATATCTCATTATCATTTTACAACTATCGACATTCTCTCTCTCTTTTATCTCTCATACTCTCTCGGACATATTGCATTTTGTATATCTGCCTATTTATAGCGAGTATCCAATGAAAAAGTAACTAGCAGTTAGAAAGATTAGTAACTATAATTCTATATGTCATCTCTTTTTTTTTTGGTGTTGGCGGTATTTTTTTTTCAACGAAGAAAAGAACGGAAGGAATTGTGCGAAATCACAGAATAACACGTGTGCCAAGTTTTTGTGTGTATAATGTGCCGATCATCGAACGGAACCAAGTGGTTTTTCATTTTCTCTTTTTTTTTTTCATTTCGGATGGATCGGATTTTTGAAGAAGGACTGAAGGATTTTTTTGTTTGTTCGGTGCGCGACATCGTTAAAATATCTTCTGCCGCTGATATGCCACACTCTAGTCAGTGTCTTACGTATTTTCCCTTTCTCGTTCTCTTTGTGCTTCGATCGCGTTTACCTCGACTTTCGATCGAGATAATTCAGCAGCCACTCGTCTATCGTGTCGGAATTCTGCTTCACCCAGTGGATGTTGAATTTGATCGTTTCCAGACTTTGATCTAACATCCTTTGGCCACTACCTACGTCTATACCCTTGAAGTATTCTTTTACCTAAAAAAAAAAAGAAACACACGTTTACATCGAACACTTTTCAATCTCACCCAATCGAAACTCACCTCGTGATAATCGTACTCGGTGAAGAAATCCGAGGTGACGACGTTGATGAGCGAGCCAATCGTCAGCGATCCATTGCCGAACAAACCCTGAATGTGCGACCAATGAGCCTTGAGATGCCTCCACGCCAGCAATTTACCTTCAGGATTTTTGGCGACCGATGCTATAACCGACTCGACGTCCTGTGGCCTCACGAGGCTTCGATCAAGCGTTTGAGTGAGATATCGCTGCAATAACCACGGATCCGTCGACGCACCCAACGCTTGTAACATCACTTGCTTCTCGCTCGGGAAAAGTGTCTTACGATACGTATCCCAGCAGTGATACCACTCTTCTTGACCGCCGAATTTCACACCGGCGGCGTACACCACATCCCGAATATTCGGCGCGATTTTCTTGTTTCGCAACATCCAGTCGTCGAATAAACCTTTCGCTGGTTTCACCACGTCGTCCAATTGTAGATTCACCGCTGATTGTAGAACCAAGATTCGGAGTAACCTACGGATTGTAACGGTTGATTAATCGAAATTTCACCAAAATGAAAAAACAAAAAAAAAATCGAGCAAAGTATTCGTCCCAAAAATCGTTATCAAATACTTTACAATTCCGGTAAACAAATCCCAAACCAAACCAACTTTTTCAAATGTGAACCATCGTCGCTCCAACCGACGTATCTCGTAACGGGTGCAATGAGTTTCTTGAAGAACACGATGTATCTCTTGTAAGCCGCGCTCTCGCTCAACTTCTCCTTCCACGAGTGAAGATAATTCAATGCCGTCGCCCATGGCACGTAATCCCTTTCGTTCAACAGATACAATGACAATTCCAATGGTACCGATGCATTCAATTCACCAGCTTTGCACAAAGTGAAAGCGTCGTCTATGAGATTGGCGCGATCGGCGGGACTGAATTTCGTGTGATCCTTCAATAAAGTTTGAATGATAGCTTGCCACATGTCGTCCGGATATGATACTCTGTAGAAACCAGTCTGATTGACGTTGCACTTGATGTAATCCGTGTCGTTGGGGATGTCGAACATGACTATATAAAAAAAAAGAAGAAGAGAGAATGTAAAAATTATCGATTTTCCAGGATATACACATATAGAAAGCGAAAGCCACATTCGCAATTACCATCGGTCATGTTCATCCACACGTTCTGCACGTCTCTGGAGTCCTTGCTGGTGTAATAGCTCAGCGGCACGTACCATTTGTAATTGAAGGGCGATTTGGGAGCCGCCAGAGTGGTTTCGTTCACGTACGGCGAGACGAGAAATCGCTTTTGCGACGCGGTGATGGTGTTGCCGTCGCGCGTGATTGTGATCAGCGGGAAGCCCGTTTGTTGAGTCCACGTGTCCATTATTGCCTACAAAAAAAAGAGAGACGAATCTTCCCTTAGTCTCGAGTTCAATAGTATTAAACAAAGATCAACGTTACCTTGACGTCGAACGTTTTGTTGACGTGTTTGGTGAACACAGCCCACAGATCGTTCGTGTCGGCGTTCCCGTAAGCGTGACTCCCCAAATAATCGTTCAATCCGATCTTCAGTGTATCCTCCGTCAAAAAACCCTCCAACATGTACAGTATCGAAGCGCCCTTGTTGTAGCTTATGGTGTCGAATATGGATTCGATCTCCGATGGATCTTTCACTTGTACGCTTATCGGATGACTACTCGCCAAGGCGTCGAGATCCAGGGCCGGTTGAATCTTGTCGAGGATGAATTGATCCATCATACTCCACTCGGGCGAGATGAAACTCACGCCCTTGTACTCGAAGAAACTCGCCGCGCCCTCGTTCAACCAAAGATCGTTCCACCATTTCATCGTTACCAAATTGCCAAACCACTGGTGTGCCAACTCGTGCGCTATTACTACGGCGATCCATTCGTGCGCGGCGGTCGATGTCTCGGCTGGATCGTACAGGATCGAAGTTTCGCGGTAGGTTATCAGACCCCAGTTTTCCATCGCACCAGCTCCGAAGTCCGGGACGGCTATCAGATCTGTGGAAAGTAAAAAGTGTTGAACGAAGTTCGATGAGTAATCATATCTTCTTTTTTTTTCGTACCTAGTTTTGGCAGCGGATACTGAACACCGAAGAACGACTCGAAGAAGTCCATCGTCCTCGAGGCTGTTTTCACGGCGTAAGTAGCTTGCGGTAACATCGTCTCGGCGGCATAGACCGAAACACTGACGTTACGTCTGGTCATCTGGGAGACGCGCTTGAAATCGCACACGACGAAGGCGACGAGGTACGTCGACATTGCCACCGACTCTTGAAAGTCGTCGCGTAGCTGTGAAAAATTCGTCGACTATCGTGAGCGATAGCGTCTATGGGCTTACGTGCCAGCATTTCTTTGCCGGATATTAAATATCGATATATTTACGATTGTCGGAAAAATACGTAGATGCACACGAATCACAATATACACAAAAGAAGAAAAAGAGTGGAGTTTGGTTTTTTTTTTTGGATAAAACTCACGAGTCCGGTGCCCATGTAGAATCCGGCATCTTCAGTGTTGGCGATTGGCATGTTGCAGAGTGCAATGTGAAATCGATCCCGGAATATGGACACCTTGAATTTGGCCTTGAATTGCGGCTCGTCGAAGCACGGGAACGCCGAGCGAGCGTACGTCGGCTCGAAATGGGTTGTTGCCAGATACCTATGGCCGTCGAAAAAGCTTTTACACACGATTAATATTTCAAATGCTTCTCTTTGTTTCGTTCTTAATTGTACTTTTTCACTTTCATCATCATCATCATCACAATATACGAACACAACGATATATAGATGTCCTAAAAGTCAACGAGAATACGCAAATAAAAACGAACAAAGATACAGAGGGGACCCAAGATGTATAAATATAAGATATATTAGGAAGGTTTGATGTGAATGATGATGAGGTGTGTTTTTTTTGAAGTGTAATAAATGTGCGGAAAAAACGTGGCACGGATTATACTTTGAAAGCGTGATGGTTTTTCAATGTGAGGTGGGTGTACCTTTATAACTTCATTAGCCTCACAACAACACTTGCGTGAATTTCAAATTAAGTTGATAGAACTACTTGATGAAGGTGTTATAACTGCTGAAATCGCTTCGGAATACCAAATTTGCCTTGTAAAAACTATTTTGAAACGAATCCAAAAAGAAATTTGTAGAATAGAAATGAGCAAAAGAAAGTATTGTGTCTTTTAAATTAAATATCTTTTATTATGCAATTTTCAAAAATTGTTACTAAATATAAAAAAAAATTATAATCATCCCAATTTATCTTGAGTAAAATCATAAAATAAGTGATTGAAAAAAAGTTTCACCCAAATGCCTTCAATTATTTCAGTGAGTTGAGTAAAAACGTCAATTTTTGTTTTATTTTTAAAATTAATATTTGTAATTTAAATATCGACGTACGGTTTATCATAATTGGGACTTGACTCCAAATATTGAACATAATTTAAAGCTTTAAAAATACTTGTGAATTTTTGTGCTCAGAGTGGCATTATATCAGGTACACCTACCTCACTTTGCTTTGAAAAACTATCCAAGATATTACAATAAAAATCAAACAATTTTCTTTTTCAAAAAAGTGAGCGTGACATTTCTCATTCATAGTGCTGTCCAATAAAATACAAAGAGCGAAATAGCGAATCGAAATATCGATTCTGCAATGAGAGAGAGTGAAGTGAGCGAGTGAGAGGCATGCATATAGAAATGAAAATGAAGTAGTATATATAGAGTATATATATAGGGATGCATATTGAGAAAAGAAGTCACGTAATGGTTTTAGATACCTTTTCTCTCCGTGGGCGTTGACGTAACTGCTGAGATAGAAGCCCTCGAGTTCGTTCTTCAGCTTCGAGGCGAACCTCAAGTGGACCGAGTAGTTCCCCTTTTTACGAAACTTGCTCTCCTCGAGCTCGAGATAGAGCTGCTGATGCCGTGGATATTCCAGCATCCTCGAGATCTTTAATCTGCGACCCTTGTGATCTTGCACCATCTAACCGTTTTGCAAGTGTATGTGTTGTTGGCACCCATACAAGAACACATTTTTCGTCTCGTCAGATATTGGATTTTAGATTATCGTCGCGACGATCTCACTTTTACTTTTATACTCTCTTTTTCTTTTTCTTTTTTGATCTTGGCAAAACTTTTCTTTTTATCTCTCTTTCGTTGTACGAAATTTTTATTTTATTTAAAATGGCAATGATTAAAATAATTTTTGTAAAAAAGAAAAGTTTTCTTCGAACGATATACATGAATGTACCAATTGATATTACCTTTTCGGTTATTGTCAAGTTTTTACTATGGAAGACGATAAAATTGGTCTCTCGGTCGACGTGAAATTCGATCGTGACTTGTCCTGAAACGAGATTACAAAATATCAATCAATGAATCAATCAACGTATAAAACATCTTCAATTAACTATCAAGACAAATCAATTACCTTTGACTTCTAATGTCGTGAGATTAGGATGGATGGTGATGTTGTATCGCGTTGGACGCGCAAAACTCGGCAACCTGACATTGTCCCACGGAAAGATCTATAGAAAAAAAAAACAATTAATTAATAATAATCACATCCAATTAAAAGCGCCGGTCGATTGATCACCGCGGCACGCCAGAGTAAAACCAGCGACGGATTAGTCGCGGAAAGACTTGTTTTTAACGCGGGCGCTCGCGCGCTTGATTGCCCGCAAACTTTAAAACGCTTGTTGAAGCCCTATGTACATGCATACACACAACGCACAACGATTTTTTTTTTGCCTGTCAAATCTGGTTATATGGAAATTTCTCGTTCACCCGCACACACGTGGCAAAAAAACTTTTAATTAATCGATTTTTTTTCTAATCGACGCGCGCCCTTAAAGTTTGCGAAAACAATATCATAAAAAAAAAGAAGAAAGAAAGTTTTTTTATTTTTCATCTTCATTTTTTGGCGCAAAAGATTTAGATATACATATAGTACTATGTCGGCGTTGGCGCAGTATGATGTGAGTTTAATCGCGAAAAAAAGGGCACTCAAAGGAATTGAGGTTAGCAGCCTCGAGCTTGCAGCTTGCAGGCTATAGACTATATAACGCCAAGTATAACTACTGCCGAGCTTTTCGACGCGATGCATATATACATACATACTATAAACAGGTTAGGCGAAGCAAACGGGTTTTTCAATTGGACTAACGACGTGGTTAATCTTCGCTCGTGCAAACACATCATCTTCCGCGCTTGTATATGTATATATATACGAGCAAAGTTTTCGACGCGAGCAAAGTAACAAGTGGTGGAGAGTGGCGCGAAGCGTGTGTGCGAGAATATTATCGATTTCGAGATTAATATACACTTTCACGCAATTCTCACTCAAAATCTACAGAAAAAAAAAAATAAATAAATGACGTATATAGAAGTAAATATGAAAACGTACGTCGCCGTTGGTAGCGATGGGTTCGCCGGTCTCCTCGTCGATGTCGGTGACCAGGTTCGTTGGCTTCTCTCCAGCGCAAGGGCAGTCTGTGTTGTAGTAGTAGTACATTGGGAAGGAAGGAAGGAAGGCGTCAATTAATTACCTCCTACAGTCGTTTGGGCTATTCAAGTGTTATACGTAGCCGATTACGAATTCAACAATTAATTATGCCATTATTTCGCGTGCCACGAGCAATTAGCCCACTCTCTCGAGAATGAGAGAGGATCACTCGAAAGGAACTTCAAAAATGCATGGGAATTTTCTTCTTCTTCTTCTTTTTCACCCACTTGCACGAGTATAATGGCAATGTCTTAATTGTTGATTACCCTTTCGGTACTTCTTTCTTTTTTTTTCCTCACTCGAGAATGCATAAAGAACTTCGTATTAAGAGGAGAAAAAAAAGCTGCTCGCGTATAAATCTCAGCTTCTAATTACGGGCAGAAAAATTTAAAAAAGAAGCAGAGCTACATTTTTTCCCCGTTGAAGAAAGAAAAAAAAAAGCGTTTATAAAATTCCACAACCACGGGAAGATTATTTCACGCTCTAGAAAATTTAACTCACCGTTTTGTGGTCCCGCGAAAGCGATGATGAGTGATATGGCGAATAAAGTTGCGAACACCACGGTAGCGATGCACAAGGCACGCTTCTGCGAGCAAACCGCCGCACCATTCTGCTCGTAGATGTTGCGCTTGTGCAGAGCTGGATTTGTCTCTCCTGCGAATGAAAAAAAAAAAAAAAATTCAGAATTAGATATAAACAACGCTTTGGCAACGATGCGCCACACAGATACACACACACGCGCGATACACATTATAATTGACCCAGAACATGTAACCTGCGATTCTGTATTCTTTGGTTTTCCGCTGCTGCGCCGCGCGCTCGCGGGAAGGGTAAATCGATGATATGCTCGCGCGCCGAATAATTGGAGCGCGCGGAAAGAAACGAAAGAATATTGCGGACGGATATGTATGTGTGTGTGTATATACCGCAGCGAATCTTTATCACGTGGATTTCTTCTTCTTCTTTTTTTTTTATTATTATTCAACGAGTTCGGATACTATTCAGGCCGCTGCTCTGTGCTGGAATATTTCACGACGTTGGAGACTCGAATACGATAACTTCGACGTTGTATCGTTTATAGGCTTTTATCGCGCGTCTTATTTTATTCTTCGTATATATTCTAAAAAAAAAAGAAAGAAAGAAGAAGAATCTGCACTGCGCTCCATAAGTCTAAAAATCCGTGTAAGCGCGCGTGAACACCTATATATGTGTGTATATAAAAGCTTGTGGGGGCTCATGAAAAATTTCGCGTCGCCCGGTTTTCGCCACTGCTGCTGCTGCGCTGCGCACTCGACCTCGATTCTCATTGGGAACTCTTGCCTTTTTTTTTGTACCTCGCTTATGCTCGCTTGCGCGCGCGAGAGCTTGCAAGGTGTGTATATGCGCTTTGTTTATATACATCAAGCGGCGGAAAAACGTCGCATCGCTCGTCGTGTCCTCGGATGTAGGTGAAGAGGGTTCTCAGCATTAATTGGATTTTGCATTCGTTACATATATATAAGAGAAATAATAATAATGATGTATATATAAAACATATATACACACAATCGGAGAAAATCAGTCTTCTGTCCCTCGAGATAGTGAGACAAGTTGAACAACCTCGTGGGACGACGCCGAGGGGGGCGACGAATTAAAAATGCAAAACGTGGATAATATCGATCGCGCGGGGGAGTATAACACGTGGGTTTAGGAGGCAAAGATATGCCATAAGTGGGACGACGACTTTATATTGTGTATATATATACATATACGGAAGGAAGACACACACAGATATATACAATGATGTATAGTCTGTGCCTTTAGCGACTGTGTTTAGGTGATTATTGATTTATTATCTATATGCTGTCGATATATACACATCCCACGTGTGTGCAAATATAACATACTTTTATTTCTCTTATCGCCGAGCTTTTGAATTATTAACTGTGAGAAAAAAATGTATATATTTACTTTACTCGTGGTGACGACGACGCGCTAGAAGTTAATATCCGCGCGCGAGCAAACATAGGATTCCAATTAAAATTTTTTTTTGTTCCAACGGGATATATTAACTAAGCGAGGAAATTGCACGAGAAAGAGAATAATTATCGTGTTCAAGTACCCGCACCCCTTCGCGCGCATTAAAAACTTTCTTTTTTTTCGAGCAAGCGTTTAAACGTCGAGGGATTTCTCCGTTATAATACCGAAAAAAAGAAAAAAAAAAGATATAAATTCCGATACGAACCGTGTGGGCAAACAGGCATTTAAAAACCATATATACATAAAAAAAAAGAAGAGGAATTCCGCGGGAAACAAAATAGAGGCAGCTGCGAGAGAAGAAGAAGAAGAGAACAAAAAAAAAATGCCGTCAAACACATAGTTCAGCGAGGCGTATAACAAAAACTCGCGCGCATAAACGGGGGAAAAGGGTAGGTATAGTATATAGTTGGTGGTGGGTCGTTGCCTCACTCTCGGACAAATTGCACGTAGAGAGAGAGAGAGAGAGAGAGAGAGAGTACCCACCGCGTGCCGTTGTTGATGTCCGACGACCTCGTTTCTCACCGAAAAAAAAGGGGGCCTCGTCTGATTTAAGCTACGGTTATACTACTGAAATTATAATTGTAACTCGGAGATTTTCGATATTCGTATGGAATTGAATGACATGACGACGGATTTTTGATATATGTAAAAGATGGATTTTTTTCTTTTTCTTCTTCTTTTTATAGCATTGAATGTGCAATGCGAGGATTTGTTCTCGAGCCAATGCGGAGAGAGAGAGAGACTGCTGGAAATATATGTATCGTACGTTAAGATTTCTTTTTTTTTTGCCGGAGGATATCACGCGGTACGTGTAAATCGTATCACGCCTCGTCGATGTTCTTTCGGAGTTGGATATAAAAAGAATAATTTGACGATAAGCGCGAGAAAAAATTGCCTTTTGCCTTTTCGATGTGTCAATTAAAATTATTCTCTCAATGCGGCGACGAAAAGCAAAGTTGACGAAACGAGAAACCATATATTCCGGCAAACGACTAATTGCTTTTCAGTTTCAGCCGTAGTAGTCGTATTTTTAATTAGATACTTCTTTTTTTGTTTTCAAACGGTAAACAGCGTCACGGCTCCGTGTTTTTTTTTTTTTTTTTCACGACTTTTCAAACATTACTCGCTGCTATGTCTCTTTTGTGTGCTTGTATCCAGGTTACGCGATATATACAGCAAATTTTTTTTTTCAATGAAAAGTTTTCGCACGTAAATCCAATTTGAAATTCTTTGAAGTATATAGAGATAAATTTTGTCATACGCAGTTACAATCTATTCCTTTATAACAATACACCGAAATTGCCGTCGCAAATGAACTCGAAAATTCCGCGCGTATACGTCCGTAGCTTCTCCCGAAAATTTCCATATCAAAATCCACGCGCAAATTCAAATCCCCATTCCCGAAAATTTGCATTACAATATAATAACCAAAAAGAACTAGCATTCAATTTCCAAATGCCATGTACGCGAGAAAATTGTTGCATCGTTTATGCTACATTTATATATATCGAGAAAAAAAAAACACGTGAGCTTCATAAGATCGCAAGCTCTATAATTGACAAACTCGTGTAACGCGTTTGACACGCGTACATATTATATACACACATAGATCTTTTCATCGCCGGAAACATCTTGGAAGATGGATGGCTCTCATAAACAAGGCTTAACAATGCCCTCCCACCCTCTCGCACTCTCTTTAGGGGTATAAGTTTTGTGCCCCCCCCAGCGCGCGACTGGAATGCAGAAATAACTAAATCCCTTTTTTTTTGCTCGCCTAATGCGATTGGAATGTGATTTCGAAAAAAAAAAAGGATTTCATCGTCACACTTGTGGATGAAAACGATATGCACATGTATATAAAGCTAACACAGACACAGAAAAAAAGAGAGTGATATATATATAAGAGAGAGAGAGAGACGTGCATCAAACACCGACCTGTGAGAAAGGCGACATCGTCGACATCCTGCTCGTTCATGACGAAGCGATTGGGCGGCGGGTTGCGACGGTAGACAAATCCCTTGACCTCGCCGTCGCTCGAGGCATACGAGACCTTGATTAAAGGTTCCCTCTGTTCTGCCAGTTTAACAACTGCACGGTTATCTTGGGTTTGTTTTCAATGAATCTTTTCGACTATGGACGGAGGCATTGTGTGTGTGTGTGTGTGTGTATGTTTGGTTCGTCTCTCTTTTTAACTGTGTATTGTTATTCTTGCGAAACGATAAGCAAAAACGAGAGAGAGAGAGAGGACAAAAAAAAATCCTTCTCTCTCGTTAATTTTTTTTTTCGGTGTGTGTATATGTGTGTGTATGTCTGGCCGGTTGGCCCGCTATATAGCGACTGGCAATGGCCGAGCTACCCCTGCGTCGTCGCGCAGGAGGGCGCTTAACGCACAGAGCGACATCTCGTGGTTTATACGATCTACGAGCCCAACGAATAGGGGATGACTCTCTCTCTCCCGCGAGAGGGAGAGAGAGAGAGATGAAGGTAGACAGAGAGTGGTGGAGAGACAGGCGAACTGAGTGCGTTTCGAGAGAAATTGTCACGGTATAGGTGCGCTAATTTTGGAAATTAGTAATTTTAATTTGTTAATTTGTTAAAATAGTCGTCAATTCGCATTCATCGATAATTGAATAAGTTTCGATGAAGCTTCGGGAAAGGATTGGAAAAATCTTTGGCGCACGAATTAACGAGAAGCGTCAATAACGTAGTCAGCCAGCGCACGCTTGCAAGCTACCCCTCGTGCGCTTTTCTCTGTCTGTCTCACTCTCTCTCTCTCTCCCTACCTTGTTGGTCGGTCTATGTGCTGCACACCATCGCATTGGTGGTGGCGTCCGAAGCTCATGCGCGAGCATCGACCGCTCGCCCGATAACGCCATAGAGAAGGGGGCAAAGCTGGTGGAAGCGCAATGGGATTCGCACGGGGAATTGAAAAGTCGGAAGGGGGGCAGAGAGGACGAGCCAACGTTTGCAGACGTTTTTTTTTCTTTTTCTCCACGTGATTACACTTTTTTTTTATAATGTGTAAAATTATAAGCGGATTTTTTTTTAGAGTGATCGGCTGTTGGTACGAGAGGGTTGGTTTTTTTCGACTGACGGAGTTTTCAAAGGGTTGCGAGCGGGTAAATTTGCAATTTGTATTGTTTGATGGAAGAAATAAGCTTTGAAAGCTCATTGAAAGTATTTTTAAAGCTTTTTAAAAGATTTTTTAATTCTTTTTTAAAGTATTTTTATTAAAACAGTAAATCTAGATTATATGAAATACTTGCTGCAAATAAAATACAGCGTACAATATTTCATTTATAATTAGCAAAAAAAAAATGAAATCTGAATCTTATTAGGGAATGTACCCAGTTACATGAAAAGTAGAACAAAAAAAGTGTAATAACGAGTTATTAATCTCCTCACGGCTCATCTGTACAAGCAGCGCGTCACGAAAAGCCGACAATTACAATTCCAAACAGTAAAAAAAGAAGAAGAAGAAGAGAGCAAAGAGGCATATCCCAGTGTAAGCTCTCGGGTATAACAGTGTCTGGCAACGCCACCGCACGGGGCGAGAAAGCATCGCACAGCCAATTTGCATAATCCAACGATAAGGCCGGCGTGTGTGTATATACGTGTGTGTGTGTGTGTGTGTGTGTGTGTGTGTGTGCACGATCGATTTCCACTTGTTAATATAAAAAAAAAGAAGAAAGATTCTTTTTTCTCTCTCCCTTCGGACGCGTAAAAGAAGAAAGTTGAGAAAATGAAGTTTCCCCTCGTTAATTTTCGGCTGCTCTCTCTTTCTCTTTCTCTCCTGGCAAATGATTGTCAGCCGAGGGATGCTGCGTATACGAATCGATCGGTGTCCGCTCCCCTCTCTCTCTCTCTCTCTCTCTCTCTCTCTCTTAACTTCTGGCCGACGCCGGCGCGCGCTTTTTTTTCCTCTCTAGTGCACTTCTTCGGCCTTATCTCTTTTGTCGCTCGCGTTTAACGCATTACGCAACCCTCAGTCTCTCTCTCTCTCTCTCAAGGGGGATGTGAGTTACTTTTTTTTCTCTCTCTCTCTTCTTCTTCTTCCCTCTCTCTCTTTCTACCGCTGCGATGATCGGGTTAGCAGCAATTTTGCAGCCAAACTCCTTTTGTTTCGTTTTTAATTGGCGACGAGCACCTCTTCACGAAACTTCGCTCGATTTGTTCGCTCGTGGCTATGATTACAAGCTCGAACGAGCACGAGGAGTAAATTGAGTGCTCTGAATGCGGAAACAAAGAAACGAGTGTTGCTTTACTCTCGTTTTTTTTTGTCGCTCGTGATTTTATTATTCGATTGTCATGCTAATTTCATTTTTTTTTTCGTTTGGTGAAGATACTTTGGTGTTGAAGGTTCAAAGGGCGCTAATCAATATTCATAGATTCTGAGAGTTTTAATTTGAATGATTAACTGGAAATCTTCACTGAAAAGCAGACTTTCCTAGTATTACAAAGTTTTCCGAGCTAAATCCAACATTTTCGAAAACTTCAATAACCATCTAAAACTCCAATATTCCGAAACCTTCGTTTAAGCATAAAACATTTCATAACTCCTCTCAAGAACGGCATATCTACCCTATAAGGTATACACAAAAAAGCCCTCACGCGGAGAGATTTGAGAGCCCAAAGCAAACAGCCTCGACGAAAAAAAAAAAGAAACTTCATTTCGTCGGCCAAAAGCCTAGAGGGTACGTATGTATATAAGAGATAGAGGCATTGGGACTATTTTTTTTTACGTCGGCTAATTTACTCTCGAGATATGAAAAAAGAGCCACTACGTTTACACGTCCGCGAGGTGCGCAGATGTATATCGATGCTCTCCCTTTTTTTCCCTTACGACGTTATATACGTGAGTTGATTTCGCAATTTTTCCGTATAAAAAGATCGATGGAGGGAAAGAAAAAAAAAATTTTTTTAAGCTGAGCTTCATTGAAAATCTCGAGATAATTATCCGTTGTATCAGTCACCCGCGACTAGATAAAGCAACAAGTGCAACGTAAATTGGCTGTCGCTCGACGATAATAACGACGTCGCTTTGAGAAAATTACTTCGAGAAGTTTTAAGAAAAATTAAAAAAAAAAAATACTCACCGGCTGTAGCCGATGCTGTGCCGTTTTGTCCAGGTGTACGTCCAGTCGAGGTACGACCGATCGGCTCCATGCGAATGGCTTCGCTACTGGTGCGTCCCGAAGACCCTGTTTGTGCTCCTGGCATCTTGTTATTCCTCGATGATTGTGCGTTTGTGTGTGTGTGTGTGTCTGTTTAGATTACTTTTTTTATTTATATAATAATTATCTAAAGCGAATTACTTTCTTTTACTTGTTTTTTTTCTTCTTATCAAAATATTCTAAATGAAACCTAGGCACGTGGAACCTAGGCTCGTTAGCGCAACAGCGTAAAGCACATCGACAATTTGGACGTGGCAAAGTGAATTTGCAAGTCGCGAAGCAACATCAAGGTACATTATATAAAGTGTGTATATATGTATATTTAGGTACGCGAATCACAATTCCTCGATAGATAATAATTCTTCCTTTTCAAGCAACAGCTTTGTTGTATACACATATATATATATTTTTTTTTTATTACATAATAAAACGCGTGTGTAAATATATATACGAAGAGGTAAAGAAGACAAGCTGAAGTGTGAAAGACGTACGTTGTTCCCCGAAAAAAAAGGCGCGGCGTTTATAATGTACAATATATATGTATATTTTAGAAATGCGTTTTGGTTAGTAATAATATCTAGCTCGAAAGTTTTGGCACACACAGTAATCAATGATTTCCTTCTAGTACGCAGAATCACATTATCTAGGACGTGTTTCCAGAGTCGTCGTTCCCCTCCACGCACATGCACGCACACTTGTCAATTAAGGCACGCACCCTCTACTATCCCCCCTTCATTGACGGCATCAAGGGTGCGATTATTACTGCTCTCTCCTCCTTCTCCTGCAATAATACGAGGGATCAAGAAAAAAGATATAGTGTAAGGGTGTCGCAAGATGGATCAGTTAAATTTTGTGGAAGAAAAAAAAAATTCGAAACGAAGAATGCCAGTTTTTATTTCCTCTTGCTATATATATATATTTGCGATCTAATAAACTTGTTTCCAGAGTGTATATATACATATATATATATATATATATATATATATATATATGTGTGTGTGTGTGTGTGTGTGTGTGTGTGTGTGTATGTGTATCGGGTTATTTACCGACCAGTAGGAAATCGATAGGATGAGCAAATAAAGTTATAGCGAGGATGAAATTTCGGAGCTGATGTCTAAACAGATGTCTATCTGACATATATCTCTTCTCGTCGGTGGAATGATACACTTATGCGAGCTATGATGTTACCCTACTAAGGATACATTTATGGATGATTTGTTTTCTCTTTATTCGTATTTGCTTTCTTGAAAAAGATGCAGTAAAAATAATGAAATAAGGCTGTTGTATTATTCAAAATAGTTTTCTTGAATTAACAACAAATAATTCTTTGTTTGAGAAAATTTACAACTTAAAATAAAATTTTTTCACTCACGTTTTAATTATTTTTTTTAAATTCTGCATATAATCGAAACAAATACATTTCTTTTATAAAAAAAGGTAAACATAAGGCTCGATCGATATCAATGTTGAAATTTCTGATATTGAAACCTCCTAATTTTAATTGCAATAAAGCTCAGCCTTCAATTCGCCGTCTAAATTTCTGGTAGCACGACAGGAACGTTAGCCGGCCGGCGACGAGTTTAACCTATATATTTTTAAAGGCTAAAAGCTTGGCTGAGTTGCCAGAGTTGATTACTTCAGTCTTAATAGCATTGAACAGGTGGTTTTACCGGATTTTCGGGTAAATTTGATGATATTGATATTTTTTTAATTTTAATTAGATTTGTTTCATACTTTTCCCGTTAAATGTTTCAAACGATCGAATTGTTTTATTGGAAGAATTGAAAAGTTCTTAAATAGATTCTGAATTTAAAAATAACATTGTTTACCATCATTTAATTACGTCAATTTCCTAAAAATACAAAAACATTGTGAAACAACGAATCAAGGAAAAACCGACTTAAGTATTTTCGAACTCACAGATAAAACCACAAAAATAAAGTAGATCTATAAAAAAAATACCGCGGCTATTATAGTTGCACGAGGTTAAATAAGCGCTATGAGTATATCGCTCGTTTAAACGTACAACAAATGGCATGAAATTAAGCGAGCCATTTTTCAAGAGCTAAGCGTTGGGCTCTATATCGACGATAAATATAATCAACCCTATCTGGCACGCGACCACGGCCGATATTTTGCGTCTCTTGGCTGTTTTGTCCGCTCTCTCTCTCTCTCTCTCTCTCTCTCTCTCTTTCTCTGTCTCGAGCTATATTTATTTGATTCGGGAGCGCTTTTCATCGACCCACGTGTGCTCGTGTCAATGATCGAAGCGCCGCGATAATTCATCCTACGAAAATAGATAGAAGCTTTTTCGTTTCTTTTTTATTTTGTGTGGGAATTATGTCGTTTGGATGACAAATGTGAAACTGATGTCTACATAATTTTGTAATTTATTATCGATTTATTGGATTTCCATTATTTTTGGATTAACTAATCTCTTTGATGTAATGTGATTTTGTATTATAATGTAATAATATATTTAATAAAATATAACACTATATGTTATTGAATATTTAAAATTAATATAGCAGGGTAATTCGCAAGAGATTGAGTAATGATATTTGAGCAATGTCCATGATCGTAATATTATACATATACATTACAGAGAAATGAGTACGTGATGGATACTTCGAAAATTATTATGCATAATAACCTGACAAATAAACAGTAAATAAAATTTTTTTCAAGGATGCACGTACAGTTTCTATGCAGAATTGCCCGTCCAAATAAAAACTCTATTCATTGGTAAAAATTATGTCCGGCCTCGCGGCCAAGCGGCCTTCTCGTGAAATTTTAGTTTGGCGACTCAGTGTCTATATTCTCTGTGTCATTGTGAGCTACCCATTAAATCCTCAAACACTCTCTTGCAGAACGATCGATCGGGTTACCGCCACCTCCTTTCTCCAGCCTCGTGGGAAAGCTGATGCTAATGCAACTTCTTAATCTACTAGCTGAAGTGTCGCTTTGATTAACGATTTTAAACGGTTTACTTTTTGATGCTTTAGAAATTAGGTGGCTTTGATTTCAGATTAGCGTTGCTGAACGACACTTTAGATTTTTAAATTGATGACGCTGATGATGTTCATGTATTTTTCGTTTGCTTTTGAAGATGATTAATTGCTTGAAAATGTGTTCAAAAGATTTTTGAAAGCTTTTTCGAAGATTACGTACATGAATGCCATGAAAAATTGTGCAACAACCCTGGTAGAAATGTCACGAAAAATATTCGCCAGTATTTTGATACACGCGATTAATTCACGAATTCGCTGCTT
>JAWWMK010000032.1:11158563-11181353 GCA_035047105.1 Galeopsomyia nigrocyanea | reverse complement strand
GGGATTACGAAGCGTCACCGTAATTTTTACTATGACCATTTCTGTACTTTTTCCGAGAACATTTTCTCCGTGTATAGGAGAAAGCACGTACATATATATACAGTACGTGTCGCGCGAGTTCGAAAGCGAGACTGTTGGTTCGAAAAATTTATCATTCTTTTCGCGCGCGTGATCGTTAGATTTCCCTTAGTTCGTTCGTTCGTTTTTTTTTTTTGCGTAACGATCGAGTGAAAAGCGTTTAGCGAAATTTTCCACGGGTTATACGCACGTATACAATAAGGCAATTATCGAATGAGTGTCAAGCCGCGTGGCGTTTCTTTTTTTTTTCTTCTCATGACGAACAACCAGTGACCCAGATGATCACATGCCAACACTGTGCGTGTTTTTTTTTTTCTTTTTGCGTTGTTCCAGGCAAGGTGGTGATAACCTTGAACAACGACGCTGAGAAAGCGGCCGGAGGTGCAGCAGGAACTGGACCGACGGAGGTTGAAGTGCCAGTCGATCTCGCGTGGGCCAGTCACCGTAGCGAGAAAAGATGTTCCGCTCCCAAAGCGGTGATCCTCATGGGTGTTGTCCTCGTGCTGGGTCTGACGATCGTCACCCTGTTCAAGGTGCAGAATTTGGTGTACTCGACGACCTACGTCAACTGGCGCATGCAGGAGCTGGAATCTGCTGTTAACGATAACAACGATGATGTCAAGCTCATCAAGTACAAGCTGGACGAGTTCATTTTGGACGAGAAGAACGACGAGATAGCCTCGATGAGAGGTGCGAGGGCCGAGCCCCTGATCGCCGCGGTCAACGCGAAGAACACGATCGACAGCGAGGACTTGAGGCTGTCCGAGTCGCAGAATCAGAATCACAAGTTGACCAACTCGCTGAGCTCCGAGAAGAAGGCTTCCGAGGCGACTGGTAAGGGTCTCGAGGTCGAGAACAAGTCGGAGAACAAGGACGCCAAGGAGCAGACTGACCTCAACGACTCTCCCGATCATCCCAATCCTGCCGATCCCGAGGAATGGATCAAACCTTTGGTCGAGACTTTTGACATCTTTGGTAACCAGCCGATGGAGGATCAATTCATCCACAATGTGCTGATGAAGTTGCTGTCGCCGGAGAACAACTTCGAGGTGTTGGAGTTCAACAAGATGCAGGACGCCAGCAACAACGCTGCTCGCGAAGCCGACAACCAGAAGATGATCTTCAACCCCATGATGCGCCCGAATGAAAACGAAAGGGAGAGGATCAACCGACCGTTGCCTTTGCCCATCGAGAATCTTCTGATGAAGAGTTTGTTGCCGCCTATCAGCAACTTCAAAGTGTTCCACTTCAACGAGAGGCCTGAACAACAACAACAGCAGCAAATGCAGAACAGCATGGAAGAGGAGATGCCACCGAAGATGAGCTTGAGGCTCAAGCAGATGTTGCCACCACCGATCAACGACATCTTCAAGACTCTGCTGCCACCTAGCAACATGAAGATCTTCCACTTGAACGACAACAAGCAGATGTCCGAGCAGAGTTCCGAGGAGGATATGCCAAAGATCACCATTCAGAGTGTCAAGGTGAGGTTGGTACCACTTCCCGAAGAATTCCACAAGGAGATGCCACAATCTCGCGAACAACCCAACTTTGAGGTTATCCGATTGAACGAGTCGCCGGAACCCAGCCAGGAGGTTGAAGCTCCCAAGATGTCGATGCCCATCTCCAGCTTTGGCCCATTCCCCATTCCTATCCACGAGCTCATGAAGTCCATCCTGCCTGGATCGCCCAAGAACATCGAAATTGTGCCACTCACCATGGAGAAGCCCGACGACCAGCAACAAGATGGCGACAGTCAGCAACAAGACAAATTCAATCCTCTGCCGATTCCACTTCAGGAGCTTGTTATGAAGACTTTGTTGCCGGAACAACAACCACCTCAGCAGCAACAACAGCAAGAATCTAACGAAGGTGACGTCGAGATTACCAAGATCCCAGTTCGTTCGATTCATCCATACCCCATTCCCGAAACTCTGATGAAGTCTATGCTCCCGGCGAGCAACTACGGTGGTGAACCCATGCACTTGATCAACGTCGCTGAACAACAACCGCCACAACCACAACAACAACAGCAACAACAGCAACAGCAGCAACAGCAACAACAGCAACAAGAGGAAGTTCGTCAGCGCAGTACCAAACTCAACCCTGTTGAAGAAGATTGGAATATGTCGCCACCGGCCGAGTCTACCCAGAATTAATGTTGACGTTGATTGGGCCCTGGGGGTCGTGGATTATTTGACAACAGAGAGTATTTTTTTTCTAATGAGTATTTTTTTTCCTTTTAAAAATAAGCGGGAGACGAAAATGATAACTTGATTTGTGATATGTGCTATTACTGTTAGTTAACTCGTATTTGTCGGAATGGAATAATCGCGGTTTATAATATGTGTATTAACGATCTATTCAGACTCCCTTTTTCCTCTCATGTGTTTTTTTTTTTGCTCTTGATATTTGTGTTATGTTCCATTCGCTATATATAATATATATAGTGAAAACATTGTCGACGAGGATGGGGGAGCGCGTTACCAAATTTTTTTTCCTGTTTTACTTAAAAAAAAAAGAGTGATATATATATTTTTTTCCTTTTGTATTAATAACTATTGTTTTTTTCTTTTCTTCTTGTGTAAATTGGGCATTTATTTTTTTGTGTGTGAAACTCAATTTTTTTTAAATTTAATAAATCATATTTTTCGATCTAAATTTTGACTGTGTGTTTTTTTTCCTTATTCTTACTTCGCGACAAATATTTGTTTTCTTTTATTACGCTCGCTTGAAGAACGTGATTGCTAGCTCGTTAAATTACGATGACTCATGTATACCGCGCAGAAATATCGTAATTTCAAGTTTAAAAGAAATAAGAATAATCCTAATGGGTTCGAGTTTGAAGGACGTCCAGAACAATCGCAATCGCTGAAACTTTCAAACGTTGTCATTTTTTTTGTTGCTTACCAAAAACTGGTTTTAAATTGAAGGTTCGCATTGTATGTTAAAAATATAATCACATGATTCGGTATAAGTCCTTTCTAAAAAGTTCAATCGTGCTCCGGCTTTTTTTTTCATACCGTTCGAGAATCGTGATTGTCGAGCTATCAAATGTTGACGAGTCACACTCGATATCGACGGCGAGTTTGTTAAAAAAAAAGTGAAAATATCGCGGACAATTAGATCTCGTGGTAGGTGATAATTACTATAAAAAAAATCTAATCGACGACGATTAGATGTCGATCGTGAAAATAAATTTATATCAAAATTCACAAAGATGATACCTCATTAAGTGGCTAACTCATGCACAACTGATAAAGTCGATGCATCATTAAATATTATCGAGTGCACCTTTCGGCAAATCCATGCTTTCTACACTTTCGAATTATCTTTTCACTTCGATTTGTAAACTAGAGATCGTTAATCCGCGGCTTTCATAATCGAGATCAAACGTGATCCTTTACATTAATAAAGGAGAAAAATGCATCGATAAGACATGTCCGAACGATAAGACGTCTGTTTTTTTTTTTCGAAAAATCAGTTTGTCTTATTGCAGCTCGGACTTGTGAAATGGAGTTAACACGGCAGCATAGTATTTTTGCCTTCGAGTGTCGAAACTTCGAGTGCTCGGAAGAGCGCGCCGGCGCAATCAAGAATTGGGGAGCCTTACATTTCAACGACGCTGACGTCAAGTTGCTTAATATTTTTTTTTTCCTTTCGGTAAGCTATATATGTGTATGTATGTGTATACTGGTCGCCGACGAATGCAGTTCAGTGTAAATTGCGTTTCGTAATGTTGACTCGTGCCGTTCGCGTTTGAATGTTAAAATGCCTTTTTGTCCTTGGGATTGATGAAAAAAAAAAAGAGTGCGGGAGAGAACATTTAGAAAATGTACTGCTGTGTTGTTCTTCTTTTTTGCTCGCCTTCCTTTTTTGTTTCGTGCAAATTTATCGACTATCGTAAAATAAGAAATGCAGGTAGTAAAATAAGAAAATAGCTTTGGCGAAGTTATGAGGCATCGGCTTTGAATTGTTCACGCTGGAAGAATATTTTTTTTCCAGAAAATTCACGAAACTCTCGCGTTCGATAACGAGTAATCTCTTATATAGACTTGTTGACTCAAGTGTCGTTTAATTAGGTGTCAAAATTTGCTCATAGACGAGAACGATGAAAAACATGATTAAACCAGAAAAAAATATCTTTCGTACAAAAAAAAAATTGAAAAAAAATATAATTTCAATTTTATTCAAAGCTTCCTCGCCACGATGATCCAGCTGATCCCCATCATCATCCTGTCATCCATACCACTCGACATCACCGCTGAAACCACAATCAGCCCAATCGTCATCGACACTCAAACCTACGTGAATTGCGGCCACGTCGAGAAATTATTACAAGTTGACGCCGCGCAGTACGGGATAGGTGCGACTTTGAAGGCGTGCTGGTATCGCGGCGTCACGCTGGACGAGCTCGCTTACGGGATCACCGCGATGACCGACCTTCGCGAGGACATCGAAAATTATGGCTTCGCTGAGCTTTACATACCTTGCGAGGACGTTTTCTCAGCCAATCTCACGAGGTTGACCAGCAGTTTGCTCGAGGATTATGTCAATTGTGTCGAGCGAGATGCGATTAACGACGATTTGAAAGCTCGAATCGACGAGAGATTCGGCGATATTATTGAAGCTTATAAAGATGGTAATTTTTTTTTCTCTCGTTTGTATAAGAAAATAATGACATTTCTAATTGCGGTCAATCAGCTTGAACTGAGCGGTAATTCGAACGAGATGTAGTAATAAAATTACGCAGCCATTGTAAAAACAATTACTCGATTTTACACGCTAGTCAACTTATTTGCATTGTTAAAAGTTTAACGCTACTCCTTTGCATTGCGCAATTTTCCTTAGCGTGCGAGATGTGTACACTCGACGTTTCAGTTACTCAACATCTCATTCAATTGCCTATTATAGAAAAAAAAAGAAGGAAATCACAGAAGATCAAGATATATATTACACTGATGAGAATTATAATTTTTTGCTATCGTCGTTTCGTGAAATCTTTTTCGAAGCTTTAAAAAATCTTGAAAAAATGGTAAAAATCCACAGGAAATTCATCGGTGACGGTGGACGAGCAAACTCTCGTATCCTGCGCCAACGCCTCGCGGCGAGTGAGTCTACTGTGCCGCGCTTACGGTCTGACGGGTGATCAATGGGCAAGGGGCTTCTTACGCTATCACTATAGCGACAAATGGGCAGTCGAGGAGGAATTAGTCGAACTCAGTCTCGGCTGCGATCGGATTTTCAATGCGAAATTACACGAGGACATTTACGAGAATTTCGTCGACGCTTTCATCAGATGTCAAGCGACATTGAAAGTCGACGCTGAGGTTAGGGATGCTATCGAGAAGAAATACGCCAAGGAATTGATGGATTACAGAGGTGGGTATAATGAAACGAGAGAAAATGTACGTAGGATATAATCATTGTTTGGATAATTCTGTCACGTATATGTACGTGGCATTGAGAAGGATAAGATAGGTGTATATATGTCCATTGTTTCTTTATGAATAATTTAAACGTCGGTAAATTACTTTCTTTTTTTTTCACCGAGCGGGATTGACTGACTTGATCTATCGGAAAGGGAAAAACGAGAGACACGATTGTCCAAAGAGAAACTGCGTTTTGCATTTTTTTTTTCGCGCGTTATTTATAGAAGTCGCGCGCTCTTTGGATTTTCCTCGTTGGACATACGGAATACGAACTATTATTTACGAGCGCGTTGATAATTGAAACGTTATATATTATATAATCGCAAAACGAAACTATATCAATTTTAATTGACGCGAAAAACGCAAACGGTTCCGTTGCGATAATAAAAACACGTAAAAATCCAGCCGGAAATTTTATAGCCATATACCGATAAAAAGCATAAAACCAACAGGTTTACAGCAAGTTTCGCTATGGCCTAAAACAATAGGAATAAAAATTTCGGTGGTCCGCCGACGGTTGCGTAAACACGCAAATACAATTAATAAACAAAAAGCAAAAAAAAAAATCTCATTTCCAGGTGGAGCAAGCAGCAATAACAGCGATCTCCGAGGCTACGTAAGCTGCAGGCACTTAATCCCGATAAACGTGAGAAACGGCGAGTTCAGTGCTTCCTGGTACGCCTACGACCAATGCCGCTCCAAAGGACTCACTTACCAGCAAATTTGCGATGGGATGACAACTCGCGACACGGATTTAGATGCGTTGTCGAGTGACGAGGAGGATGTTAAGGATATGTACGTTGAGTGTGAAAATGTTTTCAACGAGGAGCTTTGGAGTTTTACTACGGGGCTGATCAATGATTATCGAGCTTGCAATGAGATTGGAAAAATCGGCAAACAGGATCGGATGGCGTTGGAGAAGAAATTCGCCAAACTGTTCAAGCTGCTGGCAAGTGAGTTTTCAAAAATATTATAGTGTAAACAGAAGCGATTAAAATTAGACGCAGTTTTTTTTTTTCGTATCGATAATAGATTGAACGTTTGGCATAATTATTTATAGAAAAATAAGTAATGTCTCAAATTAGAATCACCTGTGTCAATCTAATTATCAAACAAAAATTTAAAAAAAATTTATCTAGCTTTCGTCACACATGTCTGCTCTATTTCAACCCGCAAATATATCTAAGCGGAGAATTTACATTAGCATATCTGACAAAAGGTATGCGACAAAAGGCGAGTCAGGCAGGTGAGGCGCGTATGTATATTTGCATAATTACACGGCTATGTTGAGCAAATTTTTTTTTTTGGAATGAACAAACGTTCGAAATAGCTCTCTCGACTAAAGCGTGAAAATGAACAGGTAGACACGAATGTGTGTTTTTTTTTCCTTTTTCGTGTTTCGAGATAAGCATTGTCAATGCGGCTATCGTTCGAGAATGAGAGAAAAGGAAGTTTAATGAGACGTGTTTTTCTTTGTTGTTTGATTTTCTTTTTGAAAGGTATTTAACGTTGCCTTGTTGTGGAATTTTATTTTTCTACGACGCAATAATCGATATTTTTTCGTGAATGAGATGATAATTACGTCAATTTAATTTAATTTTCGAGAATTCTAAAAATGAGGCTCTTTTTTGGCAATTCAAACGCGAATGTTTTTTTTTTTCGGGAATGATTGATAACTTCATAAGCAGGCAAATTTACAAGAGCTTTTTGAATTGTAAATATTGCGCATTTCTTCGAATTGAAAACAACGCGTTTCGTCATCCTCTTAATCGTCATCAAATTAATTCCATCCCACGTATTCCAGCCAAACGTCCAAAAATGAATGTAAAAACCATCAACGAAAATCTGATACCCTGTTCCGGTCTGACGAACGTGTTGGCCGACGAGTGTCGTCGTAAGGGCACGACGATCGCCCAGGAACTCCGTGGAATCGGCAGTTTGGCGCACATCCTCGGCGACAAATGGCTAAACACCGAGCCGCTCGACAAACTCTACATCCGTTGCGACGATGTGTTCGACAAGTATATCATTTACCTGGACGAAGTCCCGCTCGACAAATTCGTTCAGTGTCATTGGAACGACGGTATGAGCGAACATGGATTGGCTTACGTGAATATGAGAATAGCCGATGAGTATAAGAACGAATGGAAGAATAATGACACAAGGTTTATTGGCGATGCTGATGTGCAAATATCGTCTGCTATTTTGTTCAATGAGGAACACAGACCGGGAGTGGAGGTCGTCGAGGAAACGGAATGATACTTTCATTTTCTTTTAAATATTTTAACGTTGAGTAATTTTGCTGGTATTCAATGCATTATTATAGAGTTATTTTTTGTTGATATTATTTACGCTGTACTTTTTTATAAACAAAAAAACATTTTTAATTCTTTGCATAGGCTAATTGAATCTGACAATTAGACGTTAATAAAAACGATAGCATGTTTGTAAATACAGCCGTAATACTGTTTTTTCATTGTCTCTCCGCACTTATATTGTGTAACGAAGGCATAAGCTAATATTTCGGTATGCCAGCTCATGACAATCAACCCACACACACATCACGTGTCAAAGATAAAACTCACGCCCAACTGTTCAAGGTTGTTTTTTAAGAAGAAAAAAAAAGAAGGAAGAAGTCTCATTGCATACGCAAACGAACCACAAACGAAAGAATAATCGAAAGTCAGCACAGTTATCAGGTTATTTGTAAGATCGAAGTGACTTATGTAAGTGAACAAAAAGAAAAAAACGGAGTTTTGACAAAAGGAGAAGAGATAGTTTCGAGGAATTATAAAGTCAAAAAACCATTCAGGGATTCTCAAGGCAATTTGGCGTTCCCACGTACAAGTCACGGACACGCTACTGGGACACAAGATGTATATACGACGCTTGACGATCGGGTTTTTTTTTTTGGTTTCCGGAGAAGCATGATACTTTTTTTTTTGCACGTTTGAAGGTTGAAACAATTTGAAACATTTTTTTCCTATGACGATGTGTTTTCATTGCGTTATTATTCTTTATTTTTTGTACCTAGAACTTTAAAAAATTCATGCCTAAAGAATACAATTTAAAAAAAAAAACTTTTAAATTGTATTCTATACAGGCATGCATTTTTTGAAGTTCGAGCTAGATCATAATACGGATGTATTGTAATTAAGGATTCAATCAAAGCTTTTCCATTAGCAAAATGATCTTATCAAAAACATAACCCATTAAGAAATTTGAATACACGTTTAAAATCCTAAATCAATTAAAAAGTTTCCTGGAAATTTATTTTAATTGTTAACACTTTCAAATTTTGAAATTGATTTACAGGCAGGAAAGGCCCATATCACTCATCACTCAAATTTAAGATAATAATCTCATTCTATCACACAATGAAAACTCAAAAAAATATATCAATTGAAAAAGGAGCTTCACTTTAAACAAATTATTATTGAAGATCTCCATAAGATTTTATCTCTAAAACCGACAATGCTAAAGTATAAAGTATACCAACGAAGGTTGAAAAAAAAAGCAGCAAACACAAAAGGTTCAACAATCCTCGTCGAAGAGAAAAAACATCGAGCCCGTTTGCATGACGAATCCATACGCAAACAAACGCACGAAAATGATATGGAAATTCCATATTTTATCTCACACACATTTACACGCTACTTCGCTTTTTCGTATCCTCGTTACGTAATGATTTATTGTTTATTTGCAAGGCGTATCTTCTTCGGGCGCGTACGCGTGATAAAATGTAGAAGTGAAAAAAAAAAAAAATCACGGGATCTGACGAACATCTCGCGGACTACTTTTCAGTCGAGTCGCGATGTATGAGCTCCAGCAGTTCCAGAAAAAGCAACGCGAACGAGGTGAGCAAAGAATCATACAAAATTTACTTAGTTTTGTCGAATGAAGACTTCGTTTGTCTGTATCTATTCGTCATTCTGTCTTTGCTGTTTGAATTTTCTAAAAATAGAAAACTCATTTCTCGAGCATTCAATTTTTTTCTTCTTCGAAGGAAATATAGAAAAGTAGAGCTAATTGTTCTCCCTTGCGAATATAATGAGTAATGGTTCGCATAATTACTTAGGTAATCGCGTAATGTCGTTTATACACCATTCTTCTTTCTTTTTTTTCCTTTTTCGCGAGAGGAAACATTAAGGAGATTCGTATCTTTCTCTCAGTGCGTTTCGCAACCGCCATTACTGAAATAGATAACGGAATGATGCATAAGTAGCAAAATGAAGTTTTTGTAAAGTTTTGAAAGCAATTTTCTTAAGATATCTTTGACTTATATAAACTTCGAAAATAAAAACTTCTCGAAAGTTTCGGTTTTATGAATTTTCTGAAATAAAAATGATAAAATAGTTTATTTTCAAATTCTCGATGATAAGAACAATTGAATGTTTTTTAATGCATCGTAGTGACGTATTTGATTCGAATTTGACATTGATTGACATTACAATTCACTCTTTTAAAAATCTTTCATATTCGCTATTCATCGTAAAAAATATTGCCATTAATTGAACGATCATAGTCGCATTTGTTAATACCAATCGCACTATAGAGATAATACAGTCGGAGAAAAAGTTTCTGTTGTTTGCCGCCGACTAAAAATAGAACCTGTTATTGTTGATTTAACCGACTACGAAAAATTGAAGCTCAAACTTAATATTTATCTGCCGAGCTTTCAAACAATTTATGCGCATGTAAATTACGAAATTTATTTTCGTAAATTCAAAACTTGATTCGTAAATCATTTGTCGTAAAAAATGTTTTACAGTACACCTGTCGTTACATTACGAACCCAAGCAACGACAATATGTCACGTAACCGAGCGAGAGAGTATTAACGTATAACGCAGTTTTCTCCGCAGGCATTTGCATATAATTGTACTTACGCCACCGCATTAGTCGAAACGCTCGGAGTACTTTTTCTCCTTCCCCGCCACCGCGCAATACATTAAAATTTCAGCTTTTAGCGTAATCCCAACGTACGGCGGCTGTCGCTAATTTATGATCGGTATTTTCGAGTTTTATAATTTAGCTGCGTGTATTAATTACCTTCACGAACGTTCTTTGTTTCTCGAAATACATCGTTCATACATAGAGTTCAAGGTATCTTTAAGAAAAAAAAAATTTTTTTTTACTCATGCAAAAACTAAAACTCTATTCCAGGCTCATTAAGAAAAGCACTGGAGGACGGTCGTTTGCGGCCGATTGCTATGCGACTGCCGAAAATGGTGGAACGACGTCACGGCGAATCCTGCAGCACATCCACGAAATTGATCCTGGCGTTCTTCGTTCTCAGCCTAATTGCGATGCTCGGCTACGCACTCTGGCGAATTCGCGACATCGAGGAGCCGTCCGAGAGAAAATCCGACGACTACGATTACAAAATCGTCGGCTCGGGCGTCGTTGGACATCACGAGATACCAACGGATTACGAAGACTCGTAGTCGGTGCATGAGATCGATTAGAACTCGAGTGCTCTCTAATGAACTGGATATGTATAGTGAGTGATGCGATGATAAACATTAGTGGATTTTTTTTTTAGAAATATGAGGTTCGATCGCACGTTTAATTATTTATTGTCATGAGTCATGTCGAACTGAAGACTAAATCGAGTAGCGTAGTATTAAATGTAAGATTGTTCAAGTTGAGAAAAAAAAATGGATTTTTAGATTAATCTTAACGTAGTCAAGTATGTAACAAACAAAATAACATTAGAATGCGCAACAACAACACGTCGATCGAGGAAATGTAAATGAAAAAATTTATAAACTATACATGTAAGCTAACAAATGCGAAAGCACTAGTATACAAGAAGCAGTAGCGGCATCGAGTGCAAGTGTAGAGATTACTGAGAAATTGAGCGAGAAGCTTCCGAAGATACTGATAATAAAACTGTAACTGGCGAGTCGATAAAAGGTCAGCTGGACTGCGAGACATCAGACGTAAATTGGCTCGAGAATGATGAACAACGAGAAGTGTGACTGTAAGTTTCCTCTTTGATTGTAATATTTGTTGGACCAAAATGGCTTTTTTCCATTGTGATTTGAATTAATTGTAAAATCGTATTGATAAAGTAAATATTGCGATGATTGGTAGATTCAAAAAAAAAATTATTATTACGTAAGTTGTGTATATGCAATGAAGCAATTCTGCGTAGAGATTATGGAATCTAATTTTAATTCTCGTGTCTGACGTAAAGCAATATTTACATTTTAATTTCTTGCTTTAAATGATTACCGGATTCGTAATGATAACTCGTCTGAAAATGTTTGTCTCTGTTGAAGAAGTCTAAATCTTATTTAATATTCTTCGCAGGTAAGAACTACGACGGAGGTGACCATCACTCACCTTTAATAAAACTGGATCTACCAGAATACGAGGACTACCGTTACGGAGGAACCAGTCACACGGTTTGTCGAGGGTTGCGCATCATCAGCTACGTTGCTGTTTTAGTCCTTCTGTCCTATGCATTGTGGCGTATTCGAGTGATCGAGTCGAAGATCGAAGCCAATGATAAATTGTCGAACATCACTCGTATGCTACAGACGAGCAATGTTTTCCACAAGAGAACGTCGAGATCGATTCAAGAGCAAATGTTGGTGAACACTTTTGGAGGTGAAAAAGGAATGATGGGCAAGGATGCAACACCGTGGAAGAAACCAACGAACAAGGGAGAATTCGACGATTTGGTGAACGATTTATTCGACAAGATCAAAGCCATGCACGACGATCCTGATAGAGGACACTTCGATCGCAATATGAAGGCTGTGTTTCAATCTTGGTTCCCCGTCTTCGATGCTCTGTTACCGAAAGAATTGAAGGAGGATACCGAAACGAGAAAAACTCGCGAAATTAGGGAAGAATACGTTTACGAACCTAGACGAGAAAGAGCAGTGGATGCGGCTAGCGATGAATCAGACGAGAAGAACAAGAAGAACGACAAGTCTGCCGAAAGTAACAGCGATGAATCCGATAAAAAGGAGACAAGGCCTACTAGGTCAGTGGAAACTAGCAGCAATGAATCCAAAACTTATGTCAAGCCTACGTAGATTAGCAGTGAGATACTGATGTGAGAGTAATTTAAGTCAATTAAGGAATGAATTTTAGAAGATTGTTATGGTAACGATACGTAAATTTTGTGATTTATAAATGTATAAAGAAATTTAGATTGTACGAGATCTCATAAAAACAAATTATCAAAAATTAATCGCGTGTATTTTATTTTTCTACAGTCGATCTAATCAAGCAAAGAAATGCATGACCCAAAAGCAATGAATCTTGATTACACTTTTCCCAAAATACGAGCCACTCCGAATTACACAATCACGTAAATAAGTGAAATGTATTTTTTGTTTGATCGATCGATTTTGGAAGGTTAAACGGAGCAAAGTCGATTTGCATCAGGCGTGCTAAATAATTGAAAGCCGCGACGACGGACTAATGGCGTCTTAATTCCAAGCGCGCGATCGTGCAATTTGCATCGCTCTTCCGTGATTGATTACGACGCGCGGGCGAGCTTTCAACCTAAAAGCAAGCTTTGAGTGATTGTACATATCGATGCTTCGCGCGAAAGGGAGGGAGGTATAGGATATGACGTTTTTACTCGTGACGTCGTTGTGGTGTGTGTTCCATTTAGTGACTCGGCGTATTCTGACAATTTAATCTCATTCGAAATTCCATTAAAATGAATTATTTTTGTAGCTCGGTTGAGATTATCCAAAACTTTATTTTCTAGAAAAAATCTTTCTGTTTATTCACAATTAACAACCGTAAAATAAAATAATGTAGATTCGAATAAAAAATTTGTAAAATTTTCAGATGATGAAGATGACGAAGATGACGACGATGAAGATTCATATAATTTTAATAAATTCATATATTAACCATTAATTTACATACTATAAAGTTGCATTTACGTAACTTTCTACGAATTGACTCGTTAAAAGAGATAAGACCCAACAATAGAAGTCAACGGCACGTGTAGCAGTTGTCGGTTTAAATATGCAAGCACATTCCCGTCACACATACTCACACCTCAGCACGCGCGTCGCGAGCTTCCGTTTACGTTCGATTAAATGTTGTTGTTGTTGTTGTCAGGGTTTCTATATACACGCGCATCCTTTATATTCCTTTATCATTGTGCGCCGACTATTTTTGTCGTCGCCGTTGAACCTGACATTGAAGACGTAGGAAATTTTTTTTTTATTGCGTTTCATCGTTGGTTGAAAAGAGAAAGTTTGACAACAAAATATTAATTTATTCCTCGTACAAATTTCCTTAATTTCAATACTAATTCCACATACGATTTAATTTTAGTATAGCTCGTACGACGTGAATTATAAACTATAAAAAAAATCTCAAGGGTATAGTATCGTATGTATAAATCTTTCCAGTTTAGCTAATGCAAAAAATTTGATTAATTGCATTTATTTCTACATTCTTCCAAGTTAATTGCACGTTCGAAACTCAAGTACACGAAATAACCTCCAAAATAATCAAGAGGCTTCTTCTTCCGTCTGCATAAATATTCATCCCCCCGTGTGTGTTAGTGTGTCTGGCGGAGTTTATGCGATAGATCGCACGCTCGCCAAGGGCACGAACGTACGAGAAAAAAAAAGAGAAATAAAAATAATAAAAGGAATGCCATTCGTGTCAAATCGCCTGATTCTTTCGTATCTCTTACTTTTATAATGCACACACATATTCACACGAGTGAAGTAAGAAATCTCACTCTCGTTATCGCGTCGAGGGATGAAGCTGTTATTTTTAGATAAAAAGTTTCTACGCCATTGCATTCTTTTTCCGTTAATCATTCTTTTTACAATTTTCTTTTTTGTTTTAATGGAAATTGTGTACTATGTACCGCTTATTTTTAGATTTCGTTTTTGCTATATGAAATCGATTGGATGTACAGTGAAACTCAAGAAGCATTCTACGTGCCGTTTCATTACAAAACTGACTATACTTCAGAACCAATCAACCGGTTAATTTTCAATTCGCGTGCCGATTCTCGACGGGAGATAACCTCCCCCTCGTATGTATATATATCAGCCGAAAGCGAATATCCAATACGTTTCACGCGAACTTTTCGGTTTAAATGCCGAAACTGACGCTCATGACTCTTCGGGAGTGTCAAAAGTTTTTGATGCTTTCGAATTGCAATGCAGTCGAGTCAGTTTCTCTCTCTCTCTCTATCGCTTATCAAATTCAAGGCTGATTCCGATTGTAATTATTTTTTTTTAGTCAGTGGAATGAAAATTGCAATTTACGTTGTCGCTAACTGGCTTGAAATGATAACGAACAATCAACTTCCGTTATTATTATTAGTAGCTTTCGATTAAAACGCTAACCCAGTTGACTAATCCAAGTGATAAAAAAATTTTTCTCATTGTGATCTCATACTAACATTAATCTCGTGCGTCAAGGATACGTCTAATCGAAAACTCAAACAAAACAAAAAAAAAGTCATAATTATTAATTCATCGAATTATTAATCCCCCTCTTCTTTTCTCAACATACACACGAACACTCTCGAATTCCATAAGAAAAGCCTCCATCGATTCTTCCACCTGCTCGTCGGTTTGTACACATACACCTCGTTTTTTTTTTTTGAAGTTGCACGAAAGCGAGAGAGCCGTCACGCGTTATAAGGCGTGGGGGGTGGTGGTTGTATATTCGAGTCAGCGAGGTCTTAAAAGGCCTAGCAAGCAACGAACCACGCGCAGTCGAGATATTTTACCTACCCTCGACACAACACACACACACAGTATCAATATATACATTCGCGTGATGCAAAAGTAAAACGCGCGTGGCGACGCAAGCATAATAGCATCGACATGACGACGATCACGAGGCAAATTTTCATTGTGTGCTTTGGAGTTTTGGCTCTGGTGACCCTCTGTAATTCGCTGGCGCTCACCACTTTTGGAAAATCCAATCCGCAGAATAGCAATAATTACAACAACAATCAGAACAACGAGAGACAGAATAGCGATCGTGAGTACAATTTATATTTGGTTTATTGTGGTTTTTGGTTTTTACATTGGATTTTTCGTGATTTTACTATTTGTATAAACGTTGTGTTACGATGTTTTTTTTTTTTTTTGAGATCCTAAAAATTAGGACTTACAACAGTGTCGTGCGTGTTTTATTAAGGAAACTTAAGTAGGTATGTACCTATAGGTTCACCTCAAATTTCATACATTTTTTTATTCGATAAAACTATTTGGTAACTTTCCAAACATCCCCTATACACGTGTCATCGACGTTATTTCCAAATCGTAAAAGAAAACGAAATTGATGATCTTCCCTCTCGCGAGCTTTACACACGTTGATAAATAGCCTAATCGAATGCACATGTTATGAATAACGTAAACTCATCGTTTTATAAGAAAGAAAAAAAAGAAAGAAAGGAAGATCGATGCTACACACACCACATTTTATGCAGAGAGTTGATACGAAGGTGGAATCGATTTCTCTTTTTTTTTTCTTCTCTCCCTTCTCAAGGTGTTTGCATGTCTCCGCTTCATTTTTTACAACAACAACAAAAACGTAGAGAAAGAAAGAGTGTCGGAGATTATCTCTTAAGGATTCCGATGCGATTGCGATGTATCAGAATTTATTTTGTCACGGATGAAAAAAAAGTAGGTTACTTCATTTTTTTTTTAGAATAAAAAAATCCGTCGACGAAAAATAACCGGCACGCTAAGTTCACTTTGTTTAAATACTTTTTTTCTAAGAGCATAATCGAAAGATCTCCCAAGGTTATTCGCTTTCTTTTTTTCAAGTATACCACGTGTGTGGAGTAAATAAATATGTTGGTAATGAGCAACGCGAGCGTAGGGCGTGTATGTAAGTGCCTCGCGATCGTAAAATGTGAAAATCCGCTGACTGTTGCTCTCTCTCTCTCTCGAACAAAGAGGAAATTTGTGGTTTACGGCTGTGGAGCTCGTAAAATAAACGGATTTAAGGACTATGAGTTGAAACGAAAAATTTTCAGATCCGATGGTTTTGTTGCTGATAAATCTTATTTTCTCGGTGCGGTTCAAAGCCAAAACATCGAGATAACGAAATTTGCCTATCTTCGCGATGAATCCAATCAAAAACCCATTAATTCCAAAAAAAAAATCAATCTTCAGCGGTAAAATCATGATAAGATTGTGACGCGTTAATGTATTTTCATGCACACGAAAATTTTCAGAGATCCTTTCGATACAAGTCTTCCGAAGGGTTTGTTACTACGTTGTAGTTAAGAGAAAGATAAAATTGATTAATCACCTCGACCTACATGAGGATATAATATATATATCCTTGTAATTTACAGATCCGCCAGCTCGCGAGTGCATCTCCGACTCAGAGTGCGCCGCTATTCGCGGTACTTCGTGCTTGGAGCCGATTTTCAGTCTCAAGATTGATAATAAACTGAGGTGCCTTTGCGGCGATTATACCGAGCCGAAGAACGGTGCCTGCGAGAATCTTTACAAGAGTAAGTTAAATTTTTAATTGTATTTTAACATCGTTTGCAATTTCTTTTACCTTATTTTTTTCTTTGTTGAACTCGCAGTTCAAAGTTCGTATATATAGTTAGAACCAAAAGGTGTTAAAAGCCACCGACGTACGTTAATTAGACTGGAAATAGCTTTTTTTATGAGACATATTCTGCTGTGTCGTAATTTTTTTTTCTTTCTGACTCGGCTTTCATGAAAATTCATGAGACTTTAAATGATCGATAATGACTCCGCAGAAAAAAATGTTACAATAGGGTGCAAATTTAGAAACACCTTCCTATGTTTCAAAGGGTCATAGCATTTTTTTTTTTAATTTGTACAGTATTTTTTTGTAATTTTGTGTTGACTTATAGCCGCTTATCGAGGATTAAATAAATTTTCATTAATAAACTAAATTAGAAAAAGGTTGATAGTAACATTGAATGCTATAGCTTCATCGAAAGCTCAATCTTTCAGCGAATATTAGTCAGTGCTTATGAAATTGCATCAACGATTACGAATGACAGCCGCAGTGAATTAAAGTGTTGTGATCGGCTCGTAAAGTAGCTGCATTTAAGGAACGAGTTGAACTTTCTTTCAGCCAAACCATTAATTTTCATAATGCTGATTAAAAAAAATCTGTCCTCTCTGCAAAGAAAAAAAAGAGAAAAGAAAAAGAAATCTTGAACAAACATCGTAAAAAAACAAATCACATTTTCTTTATTCAACGCCCCCTTAGGTATAATGTGATATTAAACCGTCAATCCCAAGGGAAACTACACGTGAACTTGCGTGTTACGCGTGTATTCCAAATAACACGGGAAAAATCGAGAAAATTTCGTGACTCTCGTAGCATGAGAATTTTTTTTATATGGGGCGCGTGTCGATTTTCACGGCTTGATAACGGGGAGAGAGAAAAAAAATGGGTAATTGATGTGGCATTGAGAACTTGTCGTTTGTTATTGCTCGATAACAACGATGTAGATCTCGCGCCGCTTGCTGCATTACACGACGAAAAATTGTGTATTCTTATAATTGTTATACCGCCAAACGCCTGCTATATCTCTGGGTTTCGAACTTTTTGGAGAACCTCAGGTTTATAACATTTTTTTCTTCTTACCTAACGTGTACAAAAGATTGAGTTATAAAAAAGCTTTATGTAAGCTCTGTAATTATCGAGTAACGTAGTAAGTACCGAGAAAGCTATGTATTATTCATGTATCATTGATTTGTACGTCAATTTTGTTTGCCGAATCAATCACGAACTAAAAATTGCTCGACGTGTCAAAACTTCGTGGAATAAGTTATAAGAGAGTTTTCAATCACACACTATCGAAGGTAAATTTGATAAACGAAGAATAAAAATAAAACGTTAGGACGATCAACCCCTCCGACAAAATCAAATCAATTTATCTATCGCATCCCGTAAAAAAAAAGTAAAGGAAAGTTTTTACGTGAAATCATGTAAGTCTTTAAAACTGGAGAGGCACTCGAGAAAATCGCTCGCGATAAGTTGGCGTGCGCCACGGCAATAAAGGCCAAAGAGAGGGAGAGAGAGAGAGAAAGAGGGTGACACGGACATGCGGACGAGATATGCGCCTTCTCTCTCTCCCTCGTGCATACTATTTTTTTTATACGCACCCTATCAAGTTAAGCTTCGTTTGTTTCTTTTTTTTTTTATGAGGGGAAGAAACGATTTTATTCAAGTGACACATAAAATTTGAAATATGATTAATACTCCTTAGTATGCGTATGATAAGATAAACCTTCTACAAGTAGGTCAAGTATAGAAAGAGTCAGTATCAGATTTATTATGTTTTCTAATTCTCGTTTGATTAATTTTCAACAATAAAAACAAAACAAAAACCCTTCACGCATTTCGAAAAACGTATACGCGCTGAAAGGAAGTGCTGCCGGTAATTTCAGAGTTGATTTAAAAGCGAGCTGCCGCTGCTGCTGCTGCGCTTGTCTGAAAAACTGACAAATTGGTAGTACTAACGAAGCCTGCCTTACGTGTATGCAATAACGCGCACGAATAGCGCCTCCGTGCAAGCGAATTTCTCGTGCAAATATATAATCGCGGCGCTCTCTTTGTATACGTATGCTATTCTTGCTTTTGAGCCGTGGATCGATCAACTTTGTGTAAAGATTATACGTAAGCTTTGATTGATATGGGATGGATTTGAATGTCGCGGAAAAATTCAATTTTTAATTGATAAAAATTTATGATTTTTTTTTAGGCGTCAAAGTGCAATGTAGCGACCACGCCGAATGTACATCTGGAGCTCTGTGTTTGAGGAGTAATGACACTTCCGTACCCGGTAACAGGTGTTGGTGTAAGAAAGGCTACGAAGTAGATGAGGACATGCAGTGTAGTGGTTAGTTGAATTAAATTCTTCTACATTTCAATGGGAAATTATAATTTTTACAGTAATTTTTGAACGAGTAAATATACAAATATCATTTATTGATCTTTTACATGTTAAATTCTAACAAATTTGTTTAAATTAAATTTATCTGAATTTAATTGAGAAACTATTTTTAAGATCTTAACAGCAAAAAAAAAATTTTTTTTGGACAAGGAACCTTCCGTTGAAACAATGAAAACTAAAAACCTCTATCTCCATTCACACAGAAAAAATTTCTAATCCCAAGTCCAAACTTTCGAACCGAAAAGACTCTTGCCGGTACAATAGCCAAAATCAGATTAAAGTTTTATGAGTCACGCGAAGTAATAAAGAAAAAAAAAAGTAGAAATTACGAGGTAATTAAGATGTGTAATTCTTGATGAGAAAAAAGAAAACTTTTTTTTCCCTTACAGGTAGTCCAGTTACCATTGGATTTTCTGCGCTATCGCTGGTCGCTGGTCTCCTGCTAGCTGGCAACGTTTAACCGAAAAAAAAAAAGAAATCTAGGATGATTGTAATTAGAGATTAAGTGGAGTTTGTTACAATTGTGATTTTATTTTTCGTTTGCCCCGATGAAAAAGCTTGGATTTACTTGCCTCGTAACGATCGATATGCACGAATTGCGTGAATAATAATAGTTATAGGCTGTATAATTTTCTTAATTTATCGTCTCATCAAATGATACATTTAACGATTTATAATGTTTGTATATTGCATCGAAAGGCTATGGCGTAAGTTTCGTGCACGGAGTTAATTTTTTTGTTTTATTTTGAAGAGGAAATAATGAGTCACGTTGAAAATAATAAAGTTTATTTACTATTTTCACGCACACAGTTGTTATCTTAATTTTTTCGTGAAAATTAGCTGAGTTATCGTGTTGCCTGTTTGACCGCCGAATGAGAATTTCTTCGATGGGATCTCTTCTTTGAACTCGAAATCTACAGAAAGACGAAAAAATAAATTAATTTTATTTGCAAGAATGATATTACAAACGTACATTCCAAAGATTATTTTAATTATGAGAAAATATTATAAAACATATCTATCCATTAAGTTTTTATAAATTAGATTGTAAACGAATGCTATCCAATTAGACTATTGAAAATTCTAATCTTACGAATGCAAACAAATAATTTCGTAGAAATTTCGATCAAAGTAACCGATATTACTCGTAAAGCTCGAACGAAATAATTTGATTTGCTCTTGCGACTTTAAAATCTTACGTTTCTTCGTCAAATTTGGCAATCAATGATTATAGTGTTTTACACAGCTACTGCTTATCAACAAAAATTAAAAAAAAAACTGTACAAAATAAAACGATTTTTCCAACTGTTTCGCAATTAATTTTCACTCATCAAAACTTACAATCCTTAAAATGTTCGATAACTTCGTCCTTAGTCCAATTGCACGAAGTGAGAATCAAATAAGCATCATCGAGAAGAATGTTATAAATATTGTCAATGTACTTCTGACGCTTCTCCTTAGGATTATCCTGGTTCAGACTGATAGCATCGTAGGTGCCTTTGTCGTGAGCCAAGTTGAATTTAAAATCGGGCAAAGTCGTTGTAGATTCGACGATATCGTAAGCTAGAAGCTCGACTTCCGAGTGCTTTTCACTGTCGAGCACTTCTCTGGCTAAGTCGATGGCTTTTTGCGAGTAATCGACTCCCGTTAGTTTTTTAAATCCTGCCTCGGCAAGCGACAGTAGCAGCACGCCGTTTCCACAGCCTAAGTCGATGATTTTGTCGTTCTCTTTCGACAGCTTTAGATTCTTCTCGATGTACCTGCATATAAACGTTGATTTTTAGTTCGATACTCATGTAAATCATTTATTTATGAATAAAAAAATATTTTGCATCAAGTGTTGCGGTCGCGGCACGAAAGCGAGTATGTATGAAATAGCTATGAAGCTGGCCGCACCCGACACTGTATACAATTAGATTGGCGTTTTCGGACTCCCCCGAAAGTGTTTCACCGTCTTTATTATTTCCACGCGTGATATAATGATGTATCTGGTACGAAAATCTAAAGTAGAGATTACCGTCTTTCATTTAAACAAAGTTTCAATTCAATTGATGCAATTTTGAGAAAGTTATTTGAAAAACAAAATTTTTTCATTGTTGTTTTCTCGGACATTGTTCGAGTTGAACTTTGTGTCACAGTTGTCTCACGCTCGAGTATTATACGCGCAATACTATACGTATTATATACGCTTGAGTAACGCAGTGTCATAGACGTATATAAGTAAGTACTTTACACGTCTATGCGCAGTATACATAACCCACGGTAGCACAGCTGATGTTGAGACTGTTTACTTTAGTGCTTACTGCTCAACAGCTTAATTAGATATCAATAATGTAAACTTGTAGTATAAATAGCAGTCATTAACAGTATACCGAAACATTTTTTAATATATAAACTTGTAGTATAAGTAGCAGTCAATAACAATATACCGAAACATTTTTCGGTTCTACATGGCAAATATTAGAAGAAAAACCTTCCAGAATAAGCGTGCTCCTAATTTGAAAATTTGTAGAAACGGTGCCGAATTAATGGAGTTTTTTTATGGAATTGGACATATATACGTTCAACACTTCTCTCATATTATCATATCTTAAAAATTTCAACATGAATTTCATCTTATTGAAGCACTTTGTGCTTTTCTACTTTTTATCAGTTTTAGCTCAACCCGATAATCAGTCTACTTCCATTATATTCAAATTTCACAAAATTTGCCTGTAAAGCCATGTAAAAATGTATTTGGTATTCTAATAAAAATATAACGTTTAAAGAAGGAATGTATTTAACTGTTTCAATAAACATGTATTTGAGTTTATGACATTATAAAAAGTTTTTAGCGACTACAAATCATCCCCTATAATCTTTAAAATGCAATCACTTATTATCAAACTTCACTTGTAAGAATGAAAGATGATATATGAAGAAAAATTCTTCAGTTGCTGTTAATCTACCTCAAGTTATAATTAAAATTTAACATACCGATTTTTCGCGAATAGTGAATCGTTTCGGTTTAGCAATTTTTTTTCAATGAATTCACCCCGTGAATTTGATCGGAAACTTTGACTTCTCTATGTTAATTTGCCTGCTCTGTAAAAAATGGATTTACTCTTTTTTAAATCATTAAAATCATACTTGTTGTTCGTGTTGATGAGATTTTTATTTCAAACTTGATACAGTTTACATTTGACTTTATTACTATTTTTACAACTATTATATTATTTGAAAATATTACCTACCGCAAGTTACTTTAAATGGCTTAGCTTAAAAATTTATAATACTATAAATCTATAGCTCGATATATATTGTTACCAACTTATCGAGCTCACTTGGCTTTAGTCTTCCATAGAAAGCGTATTATGTGTT
>JAWWMK010000032.1:11116180-11158463 GCA_035047105.1 Galeopsomyia nigrocyanea | reverse complement strand
AAATCAATATTTGAAGAAATGCCGTTTTTCGCCTATTTTCTGTGAGAAAAGCCCATTTGATTATAATGGGAAAATGCGGAAAAAGTAGTTCCCGCAGACTTTTCCAATGTTCACGAGTATTTTCCGACACTATACCTTCAAAAAGAAGATGAAAAAGGTCCAGAAGCCTTAGCATCAAAAAAATTTTTTGCCATTCTAGACCCCAAAAAAGTGTGTTTTTTTTAAGGATTTCGTCATATACGTATGAAAACATTCGAAAGATGGAATTTCCAATCAAAATGGAATTCGATCGAATATTTTTTGAAAAATAAAAAGAAGGATTTAGCTGAGTTTGCCGTGGCAGGAAGTGATTCTTGCGCAATTTTACTTGGGTAAAATTCCTCGAGTGTCCGCGGGTGAATCGGAATTGCACACCACATGAATCTTCCCCTCGTGACCAGAAGGAGGCGCGGAAGGTTCATCACATCCAACCTCTCTCTCTCTCTCCTCCTTGGAATTTTCCAATTTCAGGAGGCAAATACGCTCGACGGACGACCCTTATACCTTCGCTTTTTCTTCTTCTTTTTTTTACACGAAGAAGGATCGTCCGACGCGACATCTGTTTTCTGCCCTTTTTTTTCTTATCGGGGAGTTGTAATAAAGCTTTAAATTTTCCTGTATAAAGCTTTATAGTGTTTTCTTTTATAAATGAAATAGTGAATGAAATTGAATGTATAAATCTATATTTAGAATCGATTAGAATGATAAAGAAATGCAATTTGTTAAAATAATTTTTTTTTCAATTTACTTATTTAATGCCGCATCGACAAATGATTTATACACAAAGGAGATATACATTTCATACGATTGCATAATACATTAGAGGTCATACATGTAGATAATTATTGATTAGTCCACGATATATCGCATTGTTAACATGTAATATATTCATGAGGACAATAAATATATTTTGTACAATATAATATCGCTTTTAAAAATTGTTTATGAACTTGGTATGTACATTGAAGAAGATTTAATAATATGTTGATATTTTGTTTAGTATTCCATGCCGATTTTGCATCTTTAAATAGTTTTATTCTTAA
This sequence comes from Galeopsomyia nigrocyanea, assembly GCA_035047105.1. Taxonomy (NCBI): domain Eukaryota; kingdom Metazoa; phylum Arthropoda; class Insecta; order Hymenoptera; family Eulophidae; genus Galeopsomyia; species Galeopsomyia nigrocyanea. The sequence continues at coordinate 11,157,381 of JAWWMK010000032.1, read as the reverse complement.
CAATTGCATATATTAAACATTTTGATTGAATATCTAAGAAGTTGAAAAAAAAATTTAACAAAAATATATTTTGACTCCAGATTAAAAACCTTACATTCAAACCACACTTTGCCAAAAAAAACTCTCCACTCAACGTCAGCCAACTAACCCAAATTCAAAAATGATACCCTTTATACTTGCACTATACACACCCAAAGAGCATTCCAGAATGACAAACGGTATTTTTCACGAGCTTGAAGAGAACAGAAAAAAAAAGAAAAAAAAAATTCAGAGCAAATGACGTGAAAATGGAACGTTGCCCTCACCCTCTCTGCCTTTCATTCTTTCTTGCACGCCTCTTTTTTTCGCGAGGTAGAGAGAGAGAGTAAGAGGAAATGGACTCGCGACGAGTTGGATACACTAGGGCGAGCTGCGATTTTCTTGCCTCGTGAATTTTTGCTCTTCCCCTCTTTTCGTGCGCTTCGCTATCTCTCTCTCTCTCTCTCTCTTACACTCTTCGCGCTAGATTTGAGCTGAAAGGTTCAAGCGTTTTTTTTATCTTTTTCAATGGATTATCATTTTTTTTCCTTTAATATAAATATTTTTCAGCTTACAAACTCATCAATGGAGCGACAACACGATACGTACGGTAATCCGGCACAGTTGGCAAGTTCACGGTGGCAGTGTTCGTCGAGCGATGCAAATGATCGTGACACCACGAGTGAGAGCCGAAGTGAGAGCTCATTTTGATTGTCGTGATCTCGAGGGTGCTGAACTGGAGGATCAGGGCGAAGATGGAACTGCGCTGACTCATTGGGAGAAACGTGTTTTCGAGGTAATGTTTAATCGATAAAAAGTACGTCGTTGATTTCATACATTAATTTCGGCGAAAAAAATTCAGAACGAAGCTATGACTGGTACCCACACGCAAAATCCCGTCTACTCGAGAATCACCCTCGCGCTGATGGAAGACACCGGCTGGTACAGCGCCAACTACTCGATGGCACAGGAACTGGGCTGGGGTAGGAAACTCGGATGTGACTTTGCCATGAAATCCTGCAAGGAATGGATTGTCTCCAAATCGTCGAGATTCTCGTGAGTATTTTCTTCTTTTTTTTTTCGTTTGTTGTGAGATTTTTTTTTATTACTGTGATTGTTGTGTGTTTTCTTTTAATATGCTGCCAGGGTGGACGTCGAGTCCGGCGAGGCGTAAGTTTACGATTTGATGATTGAAGTGCACGTAGTGTTTTATTTTTTTTGTTCGATAAATATAAATTCACTGAAATATTCGCGAAGTCGGGTATTTTCGTTTGAATTCTATAACTGAATATAGAATTTTTATCAGTCAATTGTATTTCGAACGTTGTACTAAATAATAGATACACGTCTAACTGACACGATTGCTTAAAATATCTATTCCTCGAATTTAGCGATAGCGTCCTGCAGACTTGCAATGTGCCAACAAAACAATGTTGAATATTCACACGTGACATTTAGCAAATCAAATATGTACGTTCCGTAAATATAGTCGAAGCACGAATATTTATTTTATAGAAATACCAAATTTAGCATGGAAGTATTTAATGTTAAATGTCCATTTAAACAGGGGTAGATCGATTCATCCATTCTGCAACAAGGTCAAACGAGATCCACTGCAAACCGAATGCACCGATGATCGTAGCTCCGTCGCTCTCTGCAATCTCGTCGAGTATCCTCAACCGTTACCCAAACAATATCAGGTATATATGCAAAAAAAAAACTTTACGCTCGATGAAAAAAAAAAATTTTCAATCTCATCATTTTTTGTGTGCAGAATTTCGACTGGATACCAAACGTGCCACGAGGTCACGAGGAATACTACGGGGGCTCGGTATCATTGGCCGACTACTGCCCCTACAACCAAGAGTTCACCTGGCGTGCCAACAATACTATTGTACGTGGCTCGCATTGCCTCTACGAGGACAATAATCCACGTGAGTATAGTGTCTCTCTTATACGCTAAATTATATGTTCGTTGTATACATACACGTCGACGAGATGACAGGATTTTTACGAGCGACTCGCGTTTTACGCGCGGCGGCGGTGGTGGCAGCTGTGCAACCTCTTTGAGTTTTAGAGACGGACATTTAATTTGCGTTGGTTCTTTTTTCTTTTTTTTTTAGTTTGAGGAAGTTACGTGGTTGTAGAGATTAGTAGGGTAATGTGCATTTTGTACGGTAAATCTGATAATGTATTGATAGCTCGTATATGTATTGATATGATTGTTGTTGGATTCGATGGAGCGTGCCAATAATACTCTCTGCTACAATGCCATTGTTTGTCGATGAACTAGTTACCGGTGTATGTTATGAATTAACAACGAAGTGAAATTGAACACTACATAAAAAAAGAATTTTTCTTTCTTAAATTAAGAATGCAACAAAGTTTAGAAACATTTCTTTTTGTAGTTTAATCAAATAATAAAAACCGAAGAATTCTGCGCTTCAATCGATAAATAATTATTCACTCTTTACCGTACAGATCCCAAGAAGAACTTTGCGCTAGAGAAGTACGGCGAGAGTTCGCGTTGCTTCGACCACACCAACCAAATGTGGGAGGAGAGGACTTGCAAGCAGGTGCGCCAGTGGCAGCACTGGGGTTCTGGCTGTTACCAGTACAAGTGCGAGGCTGGCAGACTTCACATTATGGTTTGTATATGTATATATATATAGAGCTTGCCAACGTGCTCTACAGCTAACAACCCTAATAATTGTCTACCTACCTACTCCCCGACGTCTTGCTAATGGCTTGTGTTTTTGACATTGTATTTATATAATTATTTTCGCGTTTTCCATTGATTTATTGACAAACGTCTCTCTCGAGAGTGGTTTATTAATTATTTAGAAAGTTTCATTCGCATTATCGGTTTACTGTCGTGTGAAATGGCTTCATTGCAATAATGTAAATTCATCAGTCTGTAGCGGATTATACAATTGGATATTCAATAATTCATTACACTTATGTAGATGTACAATATCGAACGACTTTAATAATCATATTGATCCAGTTTACAGCTGGAAAAATAATAAGCATAAGCACGATTTTTTCTATAATATTCAATTATACCTCGATTAAACATTTTAACAATTTCGCTGCAATTCGTCAAAATCTCTTGTCCCAATTTGACGTAAAATAACGACTGTACATAACTCTCTCGGGCGTAAAACAAATAACGTTAGAGGGTATATGTATATAGTATCTCGTTTCGCATACGTCTCAACCTCCGGAATATGTGATATATACATTTCGTTTTTGCCCTTCCGGCTCGCAGGTCACGAATTACACGTACACGTGTTACCACGCCGGCCAGGAGATTGCCATCAGGATAATGCAGAACGAGTGGCTACACAAGGGTGCCCTCATTTGTCCACCCTGTCGGGATCTCTGCCAGGTATACATATAAAACCTTGTTTTACGAGTTTTATCATTTCAGGTTTTTTACAACGCTTATACTTTTCCGCAGGATGAATTTGCGAAACGCGGCGAATTTTGCAAACCAGGCGATGAGCATCCACCGCCGACGTTCTATCATCGCGACACATTGGATTGCGACTCGGCTGCAAGTTGTGCTTTGAGCTTCAGGACGTTCGTCGCGCTGATTGCGTGCGTGTTTATCGCCAGATGATCGCACGTTCTAGTTAGTTAATCGACTCGCGCGGAGGTCGCTTCGTTTCTATGTGACAGGGCCTTCCGTTCATTGTGATTTATATACGCGACGGAGAGATAGGTGTTTTCCACTGCTTTACCGACGGCTGTCTTTTTTTTTTAATTATTAATTATTGTATTTTAGATGTAGAATTTTTATTTGTCCGTAATGTTTTTTTTTTTGTTCTCACTCGTGTCGCTCGAGAGATTAAGTATTTTACGTCGGTGAATTAGTCCCGTCTCTTCGAAAAAGAAAAAAAAAACTGACTTTTAAAATATTCCTTGTATTTCATTGTTACTCGACATTTATTTCTTAGAGCTGGTAGGATTATTAAGAGTATTTCTACTTGTTGCCATTTTTAATGTAATTTAAGGTTTACGATCGAAAGCCATGCTGTAAGTTAGGTAGTTTAGTCATATTGAAATTAGAATTTATAAAAGACCTTGAGTTTGACGATGTACTTACTTTGGAAGGAGTGGAAAATTGTAAATAATCGGAGGTTCATTTGAAAAAAAAATATTGATATTCCAACGTGTACATACTTGTAACTGTTTTGGCATAAAACAATCCAAATTATAGACATTCCATTTTTAAAAAAAGTTTTAATATCGTAAGAAAAGAAGTTATGAAGTACAGCGAGCAGTATTGAAAAAAAAGAGGATGAGATGTTTGCGGTTGAAATATGTAAATAAAAGAAAATAGTAATTAAATGAAGTATGATAACCGTGCGCATCCAACCGAGCGAAGAATTTTAAATTGCATTTAAAAAATAGCAGATTGTGTGATTTATCGAGGAAAATAAAGTCTTGTTCGTCGGCAGATCGATAGAAAAAAGAACAAATAATATTTTGATTAATTCAAAAGGAAAGAAAAATACAGATTTTTATTAGTAAGAAAAATACGTCAAATTGACGGATATCAGCGTATTATAACGTTCACTGGATTTCCAGCGACAAGAAAAAAATTCTTAGGAAATGTATTATTTTTCTTGAATTGAAAACTCGTAGAGATATTAGAGAGGAAGGAAATGATTTACTATTTCATATCACGAGTAATGGAAAATGAAAACCTATAGTGTAATATAGATGAGATATCTTTCGAATTGAGTGATAAAGTTGAGAGGTTCCGTAAATTGTTATTGTAAGATGATTGACCTAATAATTATTATACTATGATTTTTATTAACGTAATTTTTAGCGGAAAGTTTTGAAAAAATTTTAAGGTGTGTATCTCCACTTTTTTAATTGTTATAAAACGATAGGTGCAATGTGTATTTCGCATTACTTTCGTCGATTTTCTGGTTGACATTTGAAAATAGCTAACGACTGTGAAAGTATTGTATTATAAAAATGTAAAGTAAAATTCCAAAACTACATTGTATAACTTTTCGCCGATTTTTAGTATTATAGCATTACGTTTATATTGATAAAAATATGTTGCAAGATAAGGCCAGTCTGCAATTCCTCACATCTTGTGTGAAATTCGTATACACACATCCAAGAGTTAATGAAAATAAATAACTAGTTCAAAAACGACAATTAAAGTTCAAAGAACATTCATTCCACTCAAACAGAAAATACCAACTAGTTTTTAAGAAAAATTTCACACAGAATGTGAGCAATCAGACGCAGTATCAGCAAAATATAAACCATTTTACTTTTTTGCTCTCATGTGAATGTTATCGTTGACGTTTCTCACGAACAAATTATATGTTAGGCTCCGTTTTTTTATATTTCGTGTTACAAAACGATCGATTGTTACGTCGATAGTTAGTAAGTCTATCGAGATATTTGTTTACAAGAGACGCTTTTAATTGTACATTTTATTACTTAACAGAGATACATTAAAAAATATAAAAAAAATAATTCCTCTTTACTATGCAAATAATCTTCTCTCAACCCAGTATCAAACTAATTTTTTGCAAATCTCTCACGTTGTACATATCCAACAAATACTGTATAATCAAATCAGGTACATTTTCGTATCCTAAATTCTCTATAACTTTCCGGAAAAGCAAGTGCAATGTTATTTTTGCTGTATCTAACAATTGTCTTCTCTCCAACGCCAGATCGAAATGAATACTCAGCATATCACAATAAATCGGATAATTACCTTCGACATCAGCACCATTAAAACACTCAACGATACTCTCGTTACCCAAACACAAAGCCAAAGAATCGACACTCTTACTCAAAATCGTATACATTGAGATATTATCGCAAACTATTTCCTCCTTCATCCTCGTCAATTCATTCACACAATCGATCTTGTACTCTTCCAATCTCTTTTTCAACACGACAGCTTTGAGATCGTCATTGTTCACGCTAACATTTCGAAATTCTTGTTTGACGTAATGCATCACCAGAATTTTCGTGATTTTCTCCATCGACTCTCGCTCGTACTCGACCGCACAGCCCAGTGCAGTTCTACCATAGAAATCCTTCACTTGAAAATCAACATTATACTCGAGCAGTAGATAAACCAAAGCAGCATTTCCTTGAGACACAGCCACGTGAAGTACAGTCGTGTTATGCAAAACAAACCTATCGACAAACATAAAAATTGAAATATTCTCACTGACAAAAATCATTGCTACCACAACTCACCTGTTAATCTGACAACCAGCATCCATAAGTAACTTGGCCACTTCATAATGTCCATTTCTTATAGCAAAATACAAAGGTGTCTTAGTAACTCCATGACTACCGGTAACATTACTATCCTCTGGATCAACATCTTCACGATCCAATAACAAATTGGCAACTTCGACGTGTCCAAGAGTCGCAGCAACGTTCAACGGAGTGAAAGCTTCCTCGACGTTGTCACCACAGATTTCAGGAGTATTGCAGATCGGAGTCTCGTGCAGGAACTTGAAACTGCCTTTCTGAGCGTGCCAGAGGATTTTCATATCAGCGCCGTTCTTCAGGAGGTTCGATACTATTGTCGGATTTCCTCGCCACACGGCGTAGTGAAACGGAGTTTCGAAATTATTGTTACGCTCGTTAACGTTGGCACCTACAACGGACAAAAAAACATCATCACGCTTATCAATTTAACATCGAAATCAACTTGTACCTTTATCAACGAGTAATTTCGCAATCCTCTCCAATCTCGCCTCGTTGCAATTGTGCTCTTGCGCCGTGAAAAGTAAAACGTGCAGCGGTGTGTTACCGTATTCATCCTTGATGTCAACGTCCGCACCAGCATCCAACAAAATCTCGACGAGTCCTTCGTCCTTCGTATCGACGGCGATGTGCAGTGCCGTTGATTTATCAACGTCAGCGGCGTTCACTTGAGCTCCAGCTTCGATCAACAATTTGGCTATGACGTCCGAACGATTGGCCGAGTCGTCGCCGAATGTGTAGTAACGACCGCTACCAGCGATGAAATGTAACGCTGTTGATTTTTTACGCTGATCGCGGACGTTGACGTTCGCGTGATGTTGAAGTAACAGTTTCACCATCTCGACGCTTTGAGTTTCACAGGCGTAAAATATGGCGCTTAAACCTAGTCGGTTTACGTGGTCGATTTGAGCCCTAAAAATTTATTTTGAAAATGGTAAATTGTTTATTTATGATGATGAATAAGGAGTACTTACCCAGCTTTCAACAAAACTTTAACGACATCAGCATTCTCGCAACAAACAGCCTCGATCAGCGGACTCTTCCATCGACAATCCTGCGCGTGAAAATTCGCTCCGTGTTGCAACAACAACTCGATGATCTTCAAATTGTCCTCGGAATCGTCGCTCACCGAAGCGGACAAATGCAAAGGTGTTCTCTCGTCTCTGTCGCGACAATTAACCAAGGCGCCGCTTCTCAATAGAAAATCAACCACGTCGATTTGTCGCGATTTCACGGCCACGTGCAGAGCAGTCTCTTTGCGCGGTCCTTTGGCGTTCACTCTACCGCCGCTCTCCCATAAGAGTTTCAAAATTGTCAATCTGTCGGTTGACTCGATTTTCGTGGAGTCGTCGATGCGACTTGCCACGTGAAGCGGTGTTTCCCCTTGACGGTTTTGCAAGTTTGGTGATACTCCTCTGCGAGAATTTTTTTTTTTTTCGTGAGTGTGAAAATATAATAATTATTTGGAGTTTTAAAAACACACATAGAAAATGAATGATAAACATTACTTGTTGAGAAGCTCCTCGACAATCACCACCTTTCCATCTCTAACAGCCGAGTGAATAGCGTCAACCTCATCGAAACACTTGTCGTTTTCGTGCGACATTTTACTGCTGCTACTGCTATTCGCGACGATGACTCCTCCTCGATACGGCATTTCAAAAAGTGACAAATGGACTTGTAAAACCGAGGCATTTCTCAATTCGAGACAGAGAGAGAATATATAAGCTTGGTCGTGTCACGAGGCTGACACCGAAAAGGTTTCCCCCAACCTGCAACGATTTATCTTGACACTTATACTGATTCCGTACACGTGCTCTTTTGAATAATTATGTAAAACAATTTTTCCGTTTATTATAATCTTGTTGTGTTTTTTTTTTCTTTTCGAGTTGCGTAATTTCGAAAAGCTGTGTTTTACTGTTCATCGTCGAACTAATTTGCGTCTTTTCGTCATGAAAATCATCGGCTTTAATCGATAGCACATCCATCAATCGACGATAACAAAATAATCTTAATATTCAAAAGTACGCGCGCTACGCGACGTTTCACTCGTGCGCATGCGCAGCGAGAGAATCGATATATCTCGAACTTACGAGAGAAAAGCGCGGTAAAATTCGAAAAATTATATAGATACTTTGCGCCACTGTTACTTCGGTGTGTATTAGAGAAAATCCGCACCTGTGTGTTTTGTCGGAATGCGCGTGCGATCTCGCGCTTTGAGTTTTAAAAAGTTATTTCGATCGCGCGTGGGTGAAAGGGGTCCACGGTCGCGGCTAGCCTCGCGCCTATTTTCGAGGCCCCGCTCTCCCCGGGGAGAGAGTTCGTTATAATACTGACCGACGTTATGGATTGACATGGCTCGCAAGCTCTCGGATTTTTTGCGCGATGCGAGATCGTAAAGAAAAAATTTTGAAAAAAGAAAATAACCGCGGTGAATAACGGGCATTGATTTTTTTTTACGACTTGTAGTTTCTTTTAGAATTTTATTAAAGAAAGTTAGAAGTACTACTAAATTTAAAAATTGTTTGATCTGATATTTCAATTATTATTGGAAAAATCTTAATTAAACTTCTTTATAATTTTCATCAGCGCTCTTGTTTTATAATTTTCATCAGCGTTCGAATTATTATTATTTTCTCTTTTGCTAAATGTAACTTCAAGGGTACTATGCTACTGACAAATTGTTATGATTTTTTAAAGAGCTCCCACCCATTGGAATTTTGAAAAATAAAAAATCACATCAAATACGAAAATTCGAAATACCAAAAAACGTCAATATCAACCGCAACATTTTTTTTTTCGACAAAGAACTCTATACAGAAACGTGCAAAAAGAGAGCGACTCCTCGCCATGCTCTCGTCATTAGCGCTCGGTACGTGCACTAGAGGCTGTCTGTGTGTATATCACATACAGTAACAGCAGTGTTGGGGGAGAGGCAAGAGAACACGTCGAGTGGCAGGCGAAATATCGTTCGTTTATTTGAAGGGGAGAGAGAGAGAAAGATACACGCGAGGGAGATCTAATCGCAAAATGCTTTGTACTTTGGCTTTTATACTCGCGCGCGGCGGGGATGATGACGAGATTTCTCGAATTATTTTCGCGATTGGTTGGCTTATACATATATTTCAATACATAGTTTCGTTTATTTAACGAGACTGCTGTAAATTTCGCGGTGGGTGTAAATGACAAAAATATTCTTCTTTTTTTTTAAATGTAGAATTCATTTTTGTGTTAGCCTTGTAGATTTTTCGTCTTGACAGCTAACATAATATATTGCTACTTTTCTCACGTCTAAAGAGAAAAAAAACGGTGTTTTTCCAAATTTCTCGTTCACGACAGTAAGTCAAAGTTTGAATGAATTTATTATTCGGAAAAAACTTGCAAGTATAATTTTGCAAATGACTGAGAAAAATTCGTAAAATTGAAGTGGCTTTATTACTCAAAATTATAAAAAGCTTGCGTAAAGCTTTATACAAGCCTTTCATATGGTTTAAATCTAATCATGCTTATCTCTGTAAAACAAAACCTTCGCTAATTCCTATCACAAAGAAGCCTAGTGAAAGATCATCCACTCCAATCCAATCAATGAAGGTCCGTATTACAACGAGTTTTACAACACGAAAGCTTTTGCATTTAAAAGCTTCAATTTGCAAATAAAAATCGCCCACTGTAAAACCAGCAGAATCGGTGTAAACGCCCCTTTAACCATCGCACACCGGCACAGAACAGAACAACGAAAGCGAACGGATGAGAGAGAGAGAGAACGGCGCTAGTGCCTATACAGCAAAGTATATAGAAGTAGGGGGGAAAAAAAGAGAGGTAGGGAACTCGACGGCGGCGGCGGTGCGGCGGCAGCGGCGTCGTGCTTGGGCCCGCTAGCGTCCGCGGCGGCAGAGGGCAGAGCGCCGGCGAATCGTGCGTCACTCACACACGCAGACAAGACGAGAGTGTCCCGTCTCTCGCAAAAAAAAATAATAGAACAACAACAATATTTCGCCAAGTGTTATACGAACAAATTTTTGCAACGACAACCAACGACCTCAAGTTTTACCCACACACACACGCAACGTTTTCAGTTATACATACACAATTTTTTTTTTTTTTTGGTTTCTCGGGTACGTGATATACACATTTTTACATATATATCTGCTATCTGTATAACCTTTCCTTCGAGCGAGAGAGAGAGAAAGGTTAGGTTTTTTTATAGAATATAAACGCGAGAGTGAAAGTCCATATCCGCGAGTGTTGTATATCAAGCGAACGAGAAACAACAAAAAAAGCCAAGTGTTCTTGTTTTCAAGGAGTTATAGGCGAACAGGATGAACGACATGGAGGCATACGGCGACGGCTACATGGAGCCTGAGGAAGAGTGGGAGCGCGAGGGACTCCTCGATCCCGCCTGGGAGAAACAGCAGAAAAAAGTGAGTTGTGCTAAAAACAAAACAAAAAAAGTTGCATTGTGACTTGTGTCTGTGTGATTCTTTTTCTCTGTCAATGTTCTACAAACTTTTGTTCAGGCTTCGTGTGCGTGTCTCTGTGTGTAGGCAAACTTGTTTCTCATCAAGAGCTCATTTTGAAGCACATTCTGTTTGAGTAAGATAAGACATATTTTTGTGAGAGATAAGACATTCAATTGGATTGATTCTTGTAGTTGTCTTTTTCGACGACAGCCAGCAGATAAAGTTTCATCGAGTCTAGCACTTTTATTAATAGTGTACTCGTAGGCATGCACACAGTGCGATAAGTCCAAAGTGTCTTTTGGAGCAAACACACAGACATCGTTGACAGACAGAAAGCTATGCGAAGGTTTTCTGAAAATCTTTTCATAGGCTTTACACCACTGGCTGCTGACATTTTCCCAATTGTTGGCAGCATTTCAAGGCAGCACGCACAAGCGACAGAGAGTTGTATAGCCCTTCAGCCTCTCTGTATTTTCGGATTTTATGATCTTGCTACAAGCATTGGCCAACACACACACACCAACAGCTTGTATGCATGCAGTAGTCATATCAAGGAATCCCAGTTTTATCATTTTGGCAAACTGTTCATGCCAAGCAAGCTCATTCGATTAATCATCCAATTACAAATCCATCGATGTTTATTTATGAAGCATCGTTGCCATTGTTGAGAAAGGGATTCAATTGTAAGTGCAACGTGCAGAGTTCTTTTGCACGCAGCAGTCATCATCATCATGTGTACGTGTGTGCGCATTGCTTGGAATACTTTTTCTCTGAATCACTCTAGCAGCATGCTGCTGATTGCTCAATGAGGAGAGGAACAGTTTTAGCCCTTCAATTGGTGGCAGTGTGTCTCTCGCTCATCTCTCTCTTACTCATCATCACCAGAATTTCAAACACCTCTTCCAAGTATATTTTTCATCTCTCTCTCTCTCTCTCTCTCTCTCTCTCTCTCTCTCTCTATCTCTCTCTTTCTCTCTCTCTGTCTGTCTTACTTTGAACACATGACAAGAGATAACAAAAAATTTTCCTTCGACAATTAGTCATACACGAGGTTGTCATGTGTGTGTATGTATGTATGTACTCATCGTCATGTATGCCTGTATGTGTATAGACTCATTAACGACTCCGGAAATCGAAGAGAGTTTAGTTGGTTGCTGTCGTGTATATTTCTTGTACATATCGTTGCTCAGTGAAAATATATAGGTCGAGAGACGCTCACTCCGAAATAAACTCGTATAAATTGATGATGCCCGCGTCTCGCGCGCAACGCGACAGCCGAAAATTTTCTCGAGGCTTTATTGTCCCTCACGCATACACACACACAAACGTAGGTGAAGCTCTGAGTGGCTCCGATTAATCGTCGCGATGGAAACACTGCTGCTGCTGCTGCTTCGCGACAATGGGCTCAAGTTTCTTCGCGAATTTCGTCGTCGTGCTGACGGGCTTTTTTCTTTTTTTTTTATTGAGATTTAATGCCGATTCACACTTTGTTGGAGGAAATTTTGAGATTGAACGTGGATAATTTGAACGAATTTAGTTTCTTTTTGAAGGTCGAGTCGAGGTTTTTCTTTTTCTTTTTTGAATGTTTAAGTTGTATTTATAACTTTGAAGTAGAGATTTTTTTTTTCGAAATTCTGTGTTTTTAGAAATTTAGATTTCGAGTTTAAAAGCTTTCTATTTTGATTTTACAAAAAAAAAAGTTAATGCCACCACGAATAACTCCAAAAAAGAAAAAAAGAAAAAGAAAAAATTGATAACTTTTTTATTAAACGTAAATCTCAATTTTTTTGTTCGTTAAAATCGCCAAACCGATTCAACTACATACCCAATAACTGAAATTCTTCAAAGGTTGTTTATACAGCGCATTCCCTCGGCAGCATAGCGTACAGAATTAAACCGAGAGAGAGAGAGAGAGAGAGAGAGAGAGAGTACAGAAAGCCACTCACTCACACGTAAACAAAAGCGAAAACGGTACCACACACATATGCACACAAACTCGACGATCATCATCGCAAGATTAGATAATCGAAGTCAAGGTGATAGAAAAAGAATTTTCGCGTACTGTGTGAGAGATAGTTTAGGGCGCGTTAACCTCGTGTATAGCAGGCGTCGAGCCAAACTCGACTATAGTCGACAAATTATTTTTTCTGCCCTTTATTTTTGGGTTTGGCCAGAATTTTTCGGGGCGTGTCAGGGTCTCGAAACAGATGTCGCACTCGGCTTTTCTCCCAGTTTGTACATTGGATTATTGGCCATGAAAAAACAAAAACACGCATTGGGAAATCAATTGATCGAACGGCAATTACCATCGATTTATCAAAGTCGTCGCGTATACTTTTAATAAACTATACGTCGCGTCAAAAAAAGAAAAAAAAAGTGCACTCGAGGTTTCCCCAATTTACAATGTCCTTCTATAGTTTCGCCATTGTCAAGTTTACAATTATCAATCGATTAAAATTAGTTTTCCGCGTGTGTTTTTTAGTTAAATAAACACGTATATACCGAAAAAATGTGACTCACATCTCATTCATGCGAGGTGCGTTGCATGAGAGAGAGAGAGAGAGAGCCCGTGACAGTTATTATTTTCGTGCGACCGGGCAACTTCCGATTGGGCGCCGTTTCAAACGTTGGATAACGACTTACGTCTTCGTTGATATACATGTTTCATACACGCGATGATTACAATTTTCGGAGGACGATGACCTTATTTTTTTTTTAATTATTATTATAAATCTACGTGACAAGCGAAGGTTGAATGATTGTGACTTTCCGTAATAGTCTATCTTTTATCGAAAACTGCACCCACGCGATATTTTGCAAAAAAAAAGTATTTACTCGAGAGCAAATGAGTGACAATCTAACCTCTATTAAAGAAGTCCAGTTTCTCTCTCTGTGGCTGTGCTTGATTTATGTGATGAATGATATTGAACTATAAATAAGCGGGTTTCCGATTATTTATAGCGTGGAAGTGTCTGTGCAATGTATTTATCTGTAGGCGAAAACAGCTTTCGAGTGTTAAAAAAAAATTGGTTGCTTTCTTTTTTTTTTTTCACTCGAGTGAATTTGTTACGAGATGGAAATCAAATGGCTTCGTTCGAAGACAATTCATGTTAATTTGTGGGTTAACAATGCCAACTACTTATTAGTCTTTTTTTTTTAAAGGAACGTATTGAATAATTATCATTCGATTTGTACGGTCAATTAATTTCGATGTCGAGTGAAAAAAAAAATCGGTTATACTCTTTCGTTATAGAATGTCGATACGCGTCAACAAATCGATTAAGTTTTTTTAAAAGACTATAAAAACAAGAATTTACGAAGAAAAAGAAAAAAAGTTTTTCTTAATATACGCTTCGAACAATGAAGTTTGCCGTTCCCATGCGGGCAGTTCGTAGACTTTCACATAATCCTCGGCGCTCTCGCGGCGAAGATTGAGAAATTTGCACAAAATCAAATCTATTAATCACACTTTACGTAAGTTTCCGGCAATCGTTTCTCTCTCTCTCTCTCCCTCGCACGTAAAAGCTTGCAAATTACACGCTCAATTACGAGGATAACGCGAGAGAGGTAGGCGACCTGTACTATCTCACGAAAAAAAAAAAAAAAGATTTTTTCATTTTTTTTTCGATTGGCAAGAGTTTTGTAAAATCGAATATAGTTGTAGAGATTATATTTTCGAATTTTATGACGCTAGCCGAACGGCATCCTATCTTTAAAAATAACTCGCGTTATTATTAGTTCGCGCGTGTGTATGTGTGTATCAAAGATACACCCGGTGAATCAACGCGCGTGCTACTGCTTCCTTGTAAACGTCGAAAGTTTTATGTAATAATTTCGCGAAGGAAAATTCGCGTGTTGTGTTTGCCAATAAATGAGTTTTTGTATTCACCATTAGTCTGGCACACTTTGTTGGAAAAGCGATTATATTTACTTTTCCGATGACTCGTTTCGTTGGGAATGTGTTCGTTGCCGAATAATTTGGCCGACGTGGATTGTCGTAGAAATGATAAAAGACGCTAAATCAGTGTTGTTCAAACAGTCGCTGCCTCGTATTTTAGAAACGCTGTATTTTGTTTGTCGAGGTTGTTTTTGATAATTGCTTCGAATAGTTTTTACGGTTGTTATTTTGCTAATTGGATTGGATGTATAATTTATGTAATATTTTATTTTGTAATTATTAAAAGTAACTTCAAATTTTTCAAGTTTATTTTAGATTATTTCAATGTTTTTTTAAGGCAGTAACTCTAAATCGTGAATCATCTGTAAAATATCTCATAGGAACAAAATCCTAGCCAAAAATAAAAAAACAATCGTTCGCAATCTTCGCAAGCTAACAAATCAATAATCTTCAGTACTCCTGATAAAAAAAAATTACGTGAGCCACTCGTAAAATGAATACCTATTATATCAGCAACGCGCGCACTGATAACAATCAACTTTATCTTCAATATAATTCCAAATCAAACATTGCACTGATACTATACAACCGTTTCGCAAAAAAAAAGTATAAGCGAACCGAAGAAGCGATTCGTTCTATGTAGCCGGCATTAGAATGTTGCGTCATCGCACGAGGCTCTAAAAGCGACGCCGACACGGCAAAAATATACGCACGACGGAACGCTCATACCCAACGCGCGCCCAAACGCCTTCTTTTTCTTTGCTTTTTTTTTTACCACCGATGATTTCGCGGGCAAACACACGAGCGAGTATTAATAGCTATGCCGCGATAACGGACTTTCTTGCGCGATAATGACACTTTTTTTTGCGATGAGAAAAGCTGCCGTGCTTATCGTCGGTTTGGTGAAATATTGTTTCTTGTTGTGTATACACTTTTTTTTTGTTTTTATTGCCGTTGAATGACTTGCATCTATGTATTTGAAATAATGTACTTTACATGAAAGCTTTGACAAAGATTGAACAAAGATTCATTTAAAATTTTTTTTATAAAAAAAAACGAAAATTCATTTTTTATAACGGATTCTACAATCGTTTAACAGTGCCGTGAACGAAAAATTATATACTAATCATCCTAAGCTCTTTCAAATCGTCCCACTTGCATACAACTCGGCATCATTTTCCAACACTAAAGAGGAAAAAAAAAGAAAAACATCCGTAACCGATGCACGCACACTTGCTAGCCATCTGCTATATAAGCGATTTTCCATTCCGCATCAGGGTTAACTCGCATCCGCGATGCGATACATCAGAGAATAAATGCAACTTCCTATTAGAAATCAATTATCACCTTGCGCGCTCAGAAAAACGGGCAATAAATCTATTGCCATTGAGTTTTGCAGATAAAGCAGCAACAGTGCAGTTTGATTTATGTCGTAGCCCTGACATTCCAAAGAGAGAAATGATGAAGATTTATGAAACTAAATGCGAAATTTTCAAACGAAACAATGACGATGATAATTCGAGAGAGAGTGCATTTAACGGAAAGTCGCTCGCGGGCGAGGTCGTTAAACTGCGCTCGCGCTCTCTCGCGCGCGCGCATTGACAGGCCGCGAGAGAGCTATTCGCGTGAGGGGGAAAATCATAACTGCGCTTCGACCCAAATCTAATATCGGTTTTGAACGCTTAAAAGACTAGAATGGATTTTCCTCTCGCTTGATTGGGGATATTTTTTTTTCTTTTTGGTTTATTTGCCGTTCGCTGAATTTATTTTTTTTTCTTTTTCCGGTTGGAGGTTTGTTTGCGTAGTTTCGAGACTTTCTATTTGAGTATGATTTAGAATTCTGCTGACGGTTGCTTGCTAAAGATATGAGTTTGACCTTCGAGATCGTCGTTGGATTTCTTTCTGTTCGTTGCGAACCTTCGTACTTGAAAATAGATGTAAAAGAAGACTTTTGTTCGATACACGAAAGATTCGATAAAGATTAAAAAATATATATTTTCTTATAATAAAACTAAGAATCGATAACTAATTTCAAAAGGTATCCAAAAATAGATATGAATGATAGATATAGTAAATTTTTGTTGTGTGACTTGCATTCATCGAAGATTCAATAAAGATTAAAAAAATCTTTTTTTCCAATAAAAAAAGACATCGATAACCAATTCTCAAATGATGTACTTTGACATATATAATCAATTCTTCAATTACATCCATCAAGAATGAAAACACCATGTTATCCAATTTAGCGCGAACGCATAAACAAAACAAAAATGTACATCCAATTCTCGTCAAATCTTGAAATAATAACAGTTAATGCATTTCTCTCGCTCGCGAGTTTAATTCGCCCCCAATCTGCAGTTGAAAATCGAGTGTCTCCAATCTCTCTTGGGTGCTAAAAAAGGCCTCGCGAGCGCGTTGCGGAGTAAGAACCCGTTCGATGCAAAACTGGAATCCCGCCTCTCTCTCTCTTGCAAATCCGGACGTCGCAGGAAGTTTACACGAAGCGCGAGTTGCCCTTTTGTCGCTTTGGCAAAGATTAGGTTCGTTAACCTCGACCAAGAGAGAGAGAGAGAGAGAGAGAGAGTGCAATTCCGTGACAACCGACATTTCGCGCATCAAAGGTCAATTCTCACTTTTTATCGCTTCCTGTGCCAACAGAAGATGATGCATTTCGTGGAAGTACGAGAATAGATGGTTTTTTGTTCTTCGCTGGATGCGAAGAAGAAAATAAAATGATTTTCTCGAAACGAGTAACATATTTGAAATTCGATTCGAGTATTTTCGGTGTTTTCTCTGCCAGTTGTAACACACCTGCTTCCTCTGCGTAACTCCCGGGAAGCAGTCAGCAAACAACACCTGCCCGCGCGCATAGTCGCCGAAAATAAACTTGCGCGCGCGCGAAGAAACGACGAATCGCCGCGAGAAGAATATTTTGAGAAAACAATTCACCTTTCAATTGACGAGTGTAACATATCGTTCCATAATATCCTCGGGGGGTGTGTGTGTGTGTGTGTGCGCCTTGCGTCAGCGCTCGTTAAATAAAGTACTCAAGCGGGAAATTTCTTTATGCATTTATCGAAGATTTAATAAAGATTAAAAAAATCTTTTTCTAATCTTAAGATATAAACTATTTGAAGTATTTGATACAAAATAAGATTTGTTAAATAATCTAATCTATTAAAAATGTTTTACGAAATGCTTCATAGCTAATGAATCGGTTCATTAACGGTCAACTCCAATACGCCGGTTAATCAATCAATAACTAATTATTCGCGACAAAAAGCGCTGACGGCAATTATTATTACACCGCTAATCTAATTATCACTCGACAAAACTAATTATTTTTTCCCCATTCAATCCGCTAATGGAAGTATAAATCCCAAAAAAAAATCCCTTTTTTTTTTGCTCTCGCACACAACAGATGTTCGCGGCTTTTTGTCTCGCGCCACGCTTGGACGCCTTTTTCATACGGTGGCACGTGCCCGAGAGCATACAAGCCGGTAGCTGACGCTTTTGTATTCTGTTTTTTTTTCCTCTTCTCGCTCGTCTAGATTACTTTCTGGTGCCTGCAGAGTGTATCAAAACTCTTCTTTTGCAAGGCTTCATTTTTTTTTTTTTTGACGCTTGTTTGAGAGTCAACGCTTGTGTTTCAATTGTGTACTTGACTGTTTTATCGTAGACTGATTGATTTTTTTCAATCGCGATAATATCTTATCGCATTCGCAAGTATTATTACTGAAATATCAATCGTTAAATAATCGGTTATACACGATAAATCTTACTTCGAAAAAAAAAATTGACGAATCTATTGCTCATGCCAAATGTTTTTCGAAACGTGCAGATATTCGCCGCGCCACCGCGTGCGTGCGCGCGCGGGAGGAGCCGATGTCTTACAAATAGATCGTAGAAGCGAGTGAGAGAGAAAGAGAGAAACAGGCGAGAACGAGTTGAAGTTAGGGTGGCTCATGTCCAATTTTGGCCGGGCCACGGAGCTTTACGCCGGCCGTATTAAGTTTCACTCAATATTTTTCAGCGCCGAAAAAAATCCAATTTTAGCGACGCCATGATGAGCGCGAGCGCCACGTTCGCAAAAGCTTAACTTTCCCGCCAAAAAACAAATTTCGCGCTTTGCGAAATTTCCAAGAAAAAAAAATTCGCGAGCTTTCTATGGGTTGTAGATGTCTTCTTTATCGACGATTTTCAATGAAAAAAAAAATTGTTAATGTTATTTTCTGCAATTTAGCTCGATCATCGATAACCTCAAATTATTAGGTCGTCGTCGTTGCTACTTTCTACGTTCTGTTGCTCAGGCGCAGTTTATTTCGAAACTAATAAATCAAAGATACGGCTATAAATTATACTTCTTCATAAAAATATCCTATAGTCGTAAATTCCAATCATGGCAATTAAGAATAATCGTCTTCGTAACCTCAAAGTCTTGAAAAACTACTTTGACATAGGGGTCAATGGCGACTAGACATTTCATGTATCAGTTTACCAATGAAATACACATTATTATTTTAAGAAAAAAAAAAGTCATACGTAAGAACGGAAGCACAATTTTTTTTTCATACCTTTCTTCCACGCCATTTGTTTCATTTATAAAATACCCCCGTTATTTTTCACAAAAATCGCGTGCAAAAAAAAAAACTATTCTTCGAATCTGCCAACGACAAAAATGATCCAATGCCAATCAACGCTCTGACACATATTCAAAAACCGCGCAAAGAATCCAATTCTATTGTTACCATCTCATCCTAAATTTTACACGTTCTCGTATTTATAGAAATCCGGCGCCAAGAGACAACAAACCTTCAATAAAAAAAATCGTTAGACGACAATAGGATCCTGCGCGTTTGTGTATATCCCCGCGCGATGAATAAAAGATCGGCTTTATTAAAGCATCACGAGCCACTAAGAGAGCGCGTCGTCGTCGCGCGGAGAAAGATAGAGAACCAGGACACTAGATATATATAGCTAAGAGGGATCGGGGTCGTTACTAAAATATACACAAAGCCGCGGCTAGTATAGCAGTCAAACGCTATGAAAATTCGCGCCGCGACGCGTCGGTGGGTCGCAACGCTGAGGAAAAAAAAATCGCCATTTTTCCATAACCCGACATATCTGTACTGGTTTTTAGCCATCATTTTGAGGTTATGATACGCGGAAGGAAAATATATTAGGATTTACGTTTTTAGGAATAGACGAATTGTGTTTTGAAGGGAGAACGTGTGTGATGTTGGAGAAAACCATGTGGGGTTCTTCTATTTTCGGATGTAAACAATGGGTTGCCCTCAACGATTAATTCCGGGGCTTTCGGTGTTTGTAGTTGAGAATTTATATTTGAAGTTAAGTCAAACAGTACTTAAAAACGTCAAACTTGTTATAGTCGTACGTTACGAAATTATTTCGAAAAAAAGTATCGGAATTTGACGATTCGTGATCAATTTCCTGAAAACTAGTTCATCCAAGTTTCAAGTCCCCAAAGTGTGTCAAAAAAAAAAAAAAAACAAAAATGTATCGCTATCATACGCGATTAGCATCAAGGAAAAAGACGCGCGTGAAAAATCGCCGGTCGTCTGGAAAAACCGGTTGCGGGAAAAGTAAAAAAAAAATTCTGTAAACTGCCAATACCGAAACCGCGGCTCATTCGTTATGTAGTAGCTCGAAACACAGCTGTGCGCGGTAGCTTTAGAGAACGCATCTGTGTGTAACCAGATAATTTTAACCGGAATGTGTTTCGTGAACGAAGATTTGTCTGTCATTAACCAGAAAAAAAAAAGAGAAGAATTTCTCTCGACCTTCCGAAAATCATTTGACAACTCACATACACCTAGAAAAAAGAATTTTCCTTCTATAGTTAGATTTATTTTGATAATTTTAACCCGAATGTGTTTCGTCAACAGAAATATGTGTCATTGACCAGAAAAAAAAGAAGAAATTTCATAAGTGAGTTCATTTACTCACTTTGACTTTATTCGTTTAAAACTACACACTTTACGTGAGTAAAAGTATTTACTCAGATGAATCGATTAAAATTAAACAAGTGCATTAATTAATTTTACACACTCAAGTGTTTAAATTTACACGCACAAGTGAGTAAATTTAATCATATGGTTTTACCGTGGAAGGTTGAACAACTATCAGTAAAGTTTGTTGCTCCATATGGATAAATGAAGTTCTCATTTTTCACTAAAATTTAAAGTACGATGAAGCATCCCGAAAGAGAACACTAGCAAAACTCACAAACACTTCTGAGAAAAATCGCAGAAAGGTTATTAGGTTAATAATCCGAATATAACTTTTTCCGGATGGAATTCGCGCTATGCAATGTAGTTGACGAAAGCGCGCGACGCACGAGGCAAAAAAAAAACGAACGAGCGAGCTGGAATTCATAACGCTGCGTGTGCTCGTCTTGTTAAGGTGCGAAATCGTTGGTTTTTCACTGCGATCAGCAACTATTGTGTACGTCGAGAGTTCTTTATAGGTGAAAACGGTTTGAATTTCCAGACAAGAATTTTCATTGTACGAATCTCGAATGTTTTGTATATGTATATATATATATTGCTCGTGAAATTGGAGCTACGTATGGGAAAATCTAGCTCGACGAATTATTGGCCGTTTGTCAATTGCTTGTATTTGATGTATGTCGTTCCATTTGATGTATCTTTGAATTATGCCTTTCGGATTCGCTAATGTCGCCATCGATAATCTTATATCGAGAAAGTTTGTCGCAATATAAGTACTTTTCAATTTTAAAGGTTGATCATAAAACATAGCATTAATTTTTTTTTGGTCTTACGCATTGCAGACCTTCACAGCATGGTGCAACTCACACTTACGAAAGGCAGGAACTGCCATCGAATCGATCGAAGAAGACTTCAGAAATGGTCTGAAGCTGATGCTCCTCTTGGAGGTGATCTCCGGGGAGACCCTACCGAAACCCGACCGCGGCAAGATGCGATTCCACAAAATCGCCAACGTCAACAAGGCCCTGGACTTCATCGCCAGCAAGGGTGTCAAACTCGTGTCTATTGGCGCCGAAGGTACGTAATTAATCCGCGATTTTTATCGCACTTTAACGCTACCTTCAACTCTGGCCTTCAGCCAGAAGTGAAAATTAAACGTCTCTGACGAAATTATTCATTATCACACGACAGAAATCGTCGACGGCAATCTGAAGATGACTCTCGGCATGATCTGGACGATAATTCTGCGTTTCGCCATCCAAGACATCTCCGTGGAAGAGATGACCGCGAAGGAGGGTCTGTTGCTTTGGTGTCAGCGCAAAACCGCTCCCTACAAGAACGTCAACGTGCAGAACTTCCATCTATCGTTCAAGGACGGCCTGGCGTTTTGCGCTCTCATTCATCGCCATCGGCCCGATCTCATCGACTATCACAAGCTCAGCAAGGACAATCCGCTGGAGAATCTCAACACGGCCTTTGACGTCGCCGAGAAGTACCTCGACATTCCGCGCATGTTGGATCCCGATGGTAACAACGCCGACGCTTTATAACGACAGCCAATGTTTTCTTCTTTTTTTTTATTATCGCGAGGCCTTGACAGTTAAACTATACTTTTGAATGACGATAACTCGGTGAAACGTTTTTTTTTTTTTACGCGAGAAATTCTTTATTTTTTTCACATATATATACTTTGAAATTGTTTTGAAAACGATAGATTTGATCAACACTCCTAAGCCGGACGAAAGGGCGATCATGACCTACGTATCCTGCTACTATCATGCCTTCCAAGGCGCTCAGCAGGTCAGCAGCCAAATTCTGCGTGAACTGCTTGTGTGTTTTACTCTCCTTCCTATTCTCCTTAACTCATCCAAGTAACCCAAATATAATATTAATACGAAAATTATTACACTTTTATCGACGTTCGATCCCGAATGCATCGTCGGTAAAAAAAAGATATAAAAAAAATATATATACATATCGATCATTATGACAACGATATGCGCTCCTAACAAACAAAAAATGCATGGGTTTTTTGAGTTGTCTTTTTTTTTGACTGTGTTTTTCTAGACATGCGTAACACAGCTATGCCCGACGAGAGAGCCGTCATGACATACGTGTCGTCGTACTACCACTGTTTCAGTGGCGCTCAAAAGGTGTGTGTGCATTTGCAAATTATTCCACTAATAGCCAAGCATTAAAAATTCAATAATATAAATTACGCTTTAACGTTCCTTTTACTATCGACAAGCATAACGAAATTTTTGTACACTTGCGATTAACCATGAACATTCGTAGGCTGAAACCGCGGCCAACAGGATCTGCAAAGTGTTGAAAGTCAATCAAGAGAACGAGCGTTTGATGGAGGAATACGAACGTCTGGCGTCCGATCTTCTCGAATGGATCCGACGCACGATGCCGTGGCTGAACAGCCGTCAAACCGACAACTCGCTCGCCGGCTGTCAGAAGAAACTCGAGGAATATCGCACCTACAGGCGCAAGCACAAGCCACCGCGCGTCGAGCAAAAAGCCAAGTTGGAGACGAACTTCAATACCCTGCAGACGAAGTTGAGGCTGAGCAATCGACCCGCGTACATGCCCACCGAGGGTAAAATGGTGTCGGACATCAACAAGTCATGGAAGGGTTTGGAAACCGCGGAGAAAGCCTTCGAAGATTGGCTACTTTCGGAGATGATGAGGCTCGAGCGTCTCGAGCATCTCGCTCAGAAATTCAAGCACAAAGCCGACGCTCACGAGGACTGGACCGCCGGCAAAGAGGAAATGCTCACTTCGCAGCACTTCCGCCAGTGCAAGCTCAACGAGCTCAAGGCTCTGAAGAAGAAGCACGAGGCTTTCGAGTCCGATCTCGCCGCTCACCAGGATCGCGTCGAGCAAATTGCCGCTATCGCTCAGGAGCTCAAGTGAGTTGGAAGAATGATCGTGTGTATGTGCTGAGATTTTTCGTTAACGATTTTGACCAATTGATTTTTTGTGTTTTAGCACCTTGGAGTACCACGACAGCGCATCCGTTAACGCGAGATGCCAGAGAATCTGCGACCAGTGGGATCGTCTTGGTTCGCTGACTCAACGTAGACGTCAAGCGCTCGACGAGGCCGAACGTATTCTGGAGAAGATCGACGTTCTGCATTTAGAATTCGCCAAACGCGCTGCTGTTAGTCGTTACACTTGTCATACTTATTCTCTCGATGCATAGAGTTTAATTTAAAAAATCTTATTCGTAGCCATTCAACAACTGGCTGGACGGTACGCGAGAGGATCTCGTCGACATGTTCATCGTGCACACGATGGAAGAAATTCAAGGCCTAATGGACGCTCACTCGGCGTTCAAAGCGACTCTCGGTGAAGCCGACAAGGAATACAACTCGATCGTCGGTTTGGTGCGCGAAGTCGAGTCCATTGTCAAGCAGTTCCAGATCCCTGGCGGTCTCGAGAATCCCTACACCACTCTTACTGCTTTGGACCTTACCAAGAAATGGAGCGATGTCAGGCAGTTGGTGCCACAGCGTGACGGCACGCTTGCCGCTGAGTTACGCAAACAACAAAGTAATTTTTTTTTGTTATTACTCGTTTGTATTTTTTTGAAATGGATCGAGTGAATTAATCTTTTCGTTAATTCGCCAACAGATAACGAGCTATTGCGCAGGCAGTTTGCTGAGAAGGCAAACGCAGTTGGACCGTGGATCGAGCGACAACTTGATGCTGTTACTGCCATTGGTCTTGGATTACAGGTAATTTTTTCACTCTATATTTTGACAAGTCATCCTCGACATTTCTAACGAATGTTTAATCGTATTTGTAGGGTACACTTGAAGACCAGCTGCACAGACTCAAAGAATACGAGCAAGCTGTGTACGCGTACAAGGCTCACCTCGAGGAGCTCGAGAAGATTCACCAGGCGGTGCAGGAAGGCATGATATTCGAGAACCGTTACACTCAGTACACCATGGAGACGCTGCGCGTCGGATGGGAACAGCTGCTCACCTCCATCAATCGCAACATCAACGAGGTCGAAAACCAGATTCTCACTCGTGACTCTAAGGTAATTAACTCGACGAAGATTTCGTTGTTTGATAGATATTGCTTCGAGTGTTAATATGTCATATGTCAACTTTCAGGGAATAACGCAAGAACAGTTGAGCGAATTCCGCAGCAGCTTCAATCACTTCGACAAGAACCGAACAGGCCGACTGGCGCCGGAGGAATTCAAGTCATGCCTCGTGTCTTTGGGCTACTCGATCGGCAAGGATCGGCAAGGCGACATCGACTTCCAACGTATTCTTGCTATCGTCGATCCCAACAGCTCTGGCTACGTTCAATTTGACGCTTTCCTCGACTTCATGACCCGCGAGTCGACGGATACTGACACTGCCGAGCAGGTTATCGATAGTTTCCGCATTCTGGCTGGCGACAAGGTCGGTTTCATATTCAATTTCTGTTAGGTGACTGAAATGGCATTGGAAATTTAACGATTTTTTTAAATTTTCAGCCCTACATCCTAGCCGATGAGCTGAGGAGGGAACTGCCACCCGACCAGGCTGAATACTGCATACTGCGAATGCCACCGTACAAGGGGGCAAACGCACAACCCGGCGCCCTCGATTACCGCTCGTTCTCCACAGCCCTCTACGGCGAGTCGGATTTATAAACACGCAAAAGACAACAACTCGAATCATACAAAAAAAAATATTTAAAAAACAATCAAGTTAACGCATAATATATATCGTTTTAGGATCTCTCAAGAGCGATTCGTCCATAAATAAAAAATAAAAGCTTATTGCATCTCTGCTCGAAGCGGAGTCACTCGCACAAAAGGCCTACCAAAGAGAAAATAATAAGTGGGGAGGCTTTTAACGTTTTTCGATACTTATACATACAAAGAGTCAAAAATTTTTGAGACATTATACATATCCGAACGAGAATTAAAAAAAAAAATTTCTACATAGCGTCCTTGCGTGGTGAACGGATGAGCTTTCAAAAAAAAAAATGAAACGAGTCGACGATGCCAAACGATTCGTATGCCAAATACCAGAGTATTTTGCCATAATCTCGGAGAGCGTGAGTCGCGAGCATTTTTTTTAAATCGTTTCAAAATTACCCTATTTTTTTATGAAAAAAAAAATAAAGCGACGAATAAAGAGAGAGAAAAAAGATGGAATACGGCGGACAATCTCAATTTTTACGAACTTGCCGTACGTACTTGCTTTGCAAAAACAAAACACGTGAAGAAAAAAAAAATATCCTATATTAATCGCGAGCATACAAATTATTTATTTATTTGATTTATTACTTATTTATTATGAATATTATATATATTATATATACCAATATATACTGTAGTGAAACGAAGTGAAAAAAAAGAACTTAATCAAAGTATTTATTTTTATAAATATTTTTCAAAGCTACGAGAGATCTTAAACAAAACAAATTATCGTGAGAGGTGAGACGATTTTTTTAGAATAAAAATCGTTCATCGAGAATGCAGCTATACGTATCATGTAATCATCAGTACCGATAAAGAAAAATCATGTCTTCGAATCGTGTGTCAAAGAAAAAAATTCAGGCTTAAGGCTTTACACGCTTTGAATTGTTATTACTTTTTTTGTTTTTGTTTTCTTTTATTATTTTTTTTTTTTTTTGGAATCCCGTTGCTTTTGTTACGCTCTTCATGATACTTTTATTTTCACTGTATTTTAAATTTCTTTTCTCTCTTCGAGACGACGAAACTAAATATCATGTGGTTAGAAAGAAACAAAACGATCGATCGAGCAAACAAACTGCGCTTTATAATATCTGTACATAAAACAAAGTTAATGAACTACATTATTATAAACATTTTCTACTTGGGTAGAATCATCGAATAGAGGAAAAAAAAAGATCGACTGTCATCGCGTCATAATCAAAAAAATGTAAGGCGACAAATGTGGTTTTTCTCGCTTTTAGCACCTACACCACACACACATTAATGAGCACGCAATTGTAATTGTAATGTTTAAAGTTAATTTTACGTTGTAATTATACGAGTATGTTTGATTTGAACGGAGATTATATAGAGAAACACCTGTATCGCACCTTCACATCTCTACTCGATTGCACACTTGTATTTTTCTCTTTTTCTTTCTTTGCCTACTTCATTTTTCTCCTCTACTAGTTTAATAACAAATTATAAGATTGTAAAACGAGAAGAAAGATATGTGAGAAAATAAACGAGAAAAATTCTTAAAAAATCCTGTCTTTTCATTGAAATCGTTTTTTGCAAGACAAACCTGTTTTTGAATTCCTCTAGCCACTTAATTTGATTCGAGATTATTTACCGAGAAATGATTTTCGCAATTCTATTAGGAAAAGATTTCATTGCTATCCGAAGTAACCAATGTCGCAATCTAAGATGCATTGAAAATTGTAGTAGTTTGAATTTTTAATGATTCACGTAAATTTAAAGCTAAATCGTCTAATTTAAAGAGGAAGGAAATACTTTGAAGTAAGGATATTTAATTCAACGGGAAACGCTTTTGTAGAATTTAAGACTTTATTTCTTCATCGTAAGAAAAAACAGATAATTTATAAAAGAGACAACTTTTTTTTATAATTTTCGCTTTATGAACACTACACTTTTTTGCCAATTTAGGCCAACCAACTCTACGGACTCGTGGAATGTAACAGCTAATTATCTATTACAAACACGAAAAATATCAGGAAGGATATCATAGGAATATAAGATACCCTAGTGGTATCTTCTTTTGTTTCTTTTTTGTGATGCATCGACGTTAACCATGAAAATACACTCCATTTATTTCACAGCCTTTTCGCAGACACGCATTTGCACTTTTAATAACCACTTCTGAACAACCACATTTCTTATAATCTAATTTTCATGTTAAATTATTTATTATATTCATGCTACGTACTAATTATGGTACGTCCACTACTTTCTTTTTATATTATATATACAAAAAAATTTTTATAATTTTTTGTAATTTTGTTTGTTTGTCTATGAACCTCTTTCGGTAATTCGTTTCAGGCTAGTAACAATAGATTGCACGACAAAATGCAGGAAATGAAAAATAACTCAAAGAAGCGCCCAGTTGATACATTCTATTTAGAATATGAACAAAACATTACTTTGGTCTGTAGTACATAAAAAAGAATCCATCTGACTACTAATATGACTATGGCATCAAAAATCTACTTTTTTTTACACTTTATTGTAGTACATACTATATTCTCTTATATCGCAATACTCGTTCATTCTTTAGTTTATTTCAGAAACCCGAAAATTCCCAGTCCATCAATTCTTCCTTAATTTTTATAAATAAAACTCCATACAAAATAGATTTGCGTGAAAAAATATTTTGGTCTTTTCTTCGTTAATTTTCGTCGAGATTATTAGTTTCTTTTTTGTTCAATAAAAAATAGTTTCACAAAACGATTGTATTGTGTACAAAATGGTTTTTGTACACCTGTACAGTATTGTAATACAGTTTCTTTTTGTGTTATTTACACTATGAACATTAGTGTAACGTAAAATCCTGTAGAAATGATGAAAATGTTATACTTATTTATTACTTTACTGACTAAACATAAAAAATTTATTTATTTATTTTTTCACGTATGAAAATATTGGCCATCTCTCTTTTTTTTTTTACTAAATCTTCATGCGAAACTCAACTCGTTTCACCATCTCACTAGATTCTCAATATTCTATACTACTTTTTCATAAAATTCAGATATGCTACTCTACTGAACATGAATCTGCAATTATACCATCATTCAAATTAAAAAGAAGTCATAAAATTATAAAAATTTCGAGTATGAAAACAATCTCTTTATACTTTTATCCTTCGCCACAACTATACTCGAAACATTCTCAAACACTTTAATAATTCAAAACATCGTAGAATTAAAATTTTTTTTTAAATCTTCACGATATCACAAACAAACCGAGTTCTCTTAATCGACCTTAGTGCAAGCATCGCAAACACGCACCGGATGATCCCATCCACGCCTGGGTACTGGCTTTCTGTGCTGTGAGCAATCTTGACAAACTCCACGACCGCAGTCGCGGCAGTGATGTAGAGTAACAACACCACCGAAACGTTTGTCGCACACGCAGCAAGTGATCACCTCTGAATCTGGCACCCAGTACGTCGGACGTGCTTGTTCCTTCACCAAAGCTGCAAGAAAAAAAAGTGAAATTAATGCAACGTTCCGCGAAAAACAATTATCATGACATACTTACATTTGGAGTAGCTCAAAACCGATCCAACGGCACTGAGAGTAGAGACAACATGTTCGGACACCTTCCTCACGCTAACATCATCGCCAGGCTCGTTAGAATTAGGATCCTTATCGTAACAATCGTCGCAAACGCGCACAGGTGTGTGCCAATTTTTTTCAGGTACGCATTTCGTCTTGTCGGAGCAATTCTCGCAGAAACCCTCGCCGCAGGCGCGACAATGATGCTTCGTGTCTGTTGGAGCGAAGTACAATTTGCATTTGTGACAGTGACGGATCTCGTTGTTTGGACGCCAATAAGCTGGGGCTACCTGGTCTGCCATCCAAGCGGTCAACGCTTTCGTTGGTTGTAAGGATATGTTTGTGACGGCTTCCGTTAAGTAGGACACACCGTCCACTACGCGTTGGGCTGTGTTTTGAGTGGTCAATGATGTGTTTGTCTGTTGGTATACAAAAAATTATCATCAAATTTGCGAAATATAATAGCGTACATGTATAAATCATAAATCATATTCACAAGAGATACTCGAGCTACTCGAGATCTAATGAGTAGCGCTAGATCTAGAAAAAAAAACGTCTTTTAATCTATCCCACTTGCCGACTCATTATATTATCTAAACTAAGCGATAATATTCGTAGAGCAGAACCGAGAAACATCTTGCATACAAGAAATCCTTATCAATATATATATACACACCAAATTCCAAACGTGAGTAATCTCCGTTCGGACAGCTGAATCCTCAGGATTCTTGTTGCCAAACCAGTGCTGCCGGCTACGATAAATCTCGCCGCAATGTGGACACTCGATCACGTAGCCCGACCAAGCGTACTTGGCAAGCCCGTACCAACTGTTGTCGTTTTGAGTTTGAAAGCGGCTCGTCACTACAACTTCGTTGCCATTGCTGTGACACTTTTTGCAGATGTACACCAAGTTCTCGTATTGATGCTGATATCGGCACCTAAAATTGACGTTATAAGTTATTAGTTTTCCAAGATGTGAAAAAAAAAAATTTCAAATCTTACCTTTGATCACTCGTGTGAGGTTTTCCCTCTCGCGTGTGTCCCATACTGCTTTGACAACGACAATCACAACTGAAACACTTGACCGGGCAAGTGAAGTACTGATCGGGAAACAAGATATTCGTGACATTCTCGATCTCCCCGGAGAACTTGTCGTTGAGCATCTTTAGTGTGCCGTAAACGAGATGAGGCTTCCTAGCGGAACGTACTGTCGTGTTGAGTAGTTCGTTTTTGATAGCTGTTCTCAGTGGCTCGTAATTTGTTGGTGGTTGAGCAGTTTGAACGCCTACGTACTTGATGGAGCTGAAAGCTTCAATTTCGAGCTCCGTTTGTGCGAATCTGTCACGTAGAACGTCTTCTGCGCTCTCCGTAGCATCTGAAAATAATAAAATAATTATTACAAAACAGAAAACAACTGATGTTTCTGCAAAGAAAAAAGAACTTACTATTAGTCAAAGGCCTTGTGTGACGAGTCTCGTGAAAGATAATGACACTGGGGCCAAGAGCATTGACCGACTGCAATCCCTCTTTCTGGCTGACCGCCTGCAGTGCAGATTGAAAATAATGACTGTACGCCCTAGATGCAGCCCCGAGGAATGTAAACATATCCCTGTGCAATCTTTCCGAGCGAGTTCTGTAAACGACGATGTCCGAGACGGCAAGAACTTTGAGAAGTAAACGCGTTCTGACGTTCTCGTGATTGGTAACGCCGAGAAGACCTTCGGTATCGAGACAGATCACGTTGAGATTTGGATCGAATGCCGCCCATACTCCCAAAGTGCATGAATTCTGCTCGTTCGAGGTGCGAAATACTTCCTGGCCGTCGAAGAAAGTCTGATTGAGGGTGTGACTTTTGCCGTCGCCTGTGTTGCCGAATATCGAGACCACCTTGACTTTGAGCTCTTTGTTTGTGCAGCGCAGCTTCTGGATGAACTGTTCAACACTGGGTAACTGTGAAAATATGATTATACAATAAAAGACTGCCAAATAACGAATAATTTATTCAATAAGAATAATTAAAAACTTGAAAAATACCTTGAGGTACTCATTCCCATCAATGAGTAGAAAGCTGTCCAATATATCGCAGTGTCTTTTGAGCTTTGAATTTGCTTCCAATGAAGGTACACCATGTAGCGATGGATTTCCACTCATGTTGGGAGAATTATCCAGAGACAAGTTTGAGTCGCGATTGTAAACAGAAAAGCTATCGATACTTTCCATAATAGCTGGACTTGTTGAATTTGTCTTGTGATTTTTCCATACATAGTGACTGTCTGTGTGATGATCCAAAGCGCTCATTTTTTCAAAAGTAGGTCTAGTAATTTCTGCAACAATGTAAAATGACTGTTATCAATTAAAGCTTCTCACTGAGTCAGTTGGTTAATTATTTCTTATATAACGCTGTACAAATCACATTTTTTATTAACTTAACAATAATACAGTAGTGAGAGTTGGATATGAACTAAGCTATATTTATGAGACTCATTGCAACATAATTAGACTTGAACTTGAAGCTCAAGCTTATCAATAATGAAGAATTAGAGCAGTGATGCAATGGTATGAATTGCTAAAACTTTATTGCAAAGAGAAAAAAAACTTAATTAGCATGTTCAAGGCATATACTAGCTGATAAGTTGCCTGGCATATCTACAGCTATAAATCTTGTACTGTCGGATAGATATGCCTCGATGTGATACCTAGACTATATGTTAAATGAATTGAACACACTGAACATTTTTAAAATGTAAATTCACTGTATAACAAAGTGTGCTAATTACATCAGATTGTGAAATCTGCTTTTAAATAAACATATGAACGTAAACATTGAGAGTATTGAACTCACAAATGCTTGATATGAATACTAAATTTGCTGTTGATAAAGTTTTATTTTTGCCGTGTATGCGTACAGTGACGACCAATTATTTTTCAATAATTTATTTATAAACTAAATCAAGAAATTACCAAATTTTACAGTAAAATTAATAAAAAAAAGTATTCTACAACTAAATTTTATTGTTGATTCAAGATTTTTGCATGACAACAATATAGCAATGAATGTATGTACATAAAGAAACAAACTTGAGAGCCAAAATATTTCTTTAGAAATCATTAATGCTTGCAATGCAATCAGTTCCCAGCCACTAAAATGAATTTAACTCTATATCCAAACAATCAGCACTGCACCCAAGATAATCATTACCATCTCAACACATAACAATAAAGAAGCAACAACGTGAGTCTAAAAATAAATACAGAGAAGAGCCTTTTACCAAACCAAGAGAGGAAGAGAGAGAGAGAGAGAGAGATGCACCGCTCTCGTGTGTAGACTTCTAAAAAAGGCACATATAAACGAGAATGCAACTCTTTACGGGGCTATTGCAAAATTCTCGACGGGTCGGTATGGTGACTCTTACTTTTGCCACAACAAACAACGCACTGACAAGCGCGTTTTTCTCTCCCACCCCGAAAGATTGAAGAAAAAAAAAACGAAACTGACTAATCCTTATCTGGTTGTGCGCGTCGAGATAACTACGCCGCGCCCGAAACGAATGCACGAACGACGCAGATAACAGAGAAGCATAATGACACTAACCTGAGGGAAGAATCCAATGGTAATTGATGAGGTGACGGCGGTGCAATTATCCGGTAAACCGGCGATGTGTTGTGAGAACTCGGAATGCACGGAGCCGTCGCCATTGATGGCCGCTGCTACTGCACGACGATGTACATATATATGTATATGATGTCTGTTGTTGTTACCTCAGCGGGAGAAGTGCGAGAGAAAGAAAGAGCTACTTTAAATGCCCGACTAACACGCGATTGGTCGATCCATTCCGCGGGAAGATTCGAAATGAAACTCGTTCGCGGACGATTCTCGTCGAGACGATCGATGATACTTGGCTGAAAACAATCGAATGCACAATAGATTGTCGAATTCCAAGTAAAACAATTGATTTTTAAAATCGAACGCGACCTTCGCGAATGAAAATTCGAATCTCGCGGCAATTAGCGGCTCGATAATCCAGGACAAATAAATCGATAGTTCTCGCGAGCGCCGAATGCACGTGTGTAAAATGCACCAATGGCCGACGGAACTAAAGTGGTGGGGGAATACCTCGTGACTGTTTTTACTGGAGCGCGTGGTGACGTCAGAACATGGCGTCCTGATCAGCTGGCTGTTTGTGCTCGAGCGTGCTTGAGGGTCTATGAGATGCGAGTCTCCCGAAAATCAACCGAGAACAGAGTCTACTCTATCTAACGTGTAAGTACAATTTATCGAATACTTCATTTCTCATCTCCCCCTAAGTTTAATAATCAAGTGATCGCACGTTATTGTGAGAAAAAGAGTGTGCGAGAGAGGTGTAATTGAAAAGTATCATCAACTCGCGACGAGGACGTTTTCGCAAAGACGCGAAAAAAAAAACACAGTTAACCCGTGAATGTTTCTCGCGACAAACGTATGGGAAAATTGATTCGCTCGGATTGATCGTCGTTGTCGAAGTTTTTCATGATCGATGCCTCGGATTTCCACGTTATTTTTTCGTGCTCGTCTTGCGGGGGCTACCTAACCCCCTTTCGTCATTGCCGAGTTTCGTTCCAGATTTTCCGTGTATTTATGACACTCCGTGAGATATTTTTCACGCGCTCGCGCGCGAGAAACCACGCATCGTCGATTTAAAGAGCCGCCACAGTTGACAATAACAGCGTCGTTTTCCAGAGAGCCGATAATATACGCGCACCACGACCATGTTGATGCCGTGTGCAGCAAGTGATGCCGTGGCCATTTTTCGTGGTGGTGCAGCAGCGCACGCCGCAACAGAATTTCGTAATCGTTATCAGCCCTCCTCCCGAGTAATCGAACACATTTACATCGCGGTCTCCCGGCATCTGCTCGAGAAAATATTTGTCATCCATCCCCCCCCTTCTACCTCCGACAATTCTTCGAAAAATGTTATGTATATTTTAGTTTCGTTTTGCGAGATAATTGACAAGAAAACCGACAAGATCGAAAAAAATTAGAAAGCGGTATTTCGAAAAAAAAAATTGCATTTCGTGGAGTACAAGATTCTCAGCGTTTATTTACATACGCCGTGGTCAGTTTGGGTCTTTATGTAACACGAGTAGAGGAGCAGCAGCAGCAGCAGCGCGACAACGGCTACCCGCAATATTGCAGTGTTCTGTATATTGTATAGCAGACGACACGTGTGGAAAAGTTTTCTCTCTTCTCGAGGCGCTGCGTGTTGTGTGTATGTGTGTGTGTGTGTGATGTGAAGAGAGAACGCGACTACTCTCTTTGACTGCCCATTATATATACTTTTTTCCCGTTAACGCGGACGCACGTCCCTTATGTCGTCCACGTGTTCCCGTTATTAAGGTCGCTCGCTGGACTATTTAATTGTTTATCACCAAGGGACATCGATTTAATAGAGTGCAAAGTGTTATGTAAAGTTTTCGCGTTGGTTTGTTATTTTTTTTTCGCGTGAAACCGATGCTGCTCTGCTTTTCGCTGTGATATGTTCGACGTGACATTACGATAAATCGACATAGTTGAAAAAGTCAATCGAGATCTTGATCGAACATTGAAATAACAGGTAAGCCGCTGAAATACGAAATAAACCATATTGTCAGACGTGTGTGTTGATTACGTCGCGAGATTTGAGGTTAGGACAAACGGATTAACCTACAACAAATCGTCAACACGCGTCTTCTTTTATCTTCTTATCAGTATAACTTCTGCCCAATCACTCGTTAAAAAAAACTCTATTTATTGAAAAAAAAACATAAGGTAACGATCCACGTAAAAAACTGTATATCTATCTTGCAAATGCGAGGATCGTTTTGAAAAAACCTCGTGGAGTCGCGCCGTGAAATATGGAAGGGCACGTGCGCAGTGAAATCTGAGCTTCGAAGGGTTTTCCGTTAAGGGGCAGAGATGAATTCCATATACACGCACGTCGTGTGGGACGCCATTTTGTCGCTTTCGGGGGGCCACAGATAAACAAGCGAGCGCGTCGAAAAAAAAAATTGAGCGGAGTTTGCGCTAAGCGCGCGTTGCGCATTATCGAGACGCGCGAATTGTTTGAGATTGGAACAATGATTGACTGATTGTTGATAATGATTTTTTTTGTTTGCAAAAAATAATTTTTTTAAATTGATTATTTTTTACTCTTATACAATTGCATTGGCTGATCTATTATATTTTTCTCTGACTCCGAAATAATTTTTTTTTAATTCCGTCGGTTTTTTTTAAAACTTGTCTTCCTTAAAATTCTTGTATTTTGTCAATTACGTGTCAAGGCTGTTGTGCATGCGGAACAAATTTAATTTTTTTTGGATAGTCTCATACTTGTGACTTGAAAAAAATTTTGATGGTCAGAAACATAAACTGATTCGTTACCTTGATATAGAACGTCTGTATCAACACAAAATGTTTACTATAAAAATATTAAGAGTTTGGAAAAGCTGTACAAAAAAGTATGAGGTTGATAGATAAAAAAACAAAAAGTTAGAAGAATCAATGGAATTCATTATTTTAATTTAAAATTAAAATACTTCAATATTTTCCATTCAATTAATAAAACTTTCATTTTTAATTTTTGTGAAAAAATTCCACCGTATTCTAAAGATTTTTTTTTCTATATATATCGCA
Source organism: Galeopsomyia nigrocyanea (assembly GCA_035047105.1). Taxonomy (NCBI): domain Eukaryota; kingdom Metazoa; phylum Arthropoda; class Insecta; order Hymenoptera; family Eulophidae; genus Galeopsomyia; species Galeopsomyia nigrocyanea. Next base: position 11,121,846 of record JAWWMK010000032.1, on the reverse strand, counting down.
AATCAATTCAATATATCAATTATTAAATAATGTGTTAAACGTTCCTATCAGTTTTATGTGCATGAAGATACATAATCAGTAGCTATAAAGTTAATTATCCATGTGGTAATTGAATCCGTTAATTACGTTCATTAGACTCGCCAAGCTCCATTTTGATATGTCTGCATTGGAGCAATTAACAGCCAAGTGTGAAAATAATTTCATTAGACACTTTCAATTAACACTTTCGTGAAGAAATAAAATCAAATCATGCAAATTAAAAAAAAAATACAGTTTGACATTTTACCAGGAACCTCCAAAATCGTCATAAACATTAGTGCACATCAGTCAAAAGCCGATCGGGAAAACTCTATTTATAAATTTCTCGCGAAGAAAACTACGACGCATCGCACCTCTAGCATATTTTTTCCCATTCGCGTGCCTCACCAAAAGTAAAATCAATGAGCCTCGTTTTACACGAGAAGAAAAAAAAAGGTTATGTTAAAAAAAGAAATCACGTGACGAAAAGGAAATTCGTTCTTTTTTCCCCCTTTTTTTTAGTAGCCCGCAAATCAATCAAGACTATATAAACATCAGGCTGATATAGATGTCTCCTGACGGTATATTCGCGTTGTCTGTTTACGTCGTTCGCGTGCACTGCGCATGAGAGAGAGAGAGAAAGAAACACGGCAAAAGCTTGTTGCCGGGGAAACGCGTTGCCCATGGCAACAGCATCGCGCACATATACCTTCTTCTCTCTCTCTCTCTTCCTCGCCAATTCGCGCTTTATGGCCGACGACGCCGCAGCACCGCCACCGATCTTTTTCGTCTTCCTCTCTCCCTCTCGATTGATTGTTTTCCAAACGAAAAATCCATCAGTGCTTCACATGAACTTTTGTTGTTGTTATTGTTGTCGCTGAGTGATCGACAAGAGAGTGATTTGTTGACGCGAAACATTATATACTTTGGCGAAATAACAAGTGCAACGTGATTCTTCTTTTTTAAATTCTTTTTCAAGAGCGGATGTTTACCGAGATGAACGTGGCCTAGTTCCACGAGAAATGCTGAGTTAGTGCTATCTTTTTCTAATTGCGTTAGATATTTTTTTTTCTGCCTCACGTTGCCGGCTGCCGACTTTGATTGCCAATATCAAAACAAAATCCAAATTCATCTTCAAAATCACACTTTCTACGCAGCTACTAATAAATCGTACTTCGAAGCAACATATACTAGAAACAGATCCACTCTAATTAAAGACGCAATAGTGCCGTATCATTGCCACGCAATGTTTACATTAAAATTGCAGGTTATGATGTGCATTCGTGGAGTAATTTTCGTCGAATCTCGCAGCGATTTTCGTCGTCTATTATTCTCAGATTATAACGATCAGTTCATCCGTCATATATCGAAGAACGCACGCTAGACGTGTTTGTGTGCGCGCGTGTGTGTATGTGTGTATCTATAGGTTATGTAAACGCGAGCGGCGTCGTGTAAAGTAGGGCACGTTGAAGACATTCCTATATATGTTTGAAAATGGCGAAGTTTTATTTCATCGAGCGCCGCATTCTTTTCGACGGGAAATATCGCGCTTCGAAAATCTATATTTAAACACGCTGACTTCGAACTTCGCTTATTGAGTTTGTAGTCGTTCGAAGATAAAAATTTGTAGATAAATAATTTTTAAGAAATTTTTTTTTTAACGAAAGATATACGTCCTCGGTTAAAATTTGTTGTTTGCGCGGTGAATCACAGCATCCCTATTGTTCCCTGACGATTGAATCATCGCCGCGCGACAAAACTTTTTTATTCAGCGTATTTAAACTGACTCGCGTGGCGGTTCCAATATATATATATTTTTTTTTTCTTGCTTCACTTTGTACGCCTTGCCATTCGCGCGGTGTCGACGAACTCGAAAATCCGGCGCACTCGGCAACTCTCTCTCTCTCTTTGCGCTGAGCTAAATTGCACGCTAAAAAAATCAGATCAAAGGATTTTTTTCGCATATACATATACGTGTCTCTTTAAAATGTATAAATAATTTTTGTTTGCGCACACCCTATCGACATACGGTCAGAAAGGTCTGTTGTTATGTATTTTGCGGTCGTTGGAAGATCTCGGCGGGTGCGTGGACTATTTTCGGAAAGTAGTTAACCGCAAGTTCTCGCTATAGTGTTTTCTTTTTTCTTTTCTTTTTTGCGTGGGCCACGCTTGAAATTAGAACCGGCGCTGGAGCGTGAAAAGACCTTAGCGCATGTCACTTTTAGATGCGTGTTTTATTTTTCCACGTATAGCCGATAAACTTCAAGACGACTGCGTGGATGTACCGTTAAAGTTGATGTTTATAAATTCGCTTTTTAAAGTCGGCGATCGGGATGCCCCATTAAAAAAAATTTGGACTGGTTTATTTTTAAAACGAGTGCTATAATGCAGTCTTGTAATTTGCTCGAAATAAGAGACTAAAAATAAATTGTTGATTAAAATAGTTGGTTGTTTTTACCGACCGAGTTCAATGTCTTCACCGTGAAAATTTTGAATAAACAATGGGTGTATGTATTCCGAAATTCGTTTTAAACCTTAGGTGTGTTAAACCTTAGGTAGCGCCAGATTAGCGCGAATAACGGATTACAATCAATCACTTCATTTGCAAAACTATATGACATGTAAAGTTTTTCCGTCGGTAAAACAGAACTTTCAAAAAAAAAAAAAATCAATTTTACATCAATTTTACAATGAGATATCAAAATAATTATTCTCCTCAATTTTGTTGCAGTAAGTGAAAAATTGCTTCCCGAAAAAAATTGAAAAAATGGCACCAGACAGGCCGGACGCGTCGGACGTAGCGACAGGTGGAATACCCGTGGCAACGCCGACATACGGACTGTGCAACGCATTCGGCATCAAGGAAAGCGACAACGCGAATCACCAGCAGTATCTCGAGGAATCAATGGTGCACGCCGGTGAAATCGTTATCGAAGAAGAGGTTAAACCGGAGATAAACGAGAAGCCAAGCAATCAATCCGACGACGATTTGACGTCGCTCAGTTGGTTGCACCAGCAGAATTTGCTGAAAGGCTTGGAGATTACCGAGCAACAGCCGGTGAAGACTATCAAGGACGAGAATATTTTGAATAACAACGTGGTGGTGTACGAGGATAGTCTCGACACCTCGGAGAACACGAACTCGGTGTCGAGTCTGGACGAAAGTTATTCGCCAGGTAAGTCGAAAATCAGGATTTCCAATTTAAAAAAAAATTTATTTACGGTGATTGAATAAATAAAATTTCGTTTGCAGAGAGTAACGGCAACGCCGGGGGAGTATGTTCACCACAGTTCGGCGCCTACGACGAGATTGTAAGCAACGGCGGTTCGCCTTCGAAAAATACTCAGGAAAACTCCACGTCACCGAACGGTAAGTGTTGAATGACGAAAAAAAAAACAAACAAAAAAAAAACTCGCGCGAACGAACCGCAATAAAGTCGAATTCGGTAACGCCAGGAACAACACGCAACAAGCATCCAACCCACATACCCTATGATCCTCATCTGCACAAGAACAGCAAGCCACCCTACTCGTTCTCATGCCTCATCTTCATGGCTATTGAGGACAGTCCAGTCAAGGCGCTCCCTGTCAAGGAGGTCTACGCTTGGATACTCGAGCACTTCCCGTACTTCAGAAACGCTCCCACCGGCTGGAAAAACTCGGTCAGGCACAACTTGAGCCTGAACAAGTGCTTCCGCAAAGTCGAGAAGTCACCAGTGAGTGTTTCTCCAGATACCACCCTTTGCGTAGGTTTTTGTTTTTATTTTTTTTTATGATTTTTTTTTTGTAACGAGGTTGCTTTGAATATGGATGTGAAAAGGTATTCAATTGTTCTTATTTTTTATTTACAATTGGTGGGGATGAAAAGAAATGTTTTTTTTTTGTAGTAATTTGTAATTAACGTTGCATGTTTTGGTGTTGTATTTTATAAATTACGTGAATTAAAGTGCATTGCAGTTTTCAATTCACTTTCAAGCAAGCTTGGTGATGACGATAACAATCAATTTCAAGTCATTTTTGTAAAACGAAAAAAAAAAATTTGTTTAGAATCTAGGCAAAGGCTCGTTGTGGATGGTAGATGCACAGTACCGCCCAAATTTACTCCAAGCTCTATCACGCTGCCCTTATCCGTTGCCAACAAATACCAACATCACCGCGCCGGAAAAGTCGACGCGCAAAAACTCCAACACTCGACTGCCCGATCCCGTGTTGTTCCCTTATCTGTCCAAGCGACTCGCCTCGAGTAACATTGACGACAACTCCGATGCCGATTTCGACAGTGACGTTGATGCTGCGGCCGCCGCCATGTTATCCTTCAAACACGGCCCAATAATTCTTAATCATAATAAAGGTAAATTTGCTCGATGATTTTTTTTTTTTTGGCTTTTTGCTATCATTAAATTTCATTTTTCATCCGATTCGAGTTGTGTTGGTTTTCCTTTAACAATAATTAATGAATTTTTTTTCGTTTTTATTGTCTAGTTGAATTGGTCATTTGTGTACTAATCACTAATCACATCATTGCGCCTGCTTTTTTCCATTTCAGTTTTAATTAATGAAGATAATTGTAATGATGAAGATCTTATTCCTGACGTAGATCCAAAAAGAAAAAATCCCGAGCCAGATAAAATGGTTCCGGTGATCACACGGAGCTGTACCGAAGACCATACGTACAGTTTAATCACATCGGTGCGCCTAGAAAGGTACGTTCTTATCTGAACCGTCGGTAAAGCAGAACGTCGATAATGGCATGTCGAACATTTTTTTTCTTTGTTGTTGCCGACAACAGACGGCAAATTAGCAGCACGTGCACAGACGTAGACGAGCAACGTAAAATTGCCGAAGGAGCCGATGCTCTTCTAAACCTGGCGGGTGTTACAACAGAACCATTCATGATGCACGATCCACTCGAACCCGACGAAGAAGAGGAGGAATTCGATATGCTTTATGGCTCGTACAAAAACGCTCCACCATCGGTTCCTGGCAGTGACCCATTAGAAATCAGACCAACCAACAAACGTCGCCCATCGAATACCGATGTCACAAACAAACGACGCAAACGACCGTGGCAAGAAGCGTGGAACGCCAATGGCAGGTATCCTAAGCAAGTGCGAGGCTAATACTTGATATAAGTTTGTCTGATATACAACCGATTAATCGTAAAATTGAAAGTTTCATCGACTGCGTATGAAAAATACTCGATAAATTGAGGTTATGGTTCACTTAGATTTTAGGCGCAATTGGACATTATTATGAATGTCGATGAAACTTCTCACCGGACGGGGCATTCTACTAGGGCGTGGCGGTTTGCGAGGAAAAACAGACGAATGAATGTTTTTTTCGTGTTTTATTTTTTTAACGCATGCATATGTAGTATGTATATACATATATACAATTGACGATGAACGCGTATACACACACGTATATTGGCAGACCAGAGTTAGAACCAACTCGCGCAATGCCAAAAAAACCAATTCAGTAGTACTAAACGTCAAGCAATAATGCAAGGGTAAAGGGCGATAAAGTTTGCGAGTATACATATAGATATATATATGAGCAAATCCACAAAACAACTGCCGTAATTCGAGAAAGTTGGGGCGAATTTTCAAAAGGGGTGCACGCTCTTGGGGATGCGATTTTCTCAATCT
>JAWWMK010000032.1:11086097-11116080 GCA_035047105.1 Galeopsomyia nigrocyanea | reverse complement strand
CGTGCACCTAAAATTGAGAGAGTGCACCCAGTTTGAATATTTAAAAATACTTTCTCGAATTACGGCAGTTTTTTTGTGGATTTGCTCATATATATATTATACGTAAGTACGTATGAAGAGGGTATATAAATATATATATATGTGAAAAATAATTATAGAAATAAGTTAGACAAAGAGCAGCAGCCGCCAATTGGTGCAAATTTTAAATGAGTGAACCGCGAGGAGAGAAAGTTGTGCATGGGATATTGTCAGACTTACAGCAAAAATGTTGCGATCTATCTTATATAAAAATATTAATTCATATAGAGAGTTTAATAATAATAATCACAGATCTTTATTAGACTTTTTCTTGTAGATATTGTATAGAGATAAAGAAGGCTAACTAATTATATTATTCACTACAAAAAATTTATAATATATTCGAGGATTATATATATATTATATTACTTATATCAAAGTTCATAACATACACGTAGACATCTATGAGTAAATAGTATATTTAAGTTTGAAATGCCAAGTTTGTCTCATCTGTAGAGTCACTTATTTTTATATTCGTATTTATTATGAATTTTTATTTACCTTCAATGTAGGTAAGAATCTAACGTAATATATTGTTTAATATATTATTTTTTAATGCACATATGCTTATGTGAACTTATTCAGTAAAAGTTACCAAAGATGAGACGCACTAGGTATATTATGAATGACATCACGCGAACAATAATCACCGACGTACTTGGAAATATGTGAAATACTAAATAGTGGACGGAGGCTACGTCATATGTCGTACATACAAATATTATATATGTAAAAAAAAGATCCAGTATTTCTCACCTTTTTCTACTCTACATGTGGCTTTTCAAAACAAACAAACAAAAACTCACGGAAACATTTCGGTAAACGCGCACAAGCATATAAGCTTTCTCGTACTCAACAAGCTCGAAAAACAATTGTTATCCTTGATTTCGTTAGAGGTAAAAAGCTTGTATGGCGATGTGTGGAAGCGCGACGAAAAAAAGATATTTAATGACGGACGGATATAAGCGAAAAGTATATTTTTACAGGGCTTTTTGCCCGCGTGATAATGCTCTTCCTATAGTAAAAATTCTTGCTGTTACACCTGTCGCTAACCCTTTACAATGTAATCAGTGATTTTCTCTTTCGTTGTACTTCGGCATTGTTACTATGGCACACGCATTAAGTGAACTCCCAAGTTTTTGCATAATAATTTCAACGTTATTATTGGCTTGAACGATTTATTACAGGATTAAATCGCTATTCGTTAAAAGGTATCGTTTATTTATTTTGAATAGTGTTTGTAAGCTGTAGGGAATATGAAAATTGATGTTAAATTTTGGTGTCTCATTCTTTCGAAAGAACCGTGATATAGCGCGTTAATAATTTTTCATTTGAAATGAAGTATATTGTTTTCAAAAGAGATAATTTATATAAAGTGTGTTAAATTTGTAAGTATTTTGATAAATATATTCTTGATAGCACATGAATGATCTACTTTTTAAAGTGTTTTTCAATAAGAATTTTTGTATACTTTTAAAATAAATTGAATGAATAATTGTGAATTTCATTGACTTGGTAATGAAAAATGTGGCCTTTTAACAATGAGCGATTTAATATGTATATTTTGAAATTAATGTTAAGATGGATTATTTTTGTATAAATGTAAATATTTTGTTTTCCCTTGGCGTTGTTTATAAAAAGATTCATTGACGATTCAAAATCTTCGACGGGTCGATTAAATCATTGTACAATTTTAAATAAGCTGTTGCGGTTATATAGTCGTTAATAAAACTACGTAAATTGTAAGTTTTTCCTCGATTTATCTTTAATATATAACCTCTAAAACTATTATAAAATACCGTTCAACTTTGGCGCTCATTCGCAATGTTGTTCAGTTGCTCCATAAATTTTGTTCCAAAAAACAGATGAAATAATAGCCTCAGACATGTATCCACGTAACTCTAGTCTTAACAAAGCGAATTCGCACAGTTGCATACTCCAATTATATTTATCCCAAACTTTCTTCAAAGTATTTTTTCAGTTCCTTGTCAGTTGGAAAAATCCAAATTAAAATCATCAGTTTCGTAATTTCGTAGGAGCGAACGGATCTTGTGGTCAGACAAGTTATTACTGCGATTTTCTTTGTTGTTTACCTCTAGATCGCGGTTTAGCTTTTATCAAAATGACCGAGGAATATATAATGAAAAGAATGCCACATGAAAAAAAAAACAAATTGAATAACGTGAGAACTCACGCTTTTTTAGCTTTTATTATTGAGCTTGATTGAAAATATATCTATCTGTGATATAAACAAAGTTTTCGAGCTTTTTTTTAAAAAAAATACAATTTTACGGCATTCTAGTCTCTGTTCCTCAGTCTCTCGATTGTGCGCTTGCGAAAAATTTATCGTGTATAAGGTAGAATTTGCATGATCTTGTTTTATATGAAAAAATTTAACTTTCATTTGCTATGACTGACAGGTCTGTTCTTCCACGTACCTCATCCTTCAGTTTTAATAATGGACTAGAAATTTACGCTTTAATTGTAGATCAAAAGAACGTATTGTACGAAGATAACTTCTGAAAATTTCATTTCCGAAAAAAAGTTTTGCGTTTGAACTACTAAAAATTCAATCGGAAGATTTTTTTTTGGAAGAGCAGCGATTATTCTTGAGCTATTTAAATTCTTGAAACCTTGCATTAAATGATCTTAATCGTATAAGTATCTGTAAAAAAGCAATACACCAGTAACACCTGATACCTATTGAAGAATACTCTCAGTCAGCCGACTAATCTCTTAGTTTTCTTTTCCTTTGGCTCCGACAAAGAGAATATGATAAGTAAAAAAAGAAAAGAAAAAGAAAAGACCAAAAAAATTGTTAAAAATGGCTGACGGGCGAGCGACACTTATAATTGTATGCATAAATATATAGGTGTAAAAATGTCATGTTGACGCGAAGAAGCCTCACCCGACGTACATAATATTTTTAAGTGCGGAAAGTCCAATGTACGTATTTTATGTATACGCACACGGTATATATATCGCATCACACACTTGTATCGCAGGAAAGGTGGTTGGATACTTTGCGCTCGTCGTTTATTTGTGTAATGACTTTTTTTTTCTTTCGTCAAACTTCGGATTTCATAAAACAGGATGGAAAGAAACGGAAGGATGTATATTGTACAATTATAAAAGTGTCAATTCAAACGAACAATACCTGTAGATTTATATTATGGTATACATCTTAACAACATATCTTGCACTGCATGAATCATCCTTTCAAAGCTTTGTCCAATCTTGATACAACCTTTGCTAAACATTTACGACACTAACATAATAGCTGTAAAAAAAAGAAAACTTTACTTGGATAAACGATTGGCGCATTTTCTAAAATGAATTCAACACCGAAATTATTGTCGAAGTAGCCTGCACGGACAATCAAAGACATACAGTTAATAGGCGTATCGTCACGAGGCTTGTTTTTATAAGAAAATGGAAAAAAAAAATTAAAAAAAAAAAGCTGAACAAAGCCCACGACGTTCATTCAGGTATAATATTAGGATAGGCGCAGTCAGATAGTCAACTTTAATATATAAACACGCAACTTTACAAATTATATTCCTGTATCACCAAGAATCGCTTCCGCTAAGTTTTTAAATTTGTGCCAAAAACCAAAATAACAAAGTTTCTGTTAAAGACGTAGAGTCTCCTGTTTTACACACTTCCCACGGAAAATACATTATATATGAATGTTTCTTGTACTTTATCAATTCAATGTCAATGGCGGCTTGAGGTGTTGAGAAGAAAGCAAAAAAAAAAAAAAACGATTATATCTGTACATATGTAACTCGAGAATGTGATTTGTATATGATTGTTTTCCACGGGTCGTACACACTTTCTATAATATATACCCCTATAAGCTTCGACTCGATGATCCGTTCGTTGTTGCGGCGATTGGTTATATAGTTTCCTTTATGTTTTGGTCACCACTTTTTTTTGGATAATGTAATGTTGTTGATGATTGTTGACGTTGGAAGGTTAAGGTTTCGCTCTGTAATGGAGCGACGTCAAGTATCCAAAATCTAGATACCGATTATTATAATTTTGACTATACATCATTATTATTACTATTATTATAGAGATGATTTTATTCTTACGATATTATATCATTATAAGTACACTAATTACTATTATTATTATTATTATTATTATTATTATTATTATTGATTTGAAGGAAACAATCAGTGTAAAATGTTTGTTAAGTTTGTGGCCTTGCTTATATAATTTAAGTATATATAATAATATTTTAGGCTGTAACCACGACAAAATTTTACCTAATAAAAATATAAAAATAAATAATTTGCTGAATTTTTGTTTTCAAACTGTCTCGACAGTGGCAAAAAAACATCCCAAATGATCGGTTCATCATTAAATAAAATATACTTAAAACCGTTATTACTGCCGAAAAAATTGAATAAGCGTTTATTTATACTTCGAATCTTAAAAAATATAAATATTTCGCGTTTAATGAAACAACCAAGCTCAATTTCATTTCGAACAAAAAACGCGACTTCTCACAACAATAAAAAGCGTACGGGGTTTCGATTTCATGCTTTTCTTGGCGTGAAAGCGCGAATTTGAACTTCAAACAACACAGAAGAACAAAAAAGAAATAACACGCACAAGTGCATTCACAAACTCGAGTGAAAGTCTTTTGCCAAGAAAACAATCCGCTAATTCGAGTGCGCGCGTGTGTGTGTGCGTTTCACGCTCGTTTCTCAAACACATACACTCGTGTGTGTCGTGAGCGTGAAAAATTGAGGGCGAGCGACGAACCGCCCCGAAAAGGGACCAACAGCTAAGTGACTTCTTTCACCGTGGTATAATGAGGTTGAACGCTACAGTTCTGAAAAATTCTCGCATGTTTTTGTATTGTTTTAAACGCTGCAATTATATGCATTTCACGGAAAAAAGTGGAATTATTCGGAAAGATTTTTCAAAGATTTATCTACAATTTTTTTAATCTCTATCGGCTCAAATATAAAAAGAAAATTCTGGGAAATTATCATGCAGTTTTAAATAATCTAAAAGTGAGAATTACATGTATGAATAAAATGCTGAATTCTCTGGACATGTTTTATAAAGATTTATCGAAGATTCGTTTAATCTTTATCGCCTTGTATATGCAAAGAGAATCCAGAAAATAATGTCATGCAGTTTCAAATTCTTCAATCCTTGCAATTACATGCCTTTTAAAGAAAAAACCAAAAATTTTGTTGTTCTAAAAGATTTTTTAAAGATTTATTAAATATTTATTGAATTTTTTTCACTTCAATTACACGAATAAAATGCAACTATAGTTTTAAACAAGCTCTAACATTCGTTATAATCGTTAAATAAAATATTTAAAAAATTAATAAATAAATTAAAAAAAAACACCATCATGGAAATTCCCAGTGAAGATCTCAACGCCGACAAAATCATAAAATTCGTTCTCTCAATTAAGTAATAGAGCCGTCGCGCGCGAGAGAAAAATTGAAAAACGATCATCGGAACACGCCGCTCTCTCTCTCTCTCTTTCTCTCTCCCGCTCGCTCGCTCGCTCCGCAGCGCAAGATCAAGCACCAAAGAAGGCAACGCATACCTGCGACTAATGATGTGGAAAATTAAGGAAAAGCGGCGCGCGCGCCAGCGCAGGTATAAAATAAAGCGTAGGAATATATTATATAAAAGAGCCGTGTTCGCTCTCGTTTTTTCCTCCCCCAAATGAGAATACATCCCATAAATTTTTCCTTCTGCAGTGTGTGTGTGTGTGTGTGTGTGTGTGTGTGTGTGTGCGACTTTTTTTTTCTCGCTCCCTCGCGACTCTGCGAACGACAAAACTATACCATAGAGTGCAACTCGAAGAAACTGCGGCGAAGGTGTATTATACGCTTCCCTTCCTTCTTCCTACTTCTTCCTCTCTCTCTTTCTCTCCCTCTATCTCTCTCTCTCTCTCTCTCTCTCTCTCTCTCTCTCTCTCCCGCAAGTTGCTATACTCTGCGCGCTCACTCTGCGAGAGAGAGAGAGAGAGAGACCCTTCCACCTTCGTTCGTTTTGACGACGATGCACTCGAGGAGAGAAACTGCAGGGACGGCCGCGCGTCGCATCTTCTCTTCTTCTCTCTTTTCGAAACACGTGTTGTAGTATGGCGCGCTAAAAAATTTTCACGTTTTCTCTCTCGTTTCGTTTTTTTTTATAACTCGGTGTTGAGAATATTATAACTTTAACTACAACGAATCAAATTTGAATATTCTTCTTCGAAAATATTAATATTAATCCAAGCTTATAAATATATGAGATACGGACTGAATAATTTATGAGACGAGCATGAAACTGATGAATCCCACAACTTCTAAACGTACAAACTCCTAATCATATATTTTTCACAGGACTACATTAGTCAATCGCAGTGTCTCGCATGTATAAATCACGAAAAATATTTATTTAACGCACTGTCGTGCGACACACAGATAAACTGTGACAAGTACATCGAACTTCCAATGATTTATCGTCCAATCATTCATGGCCATTTGAGTGTGCACTCATTTACTCAAAATAGACTTTTTTCCTTGTATATTTTGATGTATTTGCTCTCCCCCCAATAAAAAAAAAAAGCTGCAGCAGCAGTCCATTAGTCGCAATCTCTCAGCAGGTATATATATAATATAACAAGATCATCAGATATACTTACACTTAGATGAACGACAAAAGTGAGCAAGCCGGCGTACAATGCGCTCCAAATCGAGCGTGAAAATTTCAGTAAAAAGTGACTAACGATAAAAATCTGTCCCCTTGTAAAAAAAAAAAATAAGGAGAAGAAGAAGAGAGAGAAACTCTCAACCCCCACCATGAGAGCGATGAGGCCCATTGGCAATACGGCCCTGTAGAGAGAGAAAGAGAGAGAGAGAGAGAGACGAAGAGCAGAAACAGCAGCAGCAGGAGAGGAGAGGAGCCAAAGCAGCACATCCAATTGCCAGCTTTCTTTCTCTCTCTTTCGCGAAGGAAGGTGTACCCACACACACACACACACACATATACACACAAGAGTCGCCGAGAGAAAGAGCACTATATACTTCCCCTCTTTCCGTCTTCGGCCGCCGTCGCTCGCCGCACGCCGCACGCTGCTTGCTGCTGCTGCTGCGGCTCGAAAACTCGTCGGTCTGCATTCCACAGTGTTTCGCCGGACGCCAAGCTCGACGCTCTTTACTTGCTGCGGTTGCTGCGACCGATTCTGAGTTGAGTGAGAGAGGAAAAATGGACCGATAGCAAAAATCGATCATTCGAAGACCTCCTTTTCGGCGATGTGCGTGACACTCGTTTGTGGATTTATCGCGCGTGAAAGGGGTAAGTCACGTGAGAGCCGTTACTTTAGTTATTACCTTATAACACCTATTTGTTGTTCGAATCGGCAAGTATAATTTTTTTGAATTTTGGCGCCACTTTATAGAGTATATATCGAGCGGCGAGAGAGCCTCGTTAAAATTTTTTGGCGTACTGCGTGCGCGACGATGTTTGTTGTTTTTTTTTCTTTTTCGCGTGTTTGCCTACCACCTCGTTCTCTCTTTCTCTCTCTCTCGTCAAACCGCGCGTCCTCATATACGCAAAAATACACTAACACACACACACCACTTGAAGAGGTTAGGGTCGCGCGTAAAGAACACTTTTCTTGTGTGTGTTTGCGTTTGTGCTCATTACTTACTTCTTCTCGTTTTTTTTTTTCGTAAATATGTTTGCGGAAAACAACTTTGCGGCGCCTCACGCTAAAAATAATAATGGCGCTCTTTCTCTCTCTCGGCGGTGGTGAACCCTTGTGTTTTTTTTTTCGCTTCTGACTAGCACCTGCGTGAAACATCCTTTTATAACGCTTTTTGCACGAGAGACCTGATGGATGATGGGCGCGCGCGCTTCTTTTTTTTACAATCCTCTCTTTCTCTCGTGAGATCAATTTGATTTTATTGCTTCGTTAAGAATTGTAAATATATAGATATATACGTGAAAAGTGGCGATATAGGAGCGAAACGAGGTGTTTTAGAGCGATAGTTATGACTTTTTTTTTACGCGCGTTGTTTCGCTAAAGCATCCCTTTTTCGATCATCAAAGCGCGCGCGCGCTTGTGGTTATTTGGATGGTGCTTTCGGCTTTTATATGTTTCGCGATTATACGAGCGGAAGAATTCTCATGATATTCGATCTGTTAAAACGCGGAATTGAAAGAGTGCATTAGAGGATAAACATCGTGCAACTTTTATTACCGCTTTTCACCTTCGTGAAATTGTATTTACCTTTCGAAGACATTCGTATATATATTTTTCAATTACGCATTCGAAACATTTTTACGTATTTAACTGACATTTCGTTGACACGACGACGACGACGCGCGCGTTTCAAAGTCCATCAAGCTTGTCAAGCTTCCCCCGATCGTAAAATAGCCTTCATAAATATATTTTAAGCTTCTCTAAAAATGAAAAAAATAATTCTCTTAGCTTTCCCTCCCAAAAAAAAAAATAAAAATAATACACTCGTAAAAAAGGTAATTTCCAGTTAAAAATAATAATTCGCCACCCGCCGCGGTCAGTCAATTTCTACAGCTCATTTCCACCTTTACACCCAATAAAAATCCGTTCTCACGAATTGTGTTTGTCCGCGCGTCGGCGACGGGTAATATTAATAACACCTCTTTCTAACAAAGAATAAGTACCTTTTTGCACTGAGCGTGCAAAACAAAAGGGACGACGACGACGATTTTTACTTTTCTCTCTCTCTCCCTTCTCTCTGTCTCCTCTTTTTTTTCGCGCGCTCCGCCTTTCGACCTTCTCTCCCAACATTTGTTTCCGTTCACATTTCGAGGAAGAAGCTGCTGCTGCTGCTGCACATCGCGTAAATATTGCCGCAACAGTATAGAAACCCAATAAAAAAAAAGAGAGAGAAGAAGAAGAAGAAAAAGTAGAAGATGACAATTGTCATTTGTCGCTTAGCTCGTGCGCGGGGGATACGTCGAAAATTGCGGGGGTCCTCATTCTTCGAGGCGAGGGGGAAAGAGCAAAGAATGCGTGCACCGAAAAATGTCACCCGTAGGATACACTTTTTGTCTGATGTGTATAAGAGAGAAAACGAGATTCCACCGAGACGTTTGCACTTGTTCACGAAGCGTTTTACTTTTATGTCTGTTGTTGTATTTTTTTTTTTTATTTTTTTTTATTGTATGGTTTCTCACATGCGGGTTCACTCGACGGCTCATTGTACGTTCTTTATATTTTATTTTATTATTTTTCTTGTTGAATGGCGGACAAATTTCATGGTAATCTGCGTTTGTACGGCATGTAATTTTATCTTCATTGTTCTATTTCTTTACAAAGCATGACAACTTGCGTCGACAACGTAATAATATTTGCGGGCAGTTGTGCGTTTATCATCGGAAACATTAGTTTTTTTTTTTTTTTTTTTTTTTTTTTTTTTTTTTTTTTTTTTTTTTTTTTTTTTTGAGAAATAATTCCGTTGTCGATTGACTTTTCTCACACATTAATACCCGTCAAAAACAAACATAAACCCTCAGGTATATAACACAACAAATTGCCTCTTCGTCGGCTGAGCAAACAATTGCTCTCCCTTCCCCCTCGAAAAAAAAGATTAGGGATTATCGTGTTTGCCAAGAAAACACTTAATATATTATATATATATATATATATGATATATATGTATATAAGGCGCCAGTAGCGCGAGAAGTTTGCTTAGGCCCCGAGAAAGCGTGTTACCGATATCTGTGTATATCGATTATTGGTTGTTGTGTCCCCCCTTAAGAAAAAATAAAAAAAAAGGGAATGAAACACGATGCGAGTGGCGGCCGGACACGACCTTCTGGAAATGGGTATAACGTGACGTGAAACGATAAAGTTTCTAGTCGATTTGGCTTTTGCCTTACCTTAACGCTCGCCGATGTGATAAATTATATATGCGACGCGCGACGCATCTCTCTTACTTATAGATCGTGCTCCGATGATAGCTCACGGATTTCCGTTTTTTTATCGAGCCTATGCCTGTTGTGCGCGTAGCCCGAGTTATTTAAATCGGAACTCCTTGTCAGCGAGAGAGAGATTCTTGAAGACTTCCGTCGTATCCATACATGATTATCGCTCTCTCTTTTTTTCTTAGAAATCTATTGGGAAAGAATTGTTAAGTGGTTGTTTTGTGAAAACGCAGGTTATTTTTTGTGGAAAGGTTCGTGAAATATTTTTAAAGATTTTTTAAAGATTTTTTTGCACGATAATATGCTAATTTAAAGCTATTAATCGGTATCGTATATCGTGATTTTTAATGGAATGTATTTAAGATTGCAAATAGAGGATCGGCATAACATTTTTTTTTAGCGAGTTAGGTCATAATCTTTTCAGCGATACAATCGTTATCGCGATACGATCGTTATCCGAAATAATTATCGAATAAACACCGCGATAAATCTCTACATCAGTCTAAAAAAAAATCGTTATATATTTTCTACTAAGAAAATTCAAATACACTCCGCATCTCACATTCGCGCTGTTACAATCATTTTTTTTTATCTATACCCAAGAAGCCTATCGTAACCCAATATTGAACATGTCAATGTAAAACACGCGCATCGTACGCGTAGGAAAAAGACTCAATCCGAGTGGTGTTATATATGTATATGTATAGAACTCGGTGTCTTATCCTCTCGGGACGAATGTTTAAGCTTCTTCCCTTCGTTGGCACGCGGGTATATATATGTATATGTATAATCTTATCAGTTCTTCGCTCGCACATATATACGCGAGTGAGAGGAAATAAAAAGGAGAAGAGAAGAAACTTTAAACCTGTGGTGCGCATACATGGAAAAGTATAACGCGAAAAAGAAAGTCGTGAGAATTAGCGAATAACATTTTTTTTGCATTGCTCGATGAATGGATGGAAAAGTGTGGAAATACAAAACAATGATTCGATGGATATCGGTTTGAGAATGAGCTGATAATGGTTTTGAGTTCGCGGTGCGTTACAATGGGTTTATATACATATATACGGAAAGTATCGTTTTAATGATTGAACGATTGATTTTGAAAATACATCGATGACGTTCAATTCTGCCGCGGATACTTTGTGAAACTTTGTTTCCTTTCGTTATATGATGAATAGTTTCCACATTTCCTTAATTCAATATTGAAGTTCAACACGTTCGGAAGAAAGAAACCTGTGTCACTTTATCGCTTTACGACCTAAATTGATAGGCCCATTTTTTTTAAAGGAAAAGCACATAAGTTACACAATTCCACCAAAAGAAAACTTAACCCACATTAACGGCAATCAAGCGTAATTATCAATGAAAACATCGTCCCCCAAAACAATTGTCTAATCTAATCAATAAATTGCGCAGCATCTCATAAACAAAAAAAAAGAGACACTTGTCTATTATAAAACGTCGTTGCGCGTCGCCGAACGACAAAAGACGTAAGAGGGGTAAGGCAGATAAGAGGCGACGACGTGCTTGCGATTCTACGCGCAAGATACTACGAGCGAAACTCGAGCACGCGGAAAGGACTTTTAACACACTCTACGCAGCTTCCGTATATATATGTATTGGGATATATACGTACGAGATGAGGGGGACCTCCCTGTCTTTTTTTTTTCACGACGGGGGCCACACACATACGACTTTTCCGTGGGTGTTTGATTTCGGGGAAGTGTCGCCGAGAGATAGACCACACACTCACTTTTTTTCCATTTTTTATGGAGCGGCTATATAATTCGGATTTCTTTTTTTTTTTCTTTCTCGATTGTTATGGAAATGATTTAGGTGAGGTCGCTAACCTTGCGTGCTTATGGATTTCTTTCTTTTTCTCTATTGAATTTGACGGATATATATCATAATGGTGACAGTTGCATTGTGTTCCACGTAGCGACGCTTTTTTTTTTCAATAGATGACCGATTCCAACAATATATATAATACACAAAAAAATTCTTGATCAAACATATAGGTACATTTCCTCAAGAGCGGGGGTACTCAGAAACCAATTTCGTCTCGCGCGGGAATTTTAATGGGACTCACATTTTTTTCTTCGTCGTAAAATACCTGCTCTTGCGGCTTTTTGTTTTCCACAGAGAGAGAGAGAGAGTAGGGTAATAACAATTTCTTCGCTAAACAAAATGTAAAAATTACCTTCGGAAAGGAATTTGCTTCAAGTATGCAACGAGTACTCGAACCACTTTACATACATATATTCCCAATGAAAAAAAAAAAAAAAAAAAAACAAAATCGTTTTCCCGGAACTAAATAAAATCTTCGCAGGTGAAAAAATCCCTTGGCGCCCTGAATATACATAAGTAGGGGGAAGCAACCAAAGCGCGTCTCAAATTTCAAATCGTCATCCCCCTTATACATAATACTCGTTCGATCGTTACCACTATACGTTTTTTTTCTTCTTCGAACGAGTTATAGGTTGTTGTTTCAAAATAATATACAATTGATACAGAGACAGTCGATTATTATTGGCGTCTATATAATACGCAAGTCGTGATTTGCTTATACCTTTTCCGTTGCGTCACGCGCGTAGGCGTTCGTTGCCTCTCTTTTTCACTCGGAAGTGGATTTTCATACATGGAGCGTTTTGCTTGTGTATATTGCGTTTTTATTCTTGCGTAACGATCGAGAGTATTTTCTTCGACGATTTTATACATATATATATATATATTTTTTTTTAAGATAAAAACACTTGTGAAATTAATGAGTCGAGACATAAACACAAACACACAGCAGTTGTTTTGTATGCTAAACAAAGTGTAAAGAAAAAAATAAAAATTCCTCGGAATTTAATTAACAACCTGTGAAATGGGCATGGTGAACAATTCTAAAGTTACGCAAGGGTGAATTCGCGCATTTTCGTTGCAGATTCACCCTCATATATAACACAACGCAGCGAAAGAGGGCGCGCGCGCGCGAGAACAAGTTGTTGTTTTTTTTTTCTTTTTCTCTCCCCCACTTCTTTTCTTCGTCTGGTCGACAGAACTAGTTCGCCGGTTCCGCTCTTACAAATAAATGTATATATACATAAGTGTCTTTCTATGTATATTTGAAACGAAGAGAATAAAAGTTATCAAAATCGAGGAATTTTCATTGAATGATTTTTCTCTTTATAGATATATATAAGATCTCGTGAGAGTGTGCAAGGCTCGCCAACGTATATTATGCGGAAGGTCAACCCGCTTTACTCTCTTCTCTCTCTCTCTACTTCTTCTCCTCCTTCGTCTTTCTTCGATCGGAGCCGCCGATTCGCAGCCTCCTCCTCCTCGCACGCATCTTTTTGTTTCGCTCGCTCGCTCGCGAGGTGATTTCTTTTTGCTCGTTTTCTCGTGCTTGAGAATTTTTCGGCGGAAATAATGCCGTTCCAAGAAGCGCCTCCTCTCTGGAATTGCAAATTCCGTATTATATACAACGCCAGTATATATATATATATATATATATACATGTATACATATATATAATTGAAAATCGTGTGGCCGTAAAAACAAAAAAAAACTTACAGGTGAATGTTTAATGTATACTGTAAAGACAAGTCGCGCACGCAGACATATATATGAGTGTCTCATTTAACCGTTTAAAAACGGCAATTACAATATCGCGAGTGCAGAAAGTGAGAGAGAGAGAGAGAGAGACTTCTGGGTGAAACCCAAGATAGCTCGAAAAATCTTTCTCTCTCAACCGCAAGATTAAATTCCTCAAAGCGAATACAGAAGCCAAAAGTTCTTTGGTGACTCTCTGCGGATGGAAGAATATCTTCTGTCTCTTTTCAGCTATATAAAAGCTCGATAACGCGTGTAAAACGGCAAACCACAAGATCGTTCGCGCGCGCGCACACACACACATACACACGGTTGCATCTCAGAAAAAAAAAGGAATCTCCTTTCGTCGTCCTTTCTCTCTGTCGTCGAAAACGGGAGCAACGGCCCTCTCTCTCCTTTGCGCGCGAGGTTGACAGTCGCCGTGCAGCTCTCTCGTGGAATTTGACTTCTTTATTTTCGCAGGTAAACCCAACCCTGTTCTCTCTCCCGTCGCGTTAATCCTTTAATCGCGAAAACCAGAACGAGAGGATCGCGACGCGCCAGAGTTTTTAATGGCTAACACTCTTCTTCGATTGGAATGGCTGGTTAAAGATTCTCATATATATACACCTTTTAAATAAATATCGAGAGGACAAACATTGTAACGAAAAGAGAATGTTTGGAAGCTTGACTATATTATGTATTTCACCTGTTATACAAGTTCGTGGCATTTCGCACACAGAACAGAGCTTATATGTGGGATAAATGTATAATACGCATGAGCGAGCTGCTGCTGCTGCAACAACAAATGCCGGGGTGCGCGAGCGCGACTTGTCGAACATCCCACCTGTTGATTTTTATCGCCTGCCGCTCTCTCTCTCTCTCTCTCTCTCTCTCTCTCTCTCTCTCTCTCTCTCTCTCTCGCTCGCTCGCGCGCGATTTCAGAAACGAGTTCCTGCCCCTTTTTTTTTCTTTCCTCGACGCGTTCTCTCTCTCTCTCTCTCTCTGCTCGTCCTTTATATTCGCTCGTGTCTTTTTCTTTTTGTTTTCTTCGCTATCCTCGACGCGTCCATCGTTTTATATATGTATGCGTATATGTGCATCTGTTGTGAGGTGGACGTTTTAGGTTAGGACCGCTTAATCTTTCGCACGACGAATGCAACTGGTCACTATACTCTACGAGAGAAGGGGAGAGAGAGAGAGAGGTTAGGTTTTTGTTTTTAGATTTTTCGTGCGTGACTGAACCGAGTCCTCTGAATTATTGTTTATCTCGTCCGATTTATCTCTCGCGTCCGGATAAGATCTGATATATCTCGAGACGCCATGTTGCGAGTGAATCTTCCATGTTCGTGTTTGTTTTATTTGCCATCGTAACCTCAAAAAAAAACACCTTATATATATCTTTCTCTCAGTGAAAAAATAACAAACTACGTGCTTGATCAATCCTAAGCAAGCTTATGAATAATCAATTTTACGACTAGCGGATATTTTGCCATATACGCGCACGCACACACACACGCACGCGCGCGAGAGATTCAGCAATCATATATATATAACTATGTGATCACGAGAGTATCGATTAAAGTATTATATATATAATGCTAAAATTTATATGTCGCTTATAATGGGGAGGGATTTTGCATTCGAAACGAGATTCGCGTGAGCCGTTGGTCTCAATACGTCGGCTCTAATCTCGTAAAAGTCGCGGTGTACGTTTACCTTAAGTAATCGATGGCCTTATGTGCGCGAAATTCTCCTACATACATATATATATTATGCCAACTTCGATTTATTCGCGAGCTTGTTCACTTGTGTTTTAATATAATTGAGTTGTCGCCGCGCACACGCGCATCTTCTTTTTCTTCTTCTTTTTTTCCGCTAATGTATTCGGCGATGGAAAATAACGAAAATGCAAATGGCGAGGCGAAACCAGAACTCTCGGCAGCAGTGAATTATGGCATTTCTCGACACGTCATATAAAATCCGTAGGAAGAAAAAGAAGCCGCGATGTATATATACATATATATATAAAACTTGATGGGTTTCATCGCGCCAATTTGCCAAAGTCACACTGTGGCTTAAAAAAATTTTTCTATATAAGCCTTCTCTCTCTCTCTCTCTCGTTGCTGAAATAAGAAAAATCGATTTCTCGCTCGCGCTAAATAAACAGGTAATCTCGCGAGAAGTGAGAGAGGAGAGAAGCAGCCTCGCCATGCTTCGTTCTCTTTTATTTTCGGCCGACGGCAAAAGGTCCGGCTTCGATTCCTTGCGTTTCGTTTTTTTTTTCTTCTCTCTCTCTCTCTCTCTGTCTCTCTTCATTCTTCTCTCTTTCGTTTCTCTCTCTCAAGAGAGGAGTCTAAACCAGCCCGTAGAAACGATTAACGACGTGTTTCGAATCCTCGTGAACGGGAACGCCTCCTTTGACACAGACTGTGGCGTTTTTCGTGCGAAATCTTGGCGGCGGCCTCTGTTTTACCGACGATTGACGAGCGATTTAGTTTGCTAATTTACGAGCTTCTCGGAAATTCTGCCCAATGTATGTGTATATATATATATATATATATACACGCATCGCGTGATCCGCAAGATACGTATATATATAAAATACACGCGTGATTTATTTCTTCTTAATGCCATTTTTGGGTTTGTATATCTTTAACGACGAGCATCAATTATTCTAATGTGCCTTTTTTTTCTCGAATCTTCCTCTGGAAAGAATATCGACTCGTGAAAGAATTTTTTTTCTCTACCTGTAATCAGTGGTTGTCAAAACAAACCTCGTTTGAAATATCTAACACGCCGTAAACGATCTCAATAACTTCCTGTTTTACCGACAACGAAGAAATAATGCACACGCAATAGACACATAATAACACCCAAAAAAAAAAAAATTATATATAACGACGAGCCTTTCGCGCGAACAGGGCACAAGTATCAATTTTCTCCGAAGCGAAAATCTCATATTGAAAGCCGCATCCAACGAATGAGAGAGAGAGAGAGAGAGAGAGAGAGAGAGAGAGAGAGAGAGAGTAAAAGCTCACGCGTCTCGATTCCTAACCTAAACGGGCATGCGTTATACACTTGGAGGGCTACACAGACACGCAGGCAATATACATAATTCGAAATCGCGCCTTCGAGGCCCTTATTAGAGCGATGCAAGCCCCCTGCAAACGCGTCTCTTTTCTCTCGCATGATGGTTTATAATGCTACGTTGCCGTGTGCGCGCGCGCGCGCGTTGCTCGCCCTTCTACACCTGACTAGCAACCAACCAACCAACCAACCAACCAACCGACCAACCAACCGCCCGGAGACGCGGATTAGCATTATGCGCGTTAACTTGTTCTCGTGATGGGTTCTCTCGCTTGCCGCCGAGGGGGGTTAAACTTCTTTTTCTTCTTCTTCTTCTTCTTCTTCTTCTTTGGGTTCTTTTTCGACTCGAGCCTTGTCGTCGTCTTCGTCCTCCTCCTCGTCTTCGATGAATGACTCGCAGAAATGATACGTTTCCCCTATTGAGACTGTAAATCACATGATGCATTGTATGAAATGGAGTTGTTTCGCTGTGTGTCTGTTGTTTATCGTGTCTGTGTATATGAATGCAGGTGGGAATCGATGTATACGAATGACTTTGGGATTTCTTTTTTTTTTTTTGGATGTGTTTATAGCTTTAAAATATTCATGGGGGATATAAAGTCATCCTCATTATGTCTGCATCGTGAGAAATTTTTACATTCCGCTGTTTATGACGATACTAATTATCTAAATTTGCATATAAATCACTTGGATTTTTAAACTGTTCATCTTTATTTATTTTTTTTTTTTGCGAAAACACGATCGATCTTATTAAAAGGCAAAACCACTTTAGCAAAAAAAAATATATAGAAGCCCGCATAAAAGAATGTGGTTTACACACACACGCGCGTATCAGAGTACCGATTTTTCAAAAGATGGAACGGCACGCGCCTCGCTCGTTGGTCAAAAAAAAAGTATCATCTTTCAAAAGAGAGAGTATATAAGTCAGCGACGCATATAATCCTCAGGTGGTGCGCATTAAGTGGAGTGCATCGACGACGACGACCACGACGCGTAGGCGCGTGCCTCTCCTTCTATGAATTGCGCGGTGTGTGTTCACCCACGCGCAGGCAAGCGAAACCATATAGTCGCGTGCCATTTCACATTAAACAAAAAAAAAAACCACAACTCCGTTACAAATCAGTCGAAAATCTAATTTCGTGCGATCGCCGGTATAATTTTTCATTCACACGAGAGCGCGTGTTACCAAGTCCATTCACATTTTGATGAAAGAAAGAAAGAGGAATAAAAAAAAACAGAACTTTCTCGCGTAACCTTCTCCCTCCCCGACACCTTCTCTCGCTATATAATACACGCTCCATTCATAATTTTCTCGCTCTCTCTCTAGCGCGCGCGCTTGTGAAAGAAGTGGGTGTGCGATCGACACGCGCGCTATAGGACGGGGCCACCGCCTCGCCATACATGGTCGTAAGATTCTTCGCCTACGAGATAGATTATAATATACTATACAGCGTAGACGAATCCACGAGTGAAATCGGTGCCTGCTAGCTGTAATTAGAAGCGAGCTGCACAAACGTTTTTTTTTTCTTTTCTCTCTCGAGCAGCAAAGCAACATTCGGCGGCGGTTGAAATCACGTGTGGGCTTTCAATGATCATACACCTTAGGCTTGTTTTTTGCGAGTGGGCTAATTGCGTTTCCTGCCGCCGCCAAGCCATAGGAAATTGCAGGTTGTTCGCGCGCAGCGAAATCGAATTGTTTTATACGTATATACATACGGAGAATATTGGCTTGAGTGCAGGCAGTCGTTGATGTATACACTACTGCATCTTTCATTCGTCAATTCGAATTAATCTCTCTTTATTACCTCTACACCGTTTCTGTTCCATTTCAAAATCATTCGCGAGTGTATACATCTGTACATCGTGTGTAACATCGCACACACACTCGGAAGTGCGCAAGAAAAACAAGCAGATTAGATTCAAGTCATAATATACAATTAATCTCTCGAAGGAATAATAAAAGCCTGCTGTGCGTATATCCCGTAAACATAGTCATTCATCTCAATAAAGAAACTCAACGCGGGAAATTCAAAACTACATTATAAACCTCGGGCATGGACGTAACAACCGAGGCCGCAAAAATATATATATATACATACATACGTGTTGCACAGTGGCATGCCGAGGAGCCGCGCGCGTTCTATTTCCACGGCGTGTCGTCGCTAAACTTAAAAGCCTCTTGTGGCCTGTTAATTTTAGGCTACTTCAACGCCTCTGGCTATGCAGGCTTGAGCGAGTGCAAAAAAACAAAAAACAAAAATTCGAGGAAATAAGATACCGAAAGATAAATCAGATTTGAAATCGGCTTCTTCCCCCATACGACGACGATGACGACGACACGTGTATCTCACCTGTTTAAACGCTTCTCTTTTTTTTGCAGAATGAGTCAAGATGAGTACGGCGTCGACTTTGTGCGGCTTTGCTGCCGCGGTATTACTATGCGCTCTCGGATGCTGCGCTGCCTCTGGTGAGTCATATATTTTTTATGGTTCTCTCTCTCTCTTTTTTTATATTCTTTCCTTGACTTCCGTATACTTTCATTGCGAGATTCCATTCCTTTCCATGACGGCACTTTTTCGATTTGTTACCGATTTCCGAGATGTCGCGCGCGTGTGTTGTGTCCTACTTTCTATCGAGAATTCTTTTCAAAATTTGCCTTTCTATAAAAGTTACGAAAACCGCAGTACTAATTCTCGCATTTTCCGTCGGTAAAACAGGTCAGAAGTCAGAGCCAGGAATGGTATTCACTCGGCATCCCCAGCCGTTTATCGCACCACTTGGAGACGAAGTGATATTCGAATGTAGCCTAAATCTCGCAGCGGAGAGATTCGCTTGGCGACACAAACCACTTGGTTCAAACAATTGGATGCTGTTGGAGTCGAACGCCAGTGGTGGTAAAACATCCAAGTACGTCGTTTACTTCGACGACGAATCGAAAGCCGGCGACTACAGATGCGTCGCTTTCTACGGTACGAATAATCTTCTTTACCGACCGTCGATAAAAATGTCTTTAAAAACGCTAACGGCATATCATTTTTGTGTATTCATAGGCACGAGTGGTTTAGCTTCGGATTCAGCCCGACTGACGCAAGCCCGTTTGGACAAATTCATGGACAAGGGTAACGTGTACCTGCGCGTCGCCGCAGGTAACAACGTGCCGATAACGTGTCCGGTGCCGTATTCGGTACCCGAGGCGGTCATTCAATTCTTCAAGGATGGAAGTCCGATTCAGAATGCCAGCCTCACCGGCAGCAAGATCATGCTCATCGAGAGGGCGAAACCCTCCGATTCGGGTAGTTATCACTGCCAGGTGAACAATTACATAACCTCTGAGACTTATACTAGCAATTACAAGACTGTGCTGACGGTCGAGAAAAATGCGACCGATCAGAGCCCCTATTTCATAAGGCAACCCCAGCACGAGTACAAAGTGCAACGTGGCAAGAACGTAACGTTGGAGTGCTTTGGCGTTGGATATCCCATACCTCGAGTAAGATACGCACACATTTGACATTCATCGAATCCAAATTCAAGAATTTTTTATCTTACCGACAATTAATAATTGCAGGTTATGTGGTCGAAGCTGGGCAGTACGTTGCCAGCTCGATCCACCTACTCGACGACCGGTCTGAATCTGTTCAACGTCCAACCGGCCGACAGAGGCGAATACGACTGTATCTGGACAAACCGCGCTGGTCGCGTCAAGTCCATCATAATTCTGACGGTCGTCGAGCCGCCGACGGTGCTCCGAGCGCCAAAATTATCCACATTCCCGGAAGGCGGCGAGCTCGAGTTGTCTTGTAACGCGACTGGTTATCCCGCTCCTCACATCGAGTGGCTGATCAACGGCGAGACTCTGAAACCCAATAGGAATCTCGAGATCAAAGGATCGACTCTTTACATCTCGCTGGTGGAAAAGAAACACGCCGGTCTGGTGCAGTGCGTCGCCAGTAACGAGTACGGATCGCACTCTGGTTACAATTATCTCAAGGTCAACCCTAAGCAACATATGAGCGGTAGTTCCAAGGGTAGAAATGATTATGGAAGTCCTATAAATGGACACAAGCATATCAGGGTTGGCGGTAGAAGGCGTGGAAAGAATGGCAAGCGTAAAAATGGTTAGTCGAACAGATGTTATATAGAGGTTTACGAAATGATCGAAACAACTAATTATTTTTCTCCTTGAATTTTCAGTGGTTATGGTGCCACCGAATCAACCAAACGTCACGAGACTGTCCGACGTGTCGGTGATGGTGAGATGGTCGGTACCGGACAATCATGGCTTGCCGATTCAATTCTTCAAGGTACAATACCGCGAACTTGGCCAGAAACCTAACAGCAAGCCAGCAAAGTGGATGACCGCGAATACCGAGATTCCGAGCCACGTGCGCTCGTTCGAAGTGCCAGATTTGCAATCTGAACACACTTATCGTTTCCGCATCGCAGCTGTTTACTCGAACAACGACAACGCCATCAGTCCCATTTCGGTGAGCATTGATAAATCTTTCATAACGCGATTGACGGAGGAGACAGTTGCTGACGATTTTATGAGTTGCAGAATCGTTTCCATCTGACGCGTCAAGGAGACTTGGACACCAACCCATTGCCGATCCCGTTGCTAACGCACACGGAAGCTCTCAATCAGAACGAAGTTCTACTTCTGTGGCTGAATACCAACGCTTCGGCGGACATAGATGGTTTCTACGTATATCATCGATTGTCCACCTCCGCGGGCGACTACGTCAAGACAACAGTCGAGGGCAAAGACGCGAGTAACATCACCATATCGCATCTGCAACCGGACAGTACCTACGAATTCAAGGTTCAGAGCTTCTCGGTCACCGCCGCCTCGGAGTTCTCGCAAATTCTTCGCGCCAAGACCAAGAAAGCCGTGACCGAACCACCAATTCCACAAGTCATGGCCGAGAACAAAGTCGATCCCGTCGAGAGTGTGAGCGACTCCAATATGTACGCGATCGTCGGCGGTGTACTCGGTGGTGCCATTCTATTGATTGGACTGGCAGCCATTGGCGTTGCTTACAAGCGAAGGAAGCACAAGACGAGTCGAGAGACTTCGCAGGATCAGGGTAATTATTAATTTTAATTGCAATAAATTTAGGTGAATGTCGAAATGCTGATCGGTAAAATAGGCATCTAATGTAGTTTCTGTTCCAGGCAAGCCGATAACGAACGGACGGGTAATGAACGGTGGAATCACCGATTCCAAAATAAACATAACGTCGAATCCTCTGGCTGGTCTCGAATCAACCGAGGACCCAATGCAGCCTAAGGTCAGTTAATGAAACTTGCGATTGATGCTTTTTCACGGTTCATTTTTGGAGAAAAAAAGTCACGACGGCGTCTCTTTCTCTCTCTCTGCTCTCTTTGTTTTTCCCTTCCTCTTTCTACTTGCTCACTCTTTTCTGTCTGTCTGCCTATCCAATTGGCCAATATTATTACTACAGTCTATGTAGCTTCTCTGCCATTATTTTTTTCTCGCCAACTAGTTGAAAGTAAATACATACGTGTTCTTGCATTGCATAGTCGCAGCTTCATTCTCTTGCGGAGGTTCGTCGGTTATTCTACAAACGAAATTGAGTTTTTTTCAAGTTATGTATGTAAATTCGTTAAATTGACATTTGTTTGAGTCGATCAATCGAGAATATGGATTTAAAATACTGTTTGTACGTTTCCGAACGAACCATCCATCAGCAAAAAACAATCTGTCGCTCTATTCGCTTCTGACACACAAGCTACCAAAACGAAAAAAAAAAAAAATTCGAACACCGTCAACACGCACGTAGGTCTGAAAAGACTCTGCTACTACGCTGTAGATCTCAAAAGAAGCGAAACGAACGAACGAAAGAACACGCATGTTTCTAAACGCAGAGCGGACAACAGTCGCCAATGGAAATGGCTTCGTTTCGTAACGGCCAGAACAACAACGGCGCCGGCCCACCGCAGCTCAACCACAACAACAGCAGTCATCCACCGATAACGACAACAACAACAGCGACGACGACGACAACGAGCAACCAGCCGACGCCTGAACCGCCACCTCCTCCTATACTGCAGCCGATCGACTAGCCAGTCTGATATCTACCGACTGCGTATCTCTCGACTGCATATACTACGGAGCATTGATCCGACCACTGTGACTTTCGCATAGACTGTAGGACAAATTTTTTTTTTTTTTACTTTTTTTTTGTATATTTTCTTTTTTTTTCTTGTGATATGTACTTTACTTTTTTTGGGCCTGTATTCGTTAAGAGAATGAGCAACGCGAGACTGAGAATGTCTCGTTAATTTTTCTTTTCAAAAGAAATTTCAATGAAATTTGAGAGAGAAAAAAAAGTCGTGATAGTTTGTTTTGTTTTTTTTTTTTAGTGGAAGACGCTGGAGACCTAAACTATTTTTTTTTCTTTCCTTGATAGTCAGCGAGACGAAAAGTCATCTAGAGCGTTCTTTTTATTTTATGTACCTGTGGGATTGCAAATTAAGTGCGACCAAGACTTTTTTTTGTATGCTTTAGAAAGCATTTTTAGAAATGAGGGTGTATAGATTAATTTATGTCAAACTAGGAGATAATTATTGACATGTGTACTTCCATGATTCAAGTTTTCTTACATTGCCAGTTAGATATAGTAAAACGTTATACACTTAATAAAAACTGTCAACAGGGAAGGAAAATTATGCCTAGTCATTTCGCGAATATATCATTGAAATTCAAAAGAAAATAATATTCCAAAAGATGAATTCGCATAATTTTTCTTTCGTCTGAATGTCGGGTAACTTTTTTTCTACAGTAGGCAGCTTCGGTAAAATCTAATGCATCGATCAACTATTAACAAACAAAAAAAAATCAATTAACTCGGATTTTTCAATGTTACGCTCTGTATATAAAATTTTTAGGTGTAAATTATTCGTGAGATTAAATTATTTTCCTAGCAAATTGTAAAATTGAAATTTTACACGAGAGATTAATTTTGTTTCGAAAACGTGATCTTTATTTAAATAATTGTATTTTTTTAGATAGAAAAAAAAATTCCGTCTAATCGAGTAAAAATATGAACAGTAGAGGAAAGACCACATATATCTTGCTAACAGTATTGTTCCAACTTTTTTTTTATATAAATGAACAAGCATTACTCGTAAGTCTCTTTAGCTGCCACATTTTAGTGAATAGTCAAAATAAAAAAAAAAGGCGGCATCGACTTGTAAATTTTTTTTTTCGAGCGAATGTGTGGTATAATTGTAAATATGTGTAAGATGTTAGTGAAGCGGTTGCAACCTATGTATTTTTCATTGAAATACAGGAATGCACGAGAAATTTGTAATGGGATGAGATGCCGATGTAAATATTAGTCTGCTATTGTACTCTCATCGACTAACGGTGCCTTGGTAATCGAAACGAGGCCTGATACGTAATTTTTATTAACAACGACTTATTTATATATACGCGAGCCGACAATCCTTTATGTGTACTTAATATTTCTTTCGTAATAAAAAATATACAATACAAATATACTTATATGCTTTTATTTTATTTAAGTTTTATGACCAATTCCTTTACAACATTAAAAAGTAGTACATTCAATAATAATACCATCAATATCTTTGCAATTGATAAAATAAAAATCCTCCATTTTACATTTATTTCATCGGAAAAAATGTTAGTTTTAAAACTGTCATTTTTATACTGGAAAAACCAAGCGATTCAATAATTCATCGTGTTGACGGCATAACAGTACTTATAAGCGTCGCTGCGTCAGAAATTACGCTGAAGTTCAATGTGACAAATAAAATATGCATTATTGATTGTTTATATAACAGGAAATGTTGAGGTCTTTCTGCGCCGTGGAAAATTCCAATAGTCCTCACAGTTTTCACAATAATGAGTTAGAAAAGTTCCTGAAAAATAAACTTGTTAAAAGCGTGATCTAAATAAAAATAATGTTCTATTCTTGGACCATGTCAGTTTTAATTTTTTTGTGATCATATATTATTCATTGATATTTTTCTTAGGTCCAAGTTTATCTCTCTAATGAAACTCGCATTATATCTGTGAAACAACGAGTATCAACCTATTAATTTGAATTACACCTGAAATTGGTTAAAAATGTACATCGTGTAATACAATTCTTTATTGACGTACTTGACTTTGTGTATGAATTTATGTCTTCTAAAAAAAAAATGACAGGTAGTCGTTACAAGTTGTTCAAATCGTTGCAACAATTATTCCAAATTTTATCAAACGAATCTTGTATCAGTGGTGTAGGCACGCTCGATTGTACATCCCATGATGTTTCTTAGAAAACGAGCTAAAAGTAGGGTATTAATTTAAAGTTGATTTCTAAGAAATTCGTTTCTAAATTATTGTTCAAAAGTTTTTATCTTCCATTATTCGGTAACTAGTTGAACGATCGTCATCATAATTTTTCCGCTCGTTTCTTTAGAGCATTAGACCAGTTTATTTCCCTGTAGTTAATAAATTCTATCACCATATTCATATCTATTATTTAGAAAAATTTTATTTTCAATACTAATAATGCATTCGAAGATATTATCAAAGACACTAAAAAGTGTTTTAAAAAAAAAGCTCTTCTTCTTCTAAATCTTCAAGGAAGCATTCCGCCAATGCAGTTGGCAGCGTTTTTTTATTGTGTATTTCCGATATTTATATAAAATTAATTAATAATTAACAACAACTAATAACACTTAAAAAAATCCCGTTATCATCACCAATGACACATCAATTTTAAATAATTTCGCTCTTAAATTACATTTACAATACTGATGTATATGGAATGCGAGTTATTGCGATCCTTGTGTTGTTATGATTAACGATTCGCTAGTTCATGAAAATAATACACCCAGCTTGCGAATCATCATGGAAACTCGACAGAATGGCTATATAGTTTATACGTAAAATCGACAGTGCTTAGTGTATTGTCGACTGAGCTTTCTATGAAAACAGTAAGTAGGACGTCAGTGAATATTACGTTCTTTTGTCAAAAGTAGAATGAATCGTTCGAGGAAAAGAAAAAGATTCTGGACAGGTGAGTTTTCGTAATTACTGTGCTCGATGAAAATGTCGAAAATATTTCATTTTATTACAGATAATTGCTTCTCCCAATATGAACCAACGCCGAAAAAAATCAAAACTGAGGTATCTTACGAACGTGAGTTTTTTTTCTTGCTTATTAACAAAAAAAATAAACAAACAAACGACACGTTTTCACATTACACTCTTCTTTTTAGCAATGAAAAAGCGCAACAAAATCATTGGTAAAAACTCGTCCGTCCTCGTCGCGAACGTACGCGAAGTCCGTATTATTTTAGACAGATCAATCATCGACAAATACTTCCGAGCCAAGCAAATGTTGCGCGATATACTTTCACCAAAGCCATTGAGGATAGCTTATCGTGGAAATGACAAGAAATCAAAAAGGCAGACGAGTTTGTTGGATTATATGAAAAAGGATGTGACTCCGAACGACAGTCCAATTTGTCGGATCAAAGAAGAATCAGCTGACGTCGTCGATCAAAACAACACTCTGGCATATGATGTAAACATCACGCCGCAGCCTGCACAAATCGTGTATTACATGAGCAATAGTCAAAGCAATTGTTTTTTGCTCGACAACAGTTTGGTGATTTTACCGAGCAATGCGCAATTTACGCCGGAAGAATTTATCTATAACAACTGTGGTTTCATGCCGGTTGTGAGATTGCCGATTAAAATGGAGTTTCCGAAAGTGAAAGAGGAGTTCGACGATGCGATTATGAATTCCTCAATCACCATTCACGATCACACAATTGCGAATATTGAGGATATTGCCACAGCTTCGACGCCGAAAGGTAAATACAAAAGAAAACATTGTCGTTTCAATTGAAAATTCTTTATGATACATTTTTTTTTTGCAGCCTTCAACGAACAAACGATCAAGCCTTGCTACAGCGACGACGAGACAAAATTTACACCTATCAAATTGGAAAAATGTGATCGTCCCATCTGTCCGAAATGTGATCGAAAATTCAAAAAGTTAGAGGCCTTCAAACAGCACTTACTTCTCTGTGGCTTGGAGTTTCCCTACGAATGTTTGTATTGCGAATACAACAACAAATTTTCTCGTCACGTCAAGAAACATATCGAGAGGATGCACAAGATCGAGGTGGAGAATGAAGGTTTGGAGAGGATTTTGATAGAAATACGAAAGAGGAGGATGGATAAAAAGAGTGAGATTTACTTGTGAAAAATTACATCATTCGTCGTGAAAATGGATAAAAAGTCTAAAAAAAAATACGTTCTGTTATATTAAAATTTTTTTTTCAGCCTTGTCACTGATGTCCAAAGAAAGTGAAGTTGATTCCGGTACCGAGGAAAATTTCGTGAAAAGCATCGACAGCAAATTTATACGTGAGTTCGGTTTTTTTGCCTATCATTTCAACGAAAACCGAAGATCGATATTTTTCAAATGCAATTTTTGCTCCTTTCAGACTCTTCATGGAAACAATTTTAAGCTACATAAGCGAAATGTGCATGAATTCAGTGAAACGATCAATATAGTTGATTAGCGTTTCACATTAATATGCAAAAATTTTTTTATCGTTGATACTTTTTGAATTTTTATGAAATTTTGTTTTGAGAATGTTTTAAAATCCGACATTTAAAATTTGTCAATATGTATAGGTTTCATCATCACAAGTGATTAATCGTTACGATGAAAATTTCAAAATTTTACGCAATAAATTTTTTTTTAATATTATGCATTATATAACAATCCTTTCAAGCCTTTCACCCCAAAGAATATTAATATCGCATGTAATTTTTTTTATATAAGTATTTGTAGAGAAAGAAATCACTATACCTTGTGCGAAAAAAATCAGAATGAAAAAATGTTGGTACTGTGGGTGACTTTTACTATTGAAGTCGATCGATGCCTTAGTTATGATTTTATATTCATTGCTCAAGCTATCCATTCGCGAGGGTGAACCATCTGCCGTCGTTATACTTTCTGTGTACGCATGATTTATTCAATATGTATAATGCATTCTTATCATAAAAAATGTATTTTATGTATATATTAAAATTACAGTAGATCTTTGTGGCTTTTCATCGCTAGTGTTGACTACAATAAAAATAAATAATTTTTATAAATACTGTTATTTAATTGACTGTGTTAAGGTTTCTCACCGTGAATATATAAAATAATTGTAAGTAATGTAATAACAACAAATTTAAGAATTATAAGTCCGAGTTATGTATAATACTTATAAAAATAGAATCAACTTTGACAGTACGTAGCAAACCTCACGGTCCTGTTCGTTTTCCATTATAATTATTCATTCACTAACGGCAGAGATGACACTGCAGTACGAAAAAGCAATCCTGAGAATCTTAAAATGGAAGAATATAAACAATTAGAATTTATTCGCGTTGCAAATTCATCAAACTTATATTAACATCAGTGCAAATTGAAAAGCTCTCCGTAAAATTAATCGTGGATTAAAAAAAAATTTACTCTAAACAATCTTCGACAAATAATATCAAATGCAAACTTGAGACAATTACATTACTGCAGCATTCGAAGTTCATGACGAGTAAGGGGCCAGCAGTTAAGACAGTAGGATCAATACTTCTCATCATCATAATTTGGAGCAAAACTCGTGTTTTTTTCGGAAAGAGGTACCATTTAGTGTCGTAGCTGCAAATTTGAATTGGCTCTCGTGTATAAGTTAACAAAAGTAAATTTAATTATAATTCATAAATCTTCAGCTCATACATAGAAATCAGAAGTTCATCACTGTTATCGATCAATTTTTGTCCTGGCCAACTGACAAAAAACATGTATACCAATGTGCCAAGCAAAATTGCGAACAGTCTCTGGAGTTTAATTGGATTTTTCACGTTACGCATCAGCTACTTCAATAATTTCAATATTAAATTTATTCCACCAGCAAAACTTTGCAATACTTGTTTACCTGAACCGTGATAGTACTAAAGAACGTCACGGTATAAATGGCAATTAAGAAGAAAGACAGGTCATATGTTTCTTTAATCCGATTCGCGAATCTTGAAAAAGAGTTTCGTGCAAATGTTTATTTTAAATATCGTAGAAACTGCTACGTTGAATTGAATATATATACTTCAAGGCTTTCTGATGGATTTTAATGCTGTCTACGACACGTTGATGTACAATTGCGTCTTTATTTTCGGGTTTTCGGAGGGATTTTGCTCCCAGCCCACTCGACGCGATATCGGAAGCATCTTTCAATCTATAACTGCAAGCAATAATTAACGTGTACATTTTAATGTTCAATTTGATTGCTCGCAACAAAGATATAAATAAACATAGTACTTTTGTTGATCTATGAAATATTCAGCGTTGTGTATGAGTTCTTTTTCGTACGTTTGATTTTTGTATCCGATGGCGTTAAGAAACATCGAAAACACAGCGGGCAACGAACAGTAAGGTATTACTTGTGCGCATCCGTATCCTTTGAAAGAAAAACAAGGCATTATTTAAAAAAATACTTTTTTTTTCATTAAAAATTGATTATTTTCAAGCATTTAATATGTTCATACAAATTATACCGACACAAGTGAAAAAGAAAAAATTGTTGAACAAATCAGCTCCATTAATTGCTACAAATATTATAATGATTGAAGAATCGTTTGAAGTTAAAATAGGTATATCGGATTTTTTAATTTTAGAAAAATAATTGAATTTTTTTTACTTTGCAAAATTATCAGTTATTATTATAAGGGTAAGGTGTTTATAGAATTGTTGTTTACCGACGTATAAAATGGATAAAGGACGTCCTTCCTTTGCATATCGAGTTATCACTTCTCGTTCCCCAATGTCCGTGATTTTGTCCCAATCGTGCTTTATATGTTCGAAGATGGATTGCAGCTATTAACATTTATTCCAGAATGAAAAACGTGGTTAAATAACATTTTTGAGAATAATTATTTTTCCAACAAATTAATATCTAGATACCTCTTTTTTTGCAACCAATGATGATAAGTATTTCGTTAGAAGTGCCACGATCCATAAAATAATGGCTCCATTTTCAATGATAACGTCAATATTAATCTGATCTTGGAAAAATTCGACTACAAATGTAATTATCTGAAACACCACCATCGTTCATATACAAAAAAAAAATGTAGCATAAGCAAAAAAATATATATGACGAAATCCTTAAAAAAAACACACTTTTCTGGGGTCTAGAATGGCAAAAAATTTTTTTTGATGCTAAGGCTTCCGGACCTTTTTCCTCT
>JAWWMK010000032.1:11055142-11076466 GCA_035047105.1 Galeopsomyia nigrocyanea | reverse complement strand
GAGAGAGAGAGAGAGAGAGAGAGAGAGAGAGAGAGCGAGATGATGCCCGCGTAACGGCCAGGAAGCAGTCAACAGAGTTCAAGAAAACCGCGCGCACGCTCGTTGCGCCAAATATTGTACGCGTCTGAGCAAGTCGCGAAAATGTATATTTACAGCGCGGGAGGCAAATATGTGTGCAGCGAGTAAACGTTGGCATAAAAAGTACACGCGTGTACGAAGCTTTCTTCTTTTTTTTTATTAATGAGTGATGAGCTATTTGAATATCGTCGTCAAGTTGATGATCTTCTTTATCTGAGTTTAATAATTTTTATTAAGCGTGCAGACAGAGCGACGAGGTGAAATACGTACAGTATAACTGCATCAATTCGAGCACTTGAAAAAAAAATGAAAAAGAAAAGACACTCTGCAGATGCAATTGCATGCACTCGCTTATGAAATCTTTCTCGTCAAGAGTTTCCATAACGAGAATTATATACATAGCAGCAACAGCATCGCATGTACATATAGAGAACTTGCATGTATATACGCGGTTCAAGGTCTCTGATGCGGCTTTTAACGCGTACACCCACCACTCACATACACACACACACACACACTTATATGCACTCGCGAAGGAGCGAGAGAACTGACGGGGGCCTATTTTTAAAATGGGATTGGTCATGGTTCGGCGGAAGAGCGCGCCTGCACTCGCGAAAAAACGAGAGAGACGAAATATAACGCACAGCGCACCGCGCCTCGAAAACTTATATATATGCAGACTAAGCCAAATGAAAGCTGTGCGCCAATAGAGAACTCTATTTGGTGTACATGCGTATTCGAGATAAGGACGATGATTTTTACTTTTCGTGGACCACAGATTTGTTAATTTAATATACTTTGTTTGATGTTCGTATTTCTTTCGGTAACATCGATAAGAAATTATTTCAAATAAATACACGTGAATTGAGCAATTGGGAAATTATTTTTGATCGTCTTCATTTTTTACGTAAAATATCACTTCTGTTTTTATTTTTATGAGAAGGTCAAATCATGAGAATGTAACGCCCATATTGTCGAAAAAGCATAGACTTATACATTTACAAAGTATAAAAAATGTTATAATAGAAAAATATTGATCCAAAGAAAAAATGTCGCGATGAGTTTCATCACATATTTTTTTATACGTAATCGCATTATAGGTACAATAAAATTCCAACGACAAAAAAGACATAAAAAAATTTGTGTAAGAATTTAGAGATCACAGAAAAAAAAGGTGAAAAATATGTGACGCCTATGACTTCTTATTTGTTAGAAGCCGCGTATTATTTTGAAATTCTTCTGAGAAATAGTTAACAATGCTTGGTGCAATGTGTATACAAATTTTACGCGCAGGACATTGTCGCCTTTTGAGATAAATAAAACTCGTATATCCGCACGAGTTGCGCTTATGCTCATCAAAACAAACAATTTTTTTCTCGGTCGTGTAGCAATCAGTCCCCTTCTTATTCAACGCTCAATGCTCCTCGAATACATACACATATATATATGAAACAATGAAATTCGGAATGCGATGAACTATTTCTAATATATGCATTTGCGAAACGAATGGAATAACTTCATATCGATCCAAATAACAGCTACACGCATATTATTATTCTTGCTTCTTTTCGCATTTATGAGAGTAATCGCTGCAAAATTTGCACGAGGGGTTAAGAACATATACATATAGAAGTCGAGTTTTTCAATTAGGGTCAGCTATGTTAACCCATTTAAAGTTTCCAGTCGATTTTATTACTCCTTGCGATGAGTCGATGTTCCGATAAAATTTATTTATGCGCGCTTGTCATAATTTTTCGATTTTGAATATTGATTTGTATTCCGTCAGAAAAAATTGATTATTCAGAGCTCGCCACAAGTAAGAAATTATGTAAAACGATCGGACCGACTGATAAGACCAAAAACGAAAAAAAAGTTATCGGTATTAACCGGAATTATCGCTGTCATTTTCGTAGATTAAGCGTTCGACTATCTCATGACAAAATTAACTTTACAAACTTTGAAAATCTGGGACAATATAAAACAATGTGTTTAAACTGTCACTCATGTTTTAAATTCTTTCATAATAATTTCAAATGTAGTGAACATAAAACTCACGTGTACAATTTTAAAATTCACTGTACACCTATGAATCTTAATAATGTTACATCATGTATTATGCTAGAAATGCAAAAATTAACGATTTTTTTATGTGCATGAAAATAAAAAATTAGGAGTTTAACGAAAATGTGACTCAATCTTAAAATATCTTTTTCAAAAAGTGTATTCAAGTACTGGTAATTACTAGAATTCACGTGCCAAAATTCAGATAAAACACTGATCTCAATTGTGTAAAAAATAGATAACATCGGCTAACGCATTTTTATCGAAATTACTGTTTATTTTATAAACAGAAACAGCACCTCAACAAATGAAGACTGGATTCGAAAAAAAAGTATTATTTACCTTTTTGGTATTTATATAACATTTGTCGTAAAATTTACAAAACTCTCCTGATATTTTCAAACGTTTTTTCTTTCCTTTGAAAAAAAAAATTAGTGATATGGATTATATAATACAAGTTGGGTATTACAGCGCAAGAAGAATTATGTTTAATTATCAAAATTACAGCATAAATAACATCAATAGTAGGCATCGGTTATCGTTACAGTAAAGGCTTAAAAAAATTCAAACACGTACTCGAGGCAAAAATCTTGATGTAGATTCAACGATTGTATCAGTCAAAATTAATATAAATACAAGATGTATTGTGTAATCTACTTTAATGAATATTGGTTACGATACGTCTAACAAAAAAAATTACATTCGAGCACAGTAAACTCCAACGATGCAATCACTCAGTTAACCCCCATTATCTTTCAATGCGAAATCCGCGTGCCTGACATCAACTATGCACCGCGAGAGAAACAAATCTCTGTCCACGATATCGCTGTATTATCAGCCACCCCCGCCAGACAATAACAAAGCTGGTAACGAGCAGAATCGAATAAGAGAAAAAATGGCAAACGCATCGTATATATAGGAGATGCAATGAAAGAAAGAATGAAAAAAAAATAAATAAAAGCGCGAGAAAAGAATTCGATCGAGCGAGGAGGCGACCTTGCCCGCGCGAACCATATATATTCGCAAACGGCCAGCCACACACAGTGAGAGAGAGAGAGAGAGAGAGAGAGAGAGAGAGAGAGAGAGAGAGAGAGAGAGAAGCGCACAGAATATATGTATGTATACACGCATAGAACACAGACACACATACCACGTCATACATCCAGGCGTCCATGGCCGTGTCGTACATCACCGAGCAGCGAAAAATCGTCCTCGTGAAGTCTCTCTGCGTTTGCGGCGAAGATGATCGGTGATCACTCGCGCACGTGCATAACACACGCAACTAGCGGCGGCGGCGACAACACGTTGCTGCAGCAAGTCGTCCCATGGGATATATATATATACCACGCTAGAGAGAGAATCGAGGGAGCCGCGCGTCAAGCGATGTCGACGGCACCGCGGCCCGAGCGCGACTGTATCCGTGTCGTAACGTCACCGCGCTCTTCTCTCGACTCGCTCTATACACCGCGCACCGACGAAGCAGCCGAAGCCCGAAGCGCTGCCGCGCTGTTATAGGCAGAGGGAGGGAACAAACATACACTCACACATATATAACGCAGTCTGCAGACGCTCTACGGTATACATATACACTTCTATATAGATCGCAGGGTAGGATGTCTCGTCTGTTAAACGCACACATGTGTATATTTATATAGATATACACGCATGTGGGTTTGCCTTTTTTTTTGTTGTTACTGCTTTCTTTCGCGGAGGAACTATATCTTTAACGCGAGCTGTGCTTGCAGACGAGGCGTGTAGGGATTCCTCTCTCTCCCTCTCTCTCCCTCCCTCTCTCTCTCTCTCTCTCTCTCTCTCTCTATACAAGGGATAATCTTGTAACAGAGCTTGTAACAGCTTGCGACGCTTATGCAATCAGAGTTGACAGGGCGCCGTACAGCGTAATCTCACTCAATTTTACATAATAAATTATTGCACGTTCGCAAGTTTTTTTCAGTTTTCCCATGCTCGTGAAAGTTTTATTTCGACCGATTGTTTTGCACGCGCGAAACAATAACAATAAGTACATCGTGTACATCGTGTATATCTTTCATGTATGTACGCTTTTTTTTCCGCGCGCTAGTGAGGACCAGAAATGTATACGTTCGAAACGTGTAATCACGTGATCGACCAGCGGGCTAATGATACAGTATGTACATAAAGTAAAACACGAGCAATTAAATAATCGATCGTGGCCGCGAGTTCCGCGAAGAGCCGAAA
Organism: Galeopsomyia nigrocyanea; assembly: GCA_035047105.1. NCBI lineage: Eukaryota > Metazoa > Arthropoda > Insecta > Hymenoptera > Eulophidae > Galeopsomyia > Galeopsomyia nigrocyanea. Next base: position 11,072,110 of record JAWWMK010000032.1, on the reverse strand, counting down.
GTTCGTGGTAAAAATGCGAGAAATGAAAATCGAGAGTGCGGCCTTTGAAGTGGAGACCTGCGTGCGACAGATTTTTTTCAGTGCATTTGGAAAACATGCAACGAACACTATATAATATACGGCGCGTGCGAAATCAGAGATAGGAGCCGGCTCGGCGATACGGCGGCGGCGGTCCGAGTTTTGTAACACGATGCTCGTATTATGTATATCTCTCTGAGTTGTGAGTCTGTGTTTGTATCGTGTACCGTCCACTAATATATATACATGCTTATTTAGCCCAGCTTCACAATGAGGAAAACTCGGAAAAGTCACAGATTAATTAATGGATTTTCTGATAAGATCGGAAGTTGTTGAGGAAATTGGAATAATACATGCATACAGTGTTGCATAGCGGCATAGCGACGATTGAGTAGCGTTCAATACATGTTTGTGAGCGCAGATATTTAGAAATTTATGATAGGAAAAATACGTGTAATTTTCAAAATATTGAAAATGTAGTTTTGAAAACAACAATAGCGTCAAATGTTGTTCGACGCGCGAAAAGTAATTAAAAAGCAAAACGACACAGCAAATACAAAAAAAAGTATATTCACGATAAATGCAGCCGATAAGACTTTTTCTTCCAATTCTTGCGGCTAACATGCATTAATTGCCGAGTCTAGCCCTGCATGCTCTTTGTTCCTGACAAAGACACTTCCTCTCTTCCAAAAAAAAAAACAAAAAAAAATAGCGACGAGCGGGAAAGACGAACAATTTCTCGTATAATAAATGTAAAGTCGAACGAATGTCATAGCCATGGTGTGAGAGATCACACCACGATATATTTATACATTCGGCCAATCGAGAACAAAGTAAAGTTTAAAATTTATTCTGGTCGTTTTATTATTTTTACGCGCGCGGCGCCTCCATTATCAATTAAAAGCATGGGAATTTTCGACGAAGCCTTTTGTATGCGTGGAGGAAGTGTTGAAAATCTTTAATTCGAGGCTAATCGGTATAAACGCCTCCGATTTTAAATTTACAGCTGACTTTAACGAACACTGCGCGCGCGTGAACCTATATTATCGACTAATTACCATGTATCGCTGAATGTTCGAATACACATTTGTGCACTCGTGCAATTTATCGAGCAAACGATATTAATGAAATAGTCGTGTACTTATAGTGTTTTACAGACTACAGTAAATGTTTTTTTAATAAATGATATGTAAATTACATTCTGTGAGTAACGAAAATAGTCAGTTGAAAATATTATGTTCTCGTTAGATTTCTTTTTTGAAAATTATAAACATTAGAATAAATGACCTGTCAACCTTACGAAAAAATTGCAAACATTTTATTTGCAAATGATTATAATTTACCCTGATTTATCAAACAACTGCTTTGTAAAGTTTCCTTTTTATCACTCAACATTTTTTTATTTTATCTTGTTAATTAAAAACAAGGTTAGCAATATTAACAATCTCATTTTCTTTTACATTTGTATACAGATACGATATTAGGGAAATTTCACTCTAATTTGTTCTTAATGGTAAGAACTCCACTTGACGCCTTTATCAAAGTATTGTTGGGAGGATATCGTTTATATATGTTCTGTATCACAAAAATCGGCAAAAGTACCTAAGTGTCAAAACAGTAAAAGTGTGTGCATGAACTTTGAAGTATTATTCCATTCCACGCGCCAAATTTTTTTAAGTATATATAGTTCTTCGTTGATAAGCTGCCTTTGTCTTCCAAACTCACAAATCATCTCATTAAATTCAAATTCAAAAAGTAGATTACGCGTGAGGATACTTCGTTATCATTATTTGCATACTTTCAATATATAATAATCAAGCAATAATAATAATGCGAGTTTGTTTTCTAAAATTGCGCAAGCTTAAGTATGCATATATATACAAAAACAAACATCGCAACGACAGTATCAGAGCACAATCACAATTTGGTATAATTCGCTATCTTTTGTTGCGCGGCTCGCATGCAGGCAAGCAGGTGACGTTTTACCCGCTTCGAATATCGGTCATTAACATTTCTGTAATTTACCTTGAAGCAATGACACATTATCAGACCGTCTCCTGTCGTTTCGGAGATTTTCTGCACGTGCCTCGACAAATTTTGCAAAATTTATCACAAGATTCGTGCACTTTCCTGCTGCTAAATTTGTACGTGCAACGCACTCGTTGTGGGCGCGATAGCAAAGGATAATACGAGAAAATACCTGTCTGTACCATCGCGCCAATTGATGAGTATTATATTTAAGCATATTGTACAGCATTATCTGAATATTATTGTTGACAAGAGAAATTCAAAAGAATAAAATGGACATTAGCTCAAAGAGCAATTAAAATTTTAACTAAAGATGGAAATTCAGAAAAAAAAAATTTTTTTTTTATGCAAGCATAATCGATATGATTAGTGGTTTAGTTTCTTTCTCAACTAATATTACGTGAAATAATGAATATGGAATAGTGTATATAGGTCAGATGTTGTCATTGTTGAAATTCATTTAAAAAATAATTAAAATTTTTTTTGAGAATACATTCAAGTTAACCCGATGCCAAATCGGTTACCAACAGCGACATTATTTGATATTAGTCATCCGTTGCATAAAAAATTTGAAATTCGATCTGGAAGAATATTTAGCATTGGAATTAAACCAACATTCAATGAATGATGACTTGTGATATTCAAACAAAAGTATAGGTCTGCTACGATTACAGCCAAGTTCAAATTTTCAGTTGCAAACATTAGCAGCTTAATTAAACAAAAGCTTATTGTTACACTCAGAAAAAAAGTCCTCTTACTACAAGAGGATAATCCTCTTGACCCAATCCTCTTGAGGCAAAAGGAATTCCTCTTTTATCAAGATGTTTTTAATCTTGCCACAAGAGTATGTCATCTTGCGACAAGAGGAAAATCTTCTTGTGGCAAGAGAATTTTCCTCTTAATAAACAAATCTAAATTTTCATATTGATTTTTAAGTTGCATTGAAATTCTCAATGTAATTTTGTCACAAAATAAACTTAAATAATATATCCGTGTTAAATCTAGATTGAGATATGTTCCTTGTCGATGGACATTCAGTGTAGCAAAACGTCTTTTCGATAATTAATTTAAATCGAAAATTATTGAAATGGGATAAGAACTAACTTATATGGGCAGTAATCAATATTTGAAATATTAATTAAAAAATGAACAAGCGTTTATGGACAGGCCCTTTTCTCCATTACAAACAGGCGGATCAACTCCACGTGCATCGGAAGTTTAATCCACAAATAACGAGCGACTGTGTAATGCAATTAAGCGCATCGATAATCAGCAAAAAAAAAAAGAAGAAGTTATTTGCGAAGCGTTTCCTCCCAACAATCGCATGATTTTCCTGTCAGGCCGACATTTTTCGGGAGGGTATAAACGCTTTTTTTCCTGAGCGCGTGGGTGGCTGTTGTTTTGCAGGCTAGTCGTCGTTTCTCCTACACATAATGCCGCTTCTGCGTATATATAGGTATATACTACGGCCCCTTCGACGCACGCGGAGAAAGAGAGCGAGCGCGAGAGAAGAGGGACGCGTGTACGATAGCTATATAGTGGCCTTGAACTTCACTGTGCCAACGTTTTTGCTCGCGCGCTCGGCGCACATACACATGGATACACATTGTCGCTCGCCGAAAACAGCCCACCGGCGTAGACTCCCTCTCTGCTCGCAATTTTTCGGCGCTCTGCTGGCTGGCCGTGCTAATCGTTCCAGAGGTTTCGCTATTTTTGCCAGTTTTCAGAGGCAGACTTACGCAGGGCTTCATGTTTTACTTATAGAATGGTTTACGCAGGTTTCGCGTTCGTCGAAATTCGTGCTTTCTAAATCGACCATTAGTTTGCATTGGAACTCGTAAATTATTTAATTGCACTTTATGAGAGTCGGAATTGTCCATTGGATGAAAATTTTAATCAAATTTATCAAGCTAACACTTAACGAACAGCTTACATAAAAATTATGAATAAGAATAGATTGCAGAATTATTAGTGCACTTTTTTCATTCCACGCATACATACGTTCTATTCGGAAGCTGAAAGTGCAAGACTTAGAATTAAAAATTACGAATAAGTTCGCTAAAAAAAAGCTTTTGTCTTTTCTCGTGTATTGACATGCTTACACTAAGTTAGGTAAAAACAAGATTTACCAATAAAGTCATGCCATCGTTGCAGTAACGATATTTGAATAATTATGACGATGATGAGGCATTTCGATGAATCGTCACAGCTGCACTTAGCACTCAAGAACTCTGCGGAAAATTTGCAGCGTGTGATATTCCCAAAAATCAGCTTTTTCAAGTGTGCTCGTTATTTTTGAAAGTATCACGCAACTACTCAATATCCATAGTAGTTCATTTCTTATCACACAGTAACTTTCTTGTGTGGGTGAATGAGCTATAATTTAAGAAGAACACTGAAAAATATCGTTTAGTATTTAGGCAGTTAATAACTAAAGAAGTACAATGTGTAAAATGATGCGAGGCTTTTGCATGAATTAAGAAGACATTTTAGTTAAAAAAATTCTTTATTAATTCATTTTCAGCTAAAAAAGATTTTTCTTTCAAATACGCTTTTGAACATTAATGACAAAAAGTTATATACCACATTCACATATTTCTCTTTCAATTAATTTTGCATTACTACTAATAATTTTTTTCTATCTACGGAATTCGAAGAATTCCAAAACTGATAGAAAAAATTGCTTTTGCAATTATTTTTTCTGTTGTACACGTTTCATGTATATATATATATATATTTTTTTTTTTTTTTGCATCGTGAGTAAGACTTACTTGATAATACAGCTATTTTTGATTGTTACGTGTTACTCATATAATGGAAACTAAAAGCTTATTAAATTTTCAAGGTGAACTAATAAATGTTTTCAAACTTATCTCATTTTCGTTGCAAACAGACGAAAAACAATAAAATAAGAAATGGTTATAGCGAAGAAACGATAAATATTGTTCGATTTCAATAAACTTTAATGTAAAATGAAAAACATCTTACTTTTTTCAAATTAATTCGGCAAAAAAGTAATTCATATTTCGGAATATCTATTACAAATGAATTCCACATCAAGTATGATAATGAAATGTAACTAAAATGTAGTTTTCTTTAATTTTCTTAAAAATAAAATCATATTCTTCAATAAACAGGCGGTGAACTTAAAAATCAAATCAAAATAAATGCTTTGTATAAAATACTTATACATACACGTTCCGTATAAATTTAAGTATAATTCGCTAATTGTTTGTCGAGAGTGTAGTTCCTACGGTATATGTCTTCACGTTTGACAATATCTCGATAACTGCTACATTTACAAGTCAATGTAATGCATAAACTAAATAAATGTATATTGGAGCATGCACCAGTTCAATACAACTATCCAAGTATAAAAATGGGAAAACGTCTATTAATCTAGCGCAAGTGTTTGAACTTACTATTTATTACGTGTAAAATTTACGTAGAACTTTTTCAAACTTTAGGCATCAGATTGCAGTCTTATAAATTGAATTTTAGAGTAGCAGCTAAAAAGATATTATAATTTGATAAGACTTCTATACATATTTATAATTTTTATTCTGTAAATTATCGAAAACTTGTCAATACCTAGCACTAAAACGTAAGAAATTCTAGATAGACAATGTTATATCTATAAACAATAACTGAAATGATAAAAAAGGCAGTTGTCGCGAACCTACTTACTAACTAAAATAAAAGTATCTTCCTCAAAATACATTATTAACAATGTGTAAATCACTTTTACAGTTATAAAAAGTAAAATAGAAGAGAAAAAAAATTGTTTATCTTTGGATATTTCGCATCATGTCCACCGACGCGTTTCTAATCAAGTTCGAATTATTCGAATTGTTTTGAGCAATCAAGTTGCTCGATTGACTCTGATAATTACTGGCGGCCGATGCATGCCGAATCGTCGTACTCTGCTGTGGAGGATTCACCGATGACGGCCTATGAGCGAACTGCGGATGATTTGTTACATCAGCGGATGAGTTTGGCGGCATTCCATTCTCAACCACATTTGCATGGCCACCTGTACCAACCATAACGCTCAATTAGTCTCGTTTACATCGACACTTTATTATAATTAGTATTTATGGAGTAATTACATTGATAAAAATAGCGATTTTACATGGAAATTATTGTGGTTTGCTGTATTGCTTACTGTTATTTGATGGCGAGGTCAGTGGTATCGCTAGCCTAGCATTCACAGCAAGCAAATGATCCCTCCTCTGCAGCAAACTATTTACATTCTCTTCGAGTCTTAAATTCTCGGCTCTCAATTGATGGAGACACGACAGTAGAGATGCAATATCGAAATGTTGCGCTTGATCCATCAAAAATTGACTGCCTTGCTCCCACTGTCTCTCCAGCAATTGATCCAGAGTTTGCGGGATCGTCCCACTTCCCAATACTCCACTGTTAGTGGAAGTACTGGCGACACTGTTCCCTGTAAAGTTCGTCGAGAACTGCGCCACCGCGGCGTTCTGACTCGCTTTGGCCGAGGCGATGACTCGACTGTGCAGAGGTGGCCCGACCAAGTTATTCATGCTCGAGTTGCCGGCTTCGGTGAAGATCGAGTGTGCCTTCATCTCTTGATTGAGCGTGTCAGACATCTTCTGTGCCATCGACGAGGTGGGATTCAATTGGTTTCCCAGCATGTGCGGCGCGCTCACGCCATTGTCGAACAGCTTCGATTCTTTTTCCTCTTTTGGCTGGTACTTGGGCTCCATTGGCGTGTACTGCGTCGAGTGCGAGAAACCCTGAGTCGTGGAGGTCGACGAGCTGCTCTCGTTCGTTCGTCTTTTCCGTCGACTCGACGTAGCGCTGCTCATGCTTTCCGAGCCAGGGCTACTTGGAGGAGAGTCCTTGACGGTTGGCCCCATGTTGTCGCTAAAGCTAGATCGCATTTAAATATCTGCTTATCAGGATTCTCGATCAGGAACGAAAGATAATAATGCGACGTCGGTGGACGACGATCCTGACTGTTGTGCTGCGGAGTTCACAAGTTAAACAAAAAAAACTGTCGTTTCGCACTCGCTGACGTATCATATATATGCGGATTGACAATAGACACTTACTTAGCAATTTGCCTCTCGATTGTCTCTTGACTCGACAAACTTTGCTCTTAACGAAAGACGAAAATTGATCTCATTATTTACGAACGACAACACACCTGCGGTTCATAAAATCCTTTGTCAAATCCTGAAAAACACAAAAAATTGATGTATTAATAAACTTGTTTTAAATAAAGCAGTAATTTCATCCAAATTTATTCACGTAAAGTTTATTGTAATCTATTTCGAGCCTTGCCAAACCCTCAATTTCTGGCTTTTTTTTACTACTTTGATAACCACAATTTTTCATAAGGGAACCCAGCGACAAATCTTGACTCATATACTTTTCAATTAAAGGGCAATAGAATATTTTATAAAAACAATATTTATTTTCCAACTGACAGCTTAATAAACTCGTCGATTACGCAAATTTCGAATCAACTTTTTTTCGTGAATCTTAAAACCTATATATGTTTACTCACTTTTCATCTGCCAGAAGCTACATTTTTATTTCAAAAATTAATTTCTTTTTCGCGATGTGTTTTTTTTTTTTTTTTTTGCAGAATATCAATTAGAAAAAATATGGTAAATTCAACGGATGCGATAGGGACAAGTAAGACGACTATGTTACTGCTTTATTTAAAACAAATTTATTACAGAATCAATTCTTGTTTTTTCAGAATCTCTAGTAAAAAAAACCTATTGATTCCTTAAAACAGTTCATTAATGGAAAAGTGATTTATTGACGTGCAAGATTTATGCACGAATTTATTTTTTACAAGCAAGACTAGAACTGGTTATAAGTATTTTTCATTTTGTTCGCAAAGTCGGAGAACTCACGATTTTTCATTTTCTACATGACATCGTTTTCAAAAGTACTCGGACATAAAAATGATTTCTTCCGATAAAAAAGTACATATGCGATGTATTTACGTAAACACTGATAAAGCATGATGAATATATTAAACAATCCATCAAACATTAAAAAGCCATAAATTTTACGAACGATTCGAAGAAATTTGATCGTTGAATATTTTGTTCTTTCAAAATAATATTAAAATTGTAATAGATGAACTACCGACTGCGTCGTAATATTTTCGTAAACAATACCTTGCATTGTATCTGCTGTAAAACTAAATTTAATTGTTCATTTTTGTACACGAGTAAAAAAAGGTCACACTATAAATCAACAATACTGTTTTACAATAAAAACAAATTTTTTACAAAAGCTAATTGTCAATCTAACAACCAACATTCTTAACTTTCAAGAGAAAGAAATTAGGTAAGATTACATGTTCTAATTTACACAGATTAGCAATAAATCAAAACAAAAACAATAGCATAAAGCAGCGAAAAAGTGAGCAAACACAACCTACAAAAAATGCTTTCACACTGCACTGGTCGCAAATTCAATCATCTAGTCAATTCACCCGTGTTCACCCGTGCCATTTCATAACACGAACGAAGCCCCAGCCGAGAATATCAAGGCCGGGGCAGAATCATTATGAAACCTTTTTGCGTCTACACATATTTATATATATTTGGTTAACTTAGCTGAGCAACAGTTCCAAAGAAGCGCGAGAGAGAGAAAGAGAGCCCCAGCTAAAAAACAAATATGAAGCGAAGCGTACTTAACCTCCAAAATAATAGACGCGATACGGCCAATCGACAACACTTGCGGAATTTACGCGGCAAATCGCGAAGTCGAGTAGCACGGCAAAACACAGAAAATGATGTCGCGATGAGCCATGTGAGAGATGTTCGTCGATGAAAAATACACAATGCAGTTACGAGATGTTATGTAGCTCTAAAACAAAGATGGCGATGACATGGCTCTAGCTAATCTATCTCTCGAGTACTTCTTGCCCCGGTGCACTTTACGCAAGCGGACGGCCAAATGCATGTTTCTAGAGCATTACTCACCTGAGCATCCGCTTCATTAATGGCTCCTCTTTTGCTTCGAATGATTTTCTCGCAGGTAGCACTGTGTTGTAGACAGTTACCAAACAAAGCTCGTCGCGACGAGAAAAATTAATTTTTTTCTGGAGAAGCGGAGGGCCAACAGCAGACAAACACTCGGGTTCACGGGACTCTTCCACGGGACGTGCGCGGGGATGGTTTTCGGGCGGTGGCGACTTTGGCGACATCACGCGGCAACGCGGTTTGCTTTCGAAGCTTTCGATTGTGAACGAGCAGCCGTCGTGCTTTATCGAGCAGGTAGTGCTGACACCTACTGGCTCTATTTCATCTCCGAAGAAATAAGTCAAATAAGGTACAGTAGATTTTTTAAATCACAAATTGTGTATTGAAGTTTTTAATTGATGAAATTTAGCTGTCAGAATTTAACTACACAAGCACAGTATCAACAGGAGTGTGCATTCACGCTGTAAAAAATAAAAAAATAGTTCAAGCTTTAATGCCATTGATAAACATTTTGTTTCTTAAATTTTGCTCAATTTATGGTGTGATAGATTTCATAATATTTTCAACCAAGATTACACATTAAAAAAGTATATTTTTCATTTGGAATTTTTTACAATTGTCAGAACAAACATTTTTTTCATCGATATAAACTCGCACTAATCAAGTCTGTATAATAAACTTACAAGCTAATTATAATAAGGATAATAAATACATTTTTACAGAGCTGCTTGTTCACATTTTGATTATTTCACATGATATATTGTCTTGTGTCCATGTACCACCGACCGAGGGTTTGAAGTTAATTCTAGAAAACACACGTTTACTCAATCTTTCAGGATTTAGAATCACTGATTCATTAACATGCTTGCAAAAATATCTCATATCAGATGGTAACAATAACATGTGCGGCTTTTCTTTCAGAAAAGCATATTTTTCCCAAAGCTCGCAATCGATGTTCACTTCTTTTGCAGGTGGATACAATGGATAATAACAAGCCTGATTCAAGATGTAGTTTCCTAAACGACTCAGCTTGTCTTTTGATGTTGATTTTCTGAAAAATATGAGATCTAGGTAAGCAAAGAACGAAGAAGACCCTCACCCTTTTACCAAGATCATTTTACGGCTACTTACATCGTAACTTCTTCTCGCCCAAGATGCATCAAAACGTCGACTGATGTAATTCCTAGTCTCAAGCCATCGATATCTAGCGTGCAAGGGTCAGGAATTACATGAATATCGGCGCTTTGTACTGATTTTGGTATAAAGTACTCTGGTGTTGGATAAACTACATGATGATGGGCGTCTCTAGCCGAAGCTACTAATACTATTTGAGTACATTTTCTGTAAAAACATAGACGAGTTAATTTTTGTCAAATAATCGTTGAGTAGTAGTGCGTAGAATTATCAACCTACCCAACTAAGTGATTCTTTATGTTGAGAATAACTTTATTGAAGATCTCTTGATGTGAACAATTTACTTCGCCACTCTGAATATGAGGATGATTGTAGTCGACGAAAGGTCCTATAAGAATTAAAACGTGAGGCTCGTCTTCAGCGACTCTAGCCATCAATTCATAGAGTGGCTGATAGGTGAGATCGTTCGATTGTGTAAAAGGCCCAGCCGCGACCACGACTTTCAAATCATCAGTAAGGTGCGGCGGTTTAGCTGCGGGTATGAAACTGCCAGTAAAAATATCTTTCACTTTCAGCAAATTCTCTGTTAAATTCGTGCCTTCGACTGCAATTATTTGGCCAGGGAAAATATTGCATTCTGACAGATCGCTCACGTCTAGCTCTACCTGTAACATTCAGAGATACAGATTTAAAATAATCTTTGTAATCTGCTTGTCTAAAATTAGGTAAATACTGTATAATGCTATCAATTTCTTTTTTATATATTAAACATTTTGAATTTTCAAAAATCATACATGATATTAAAATACAAGTCATTGCGTAATATCCAACACTTTCTTTTTAAAAAACAAGCTGACCTAAAAATAATAGAAAACACTTTTGTGTCGATGTAATAAGACACGTAAATATGTATTTATAATTATCAGCAAAATAAATCCTAAAGCGATAAAAAAATCGACCGTAAAATAATTATAAACGTTTGCATATTGTCGCATTCAATGTCGAACAGAAATAATACGCCAACCATTGTAAATTCTTCGTACTACAAACTGGCACACAAATATGTGCTCGAAAAAAAAAAATGGTCAAACAAGTAAATTCACGTGAATGATCCTACCTGCGGCCACAGTTTCGCCTCAACCGTGTCGGTTCTGGGTGGTTTCCTGCAACCCTCGAGCAGTACCGCAGCTCCGGCATTCCATTTTTTCGTTTCGGACTCGAAGCACACACGTCCCCAAGTCCTGTATGGCTTCTGACTTCTCGTGCGTACATTCCACGTGGTCACCAGATCGTCCTTTTTTTGCTCCGTCCAAAGGATGCTGATTTTGTAGCCAATCATGCGACATACCCGAGTACGCACTTCTGACGCGATCTTCAGCAATTCGAACATGTACCTCGAATTCGCCGGCACGTGTGATCCAGCGTGCTTGATCGGGCACTTGTACTTTTTGCTGCTTGACCATGTTGAGACTTTTGGACCGACGGACAGTACTACCTTTGTACCTCCTTGTGTTATTGTGACTGTCCTGTAATATACATTTGCAGTAATAAATGCACTATTTTATATAGACTTTTGTCAAAACTCGATTTTTTTGGAAATTAAGTCTCACAACAAATATTTCCGCAATCTCCAAATCATTTCTCGACAAACTAAATGCCAAACAAATCCACATACAACCGCACAATTAACCGATGCTCAAAAGTCAGTTACGACAGCGGCACGCGCGTGAGCAGGACATAAGAGTCGCAAAACGTGATCGGAAAAGTGATTTTTACGCTCGCGAGGAGAAAGAGAGAAAAAAAAGCTCGCGGACAAAAGTAAGAATGGTAAGAAAAGAGAGTAAAATAAGGAGGAGGAGGAGGAGGCAAGAAGGCCTGTTTGGTTATTCAACTCACGACTGGCTAAAGCTGAGCTGTGACTGCGTGGCGTCTGCGATGTTGGTATCGATGCTGCTGCTGCTTGTAGGTTGTTCGAGGGACGACCGCGTGCTGCATTCTATTGTGGCTTGTGTTTTGCATCCGTCGACGCTATCTGCTAGATCTGGACTGGCTGCTCTCTTTCTTTGCTGGAAACCGGTGGAAACTTTGTGAATTGTTTTCGAGATCTTTCTTCGCTTTTTTTTTCTTCTTCCCCGTTTCTTATATAGTGTATTCGCGGGAAATGGTATGCACGACTGCGCACAAACATGCAAAATAGAATTGTGATACTTTTGATTTGAAAAGTTTGACTTTTTTCAAAGTTGTGAATTGTTACTGGTTACTGTGATACGTGAATGTATGAAGAAGAAAAAACCATCTTATTTCGGATATCAGACAATAGCCTTATAACTACAAATAAAAAAGAATATTTATACTGAAACTTAACTATAACAGTGAATATACAAATCCTTGGATGAACGTTGCAAGCTCCAGAATGGGCTGCCGTAGACGAGTGTGTATCTAGTCACGCTTATCACAAAAGCTACGTGTACCAAATTCATACTCGTCTATGGAATCGCCTTCTTCCTCTTTCGCGCGGCGGTGTCCTCTCTCGACGCTCTCTCTCTCTCTCCCTCTCTCTCTCTCTCTAGCGTCCGTGTCATTCCCGCGCTGCTTTCCAGCCAATCTTACTTAATGAGTGTGGATCTAGTCACAGATCGATAAACAGTGCACTAGACCATCACCCACTCAGTACGATCGACGCTTATTTCTCTTTTCGTCGTTGATGCTGTCTGTGCTCTTCTGTCTCTCTCGGCTTCTTCCCTTGATTTTTTATTATTTTTCGTATTCAACTCTTCTTTTCGCCTTATCTCACGCGCGCGCGCGCGTTCTGGCTCTACAAAGCCCTCTCTCGCGCTCTCGACGTTTCCGTTTCTCGCGTTTCCACGTCAATGAGCGAAATTCTGTGATAACGCTTTTTTTTTGGTCGAAAAAAAATTTTTTTTTGTGTGCGTCAATTAGATAGCGAATTATTTTTTCAAAACACTCTGCAAACACAAATTTTTTTTCTCCAACAGTATATATTGACAAGGTGACAATGCGAGCTAGAATTCTCGAAAAATCGATGGACATTCGGCACTGAAAAAGTTCATGTAAACACTGGACTGGCTCTTTATCGCTGATAATTTCTCAATTTCTGGCGAAATGGAGAAAAAAATGATCAATTATTTATCACTCGATTAACGTTACGTAACCAAAACTGACTCGAAATCGTCGAAAACGAACGTTAACAATATTCTTCTTACGACAGAAGATTCACGCTAAACGAAACAGCAGTCAAAACGAAATTCCAGTTGACGTTCTTATACGCAAAAGAAACAAATCGGCATCCAAATCTTCGGCACATGCGTCTCTGTCGCGTAGAGAAGTAATAGAGCCAAGGCCAAATCTAAACTACTTAAAGCACGGGTTATTAATGATTTTATGACTGTGTAATAACTTATAAATCAGGCCAACCAGAAGTAGTTTGCATGAACGTTTTCTAACAATGATGATAACTCGAGCAATTTTGTTTTTTTTTTTGTCTTTTTTTTTTGCTCCACAATTCCTCAACACTCTGTACGATAATTAAAACTGTTTCGCCACGCGCATTCTTTTATAAACGCACATATAGGATAATAAATCCGCCTCAACGAAAGAGTAAAACGAAAAAGAATTTTGACTATCTGTATAATACACGCGTTCGACGAGATACACACACACACAGTCGATGACCGACAGCTACAATATAGCACTGTACGAACGCGCCACGAGCTATATAATAATTATTCCGAAGCCCGAAGAAGAAGCAAGGCAGGCACGTGATAGCCGCAGCCGCAGCAGTATTATACACAGAGGAGGATGATTTCGCTGTGGTCACAAGTGACGCGAGCGAACGAGGCAAGAGAGAGAAAGATAAAAAAAAAACGAGTCGTCGCTCGCTGTCATCATCAGCAACGACTCTTGACTTGATATTGCCTGCAGAGAAGAAGAAGAAGACGCAACGACGACGACTTGGACGCGGCGATGAGGGTTAACTGGCGCTTTAACCTGGCACCGCTGCCGTCGTTGTTGTATTACGCACGATTTCAATCAATTTCTGGACGTTTTGCGACCTGTCTAATTGCTGTACTTTTGTTTTGTCACTCTTTTTGCGGTTGGTAACTTTTTCGTTGGCTTTTTAATAATCTTTTCTACACTCTAACCTCCAAATCGCACCTTCGCCGCTCATTTCCGGCTATCGTGCCAAAAACTACACTTCTTGTCTCGTATGGAAAGGGCTTTTTACGAACCTCGCCTTCGGCTCGGCCCGATATTTGCTCGTTTTGTAAATTAGCCCTTTCCATGCCCGTCAAGAAATGTACTATTTCTTGCGCGAGCGTCCGATTTACAAACGAATTCGAAACTTTCGCGAACTTCCAAACGAACCGGCATTGTACTTCTCACTATATATAAGCATTATCCAATTATATTCAATCTCGCACTACACCCTCCGTGACTCTTTCCCCGTTGTTTCGAAACTAAAACTTCATCCACAACATCGCACCACAACCACCGCGAAACTTTGCGCGATTTCTTCTTCACCCGTAGGAGAGAGAAAAAAAATATAAAAGCCGAAATTCATCGAAGAGAACCGCGACCAAAAACGGGCAATTCGAAGAAGAAGAGGAAGAGCTGCTGCTTGCGAGCAACCTCGCCTCGCGGCAACTGAATGACGACTATTGTGCTCAGTTCCCCCCGTCGACGGCGGCGGCGGCGTTATATTCTCGTGGCGCACGATTTTGGCAAACACGTGTGTGTGTGTGTGTGTGTGTGTGTGTGTGTGTGTGTGTGTGTGTATGAGTGCGGGGCCCTATATACCATTCATCCCCCTTCACTCTATACCGGCATGCCTCTACGAGAGAGACCGTGGGAAATGACGTTGAACTTATACAGGTCGTGCTTGCTTGCCTGCTGCTTCTGCCATATACCGCATGGCCATGCTGCTGCTGGTTGCTGCTTCCCCCCCCCCCCCCCCCCTGGTGTAGCATTTTTTTTTTCTTCCCTTGTGTCTCCTGCTCGCGCGCGCGCCTTTCGTTATTCATGCGGATGCTGCTGCTGCTGCACGTGACACACCGGGCCCGCACCACTCGTCGTCATTCCTCTCGAAAAAGAGAGAGCGAGAGAGAGAGAGAGAGAGAGAGAGCGCGAGAGAGAGAGAGAGAGCGAGAGAGAGAGAGAGCTAAACTTAGCACCTCTCCTTTTCGCTTGTCACGACACACACACACACACACACACACACATACAGAAACACATGGACAGTCTGCGCTGCTCTATCGACACACAAACACACACGTAATCGTTGCAAGGATAAATTGTTGTCATATGTGTACTTCGACGTTCTCGTTTACGCTCTGCAGGTAAACAGTCTAACAGATCAATGTTACATACTCGCGAGAAGAAGTGATCGTGTGTGCTCACCTTCGTGTCACGACGACGATATACACACACGAACGCGCGTGCAAGGGAATATTAATCGCATTTGCGCGGAGCGGGGCCTTGATTATAGAACTAGGGTTGCGCCTTTTGCGACAATTCGCCTACATTATATTTTCATATACATCGGAATATTAGATTCGTAAACGTGTATACATATATTTCGCGATCGATCGATGATACAGAATCACGAATTCGAGGATTCGATAATTGATAAAGTACCTATAGGCAATTAATTGTATCGGAGGAATCGATTATTTTTATTGATTGCGATTGTTTGATAAATATCAGCGAGAGAGTGAGTCTCTTTCGATGGACGAAGTGGGCAGCGACCCGCAGCGAAAAGTAAAAGAAACATAAGAGAGAGAAAGATACGCGACATTGGGCGCAGAGAACTATATAAGCTGTGCTCTCGTTCGTCAATTGCACTTAATTGACCGAGGAGCCGGCGTATATACACACACACACAGATGGTGTTTCGTGCATGTGTGTATCGAAAAGCAAAGAAAGAGAGAAAGAAAAAAAAATTATTTTCATTGTTATTCACTCGTTGATGCCCGCATATGCGGGAAATTTGACGGGTATACATATAATGTGTGTGTGTGTAAAAGCTGGGGATATATTATTTGAAGGGCTGAAAAGCCGAGACCGAGACACGTGGCATCGCACGGGCTTGATGATAGCCATTTGTGACAATGTGGGTGATTAAGCAACTGACGAATCGTGGAAAACTGCGCGATTATGTGGTATTTCGTTTTTTTTTTGCGCGCGAGTAAACTCAGTTCAAACCGATTTGACACGATTTCGGTGACTTATAAACGTTCATACTTCGCGAAATATAATTCCTCGCGAAATCTCCGTACAGGTGCTTTATCATACGCTCATTAAGCTTCTATACACTGGCGCGATTATGTAAAAGCACTCGCGACCGCGGAAAGAACAAAAAGAAGAGAACGATTATTACCCATGAGTAATTAGGCATTGCGCGCGTATCGCGGATTTATTCCAAGTTGCGCGGCTGCAGCGGCGGCGGCGTCCGCGGACAGGATGAATATTTTTACTATGCCGTTTGAAAAATACAAAAAGAGCAGCGCGCGCGTGCGCACCTGTAACATCCGAACGTACAATAACAACAACGGCAATGTGCGCATAATGAGAAAATAAAGATATCGCGTGTATACGAGCGAGAGAGAACGAACGAACGAACGAACGACTTGTGGGAAGTGAAAGTATATAGCGTAATGGCTTATGTGTGTACATATGTGTGTGTAGCTGACGTGACAGGAAATGCGAATTCCCTCTCTCTCTCTCTCTCTCTCTCTCTCTCTCTCTCTCTCTCTCTCTCTCTCTCTCTCTCTCTCTCTCTCTCACTCGC
>JAWWMK010000032.1:11040913-11053275 GCA_035047105.1 Galeopsomyia nigrocyanea | reverse complement strand
TCTCTCTCTCTCTCTCTCTCTCTCTCTCTCTCTCTCTCTCTCTCTCTCTCTCTCTCTCTCTCTCTCACTCACTCACTCACTCGCGCGCGCAAGCTAGTAGCGCGTATCTGCTATATACATATATATCCGAAGGCGCCTGTTTCCACTGAAAAATCGATCAAAAAAAGGTTTATAACTCTCTACTCTCCCTACACTATGTCAGACAGCTATTATTTCGCGGTTCGACGGTTGAACGACAGACGAGAAGTCTTGCACGTGCGCGCTCACTTTCATGCAGATGAACCAACAAAAAAAAAGTACATTTTATCATCTCAATTTCTTTTTTGCTCGCGCGTACGAATACGCGAAGAGAAAAAAGATATAGTAGCGAAACGTCTGAAATTCTAAACGAAATCTCTCCGAAAAAAAAAAAAGAAGCGGGAACCGACTCCAAAATCTCCGAGCTATCCTCGTGGCAACGTAAGGGTGTATCTACATACATATGCGCCTTGTGCCTTGCGCTTTGCGCCTTGTTCCTCCTATTTTTAAATTTTGTTATTAATTGCTTTAAACAATGATATTTTCAAGTTTTCAAATTCAACTATGCATATTATAGATAGATTAATCATGTTATGCGTGTTCCGCTTTGAAATTATATAAATATAGGCGTAAAATTTTTGAACGGTTCAAGGCGCAAAGCGCAAGACACAATGCACTAGGCGCATATCGCATATGTAGATACACCCTAAAACCGGCATGCGTGCCGGCACGACCGTGTGGGAGCGAGTGGCTTTTTTTTTTTTTTTTTTTTGATCGGCCTAAACAAAGGCTTTGAGCTGGTTTTCAGAGATTGAGAGAGATGGAGATAGCGCGTCGGGACGCCAACGGGTTTTTTCGAGGAACGTGGGTTCGCCGGCCCGTGACTATTACTACTATAGAGGTTCGAGGCTCTGGAGCCTAAATGTGCGCGGCAGATTTTTTTTTCTGCGGGACGGAAGCCGTTACGTAAAAATTTGTGGATTCGCCGCACTGCGAGAGAGTATAAGACGAAAAGAAAAAACAGTTCGTCGTCTGAATTGGTATTTATTATTGCATGTATCGGGCGCGCGAGAGCGATTTTTTTAGATAAAGGAAAAAGAAACGTCGTTCACCGATAAGCCACGCTGTTTAAAGCAGTCAAGTTCTTGTGCACCAATATATATATACCGATAACGAAGCGCTTAATTCGAGCTCATCAATTTATCAGTCGGATTTACATTGACACATGGTTGCCGTCTGAATTCAGACCGAGCATCGAGTGTTTATATAACCACTTAGGAAGAGAACACCGAATAAATCAATCATGGACAAAATGCTTCTTTTTTGAAAACACACCATAAGCAATTGGTTATGACAAACTTGGCCTTTCATTCTTTTATTGCTGAAATACCTGCGAGATAAAGGTATGAAGAAAGTTTAGCAAACGGCCTCTCGCATCACAGATATAATACTCACGTACATTATATATACACATACGCACACAAGCGAGCAGCAGCAATACTGTTGGCAGTGTTGGCACAACGAATTAAGAGGCGTCGCTCATGGAGAGCTGAGAGAGAGAGAGAGCACGTAAATCACACTGGATCGCGAGGAAATACGAGAGCTGGCTTTTGCTTGCGCGCGTGACCGCTGAACCAGCCAATTTTTTCCCGATGCATCATCGCACACACGTAAAACACACACGACGCGAGAGCAAAGTCAAGTTTTCTGAATCAGCCGCGCGCGCCGCGAGAAAGAGTAGAGAGCAAGAAAGAGCAACAGGTTGTTGCCGCGCGCACGCACTCACAAAATATATCTTGTTGGCTTGGCAGCAGCACCCAGCACCAGCAGCAGCAGTATATAGTAGCGTGTGCGACACGTCCTCTTGGCGCGGAAACACTGAGTGTAAAAGAGAAAGCCGCCCGCGACGCCATGAGCCTGTCTCTCGCGACGCTACATTACTTACAACTCTCGATCATCTTCGGAAGAAAAAAAAATCACGTGACGCTTTGGGCGCCTTTTTTTCGCTCTCGCGGACGAAAGAGCGAGCGAGAGAGACGCTTTGTTCGCGGGAGAAGAGAGCGATGGCGGCAAAAGCAAGCGTCCTTGAAAACTGAAATTATGCCCTTTGAAAGAAATCTCTCTCTCTCACTCTCTCGCTCTCCTCTCTAGTGTCTGCCTAGCCAACGACTGCTGCGCGCGCGAGAGAGAAAGAAAGACGAAGTGGGGACGTTGCTCGCTGCTGCTCTCTGCTGCTGGCTCCTCTCTTCTCCTCCCCCCCCCACCCCACTGCTCCGCTTAGACTGTGTATGTATCTCTTGCTCGCTCGCTGTCGGTTACTTGCCCCTTCTACTAAAAGAACGAGAGAGAGAGAGAGAGCGAGAGCTTCTTACTTCTATTAGGCTCTGCGCGATTTATTTTTTTATAATGAGCGCCTTCTTTGTTCGCCTCTTTCATCGACATTTCGCGTGAAAATTTATGAACATAAATAATAATGTCTGCGTGAGTGTGATAAAGTCTTCGAAACAGAAACTCGCCTGTTATATACTCGTGAATTCACACAATTATTTGCGTTTTGTTGTATACGGTTTGAAAATGACGTATTGTTGTGATAATACATCTGTCATTAAAATGTCATAGAAAACGCGAGAAAAGTTAACTTCTAAATTACCATTGTTTATTTTTTATTTCGGAGCAATTCTCCAGCAACTTTGTTACTAAGCTTGAAGATTGCCTTCTTTATCTTTTCATTGAAGAAAAGTTGCAATTAAGCGGGCATAAAGCTGTCCGCAGTAGACAATAATAAAATTTCTATCTCAACCTATATCTTTGCCAGTAATTTCTCCTTCTCGAGTTTTTGTCTTTCTCTCTCTCTCTCTCTCTCTCTCTCTCTCTCTCTCTCGGACTTCTATCCCCCTTCTTTTATCCGCAACTATCTTTTTACTCCAATTTCTCCCTCTCTTGCTCTGCGGCCTATAGCACAGAGAAAGGGAGATGACGATGGAAGGAAAGCGTTTCGGTTTGGGGGCACACGCAACTCTCTTATTCTGTCTCTCCCTTTCTCGCGCGCGAGATGTTTCGGTGTTGGTTCCCTTACGAGTAGTTACGACCGACGTTTAACCGCTGGGTACATATACCCCAACGACGAGAGACGGAAATGGCAAAAACCGAAGGATAAAAGAAGCAGCAGAAGAGAGGAGGGATAATGGCGCGGCAATCTATACCTGGACGATATTTTTGTGGCAGGAATTACAGAGGCTTTTTCTCTTTCTGACCGGAGAGAGAGAGAGAGAGAAAGAGAGTTTCGAGCGATGCCCTGCAGGCCAATCGTACCCAAGGACGGATCATTTCGTGACGGGGTAGTTTCTCTCTCTCTCTCTCTCTTTCTTTTCGAGATCGGACTTGATGATGATTCTTGCGAATTTCAAAATCTACTTTTTCGTGGAATTCAGCGGAATTTTTTTTACAATGACTTCAAACGATACAACCGTTATTATCAAACTAACGAAGTCTAATTACGTTAATTGTTTTTGGAGCAAAAACCATTTTGCGAACGACTTAGTTAGATTTTTAAGCTATACTTAAATAATTTTTTTTTGGTGGATTCGAAGAGTGCTACAAATCATTCGAAATGACATGTGTTTATTGTAATAATGCGGTAGAGCGAAGTAAGATTACACCGAGATTATATATACTGGAGAATAATTTGAAGCGAAATAAGTTGTCGCGAGGTCGCTTATAAATAAAAGAATGTTGCACATCTGTTTATGCGTCAAATAGAGCGGATATGAATCGCGAGGAAGGATATATTTTTACGTTGAAAAACTGATAAAATGCACTGAAAAAAAATTCGAGCGGACAAGTTCTAACCGATTGAGATACGTACAAGCACACAGCCAGCGCAAGGATAAATACTTCTTTCCAAAAAGGGTCTCTATAGCATATACTACTGCACGATGTACATATATAATGAAGCGCGGCCGTCAACTTGACTGACCTCGAAAGAACGTCGGCCTGCTCGTGCGGGCAATATAAGCCACTATCTCGATACGTATAGTGCACGAGAATGGGCTTCGCTTTATAAAGTACGCGACCACCAGCAAGCGCCGCTGATAATGTGCTGTGATACTGCGCGAGTTGACGGACGTGCGCGTGTTAGAAGTACCGGCTTGGATTTTTAAAATTTTTCGAGTGGTTCGTTATTGAAGGTGCGAGTGGGTTTTGTAACTACCAATTAAAAGCTGCGATGCTGATCTTAATCGTTTGACGTATATTTAAGGGCTGTGAACTTTGGATGGCGAAGGTGTGGACTCAAATTTATTCGTGACTGTGATATAGTACTTTTACGCTATAATGGAAATTGAGATAAAAATGATAAAAAATACTCGATATTCTATGCTATTGTTATTTCCAGACAACGAATAAAACATTTAGAATGCATTATTTATTACCGGGTCAATCAGTTCGTCAACTTTACAATTAATATTCATTGCAAACAAACGTGGAATAATCTTAAAGAAACTGGCGCTTTGAAAATGAACAGTTAAAAATTATACTTCGGTGTCTGGCATTTAAAACTTAACATTTTTAGACCACTTTGATATAATTGAAAGTTGAAAATCCCTAAAATGAATTGAACTATACCTTTTTATTCTTTGTAAATTCAATAACGAGTGAAATCTATACGATATATTGAGAATAATACAATAGGCGATTTCAATTTTTCCTGCGTATACATTGATATAGCTGATACAAAAGAAAGGTCGTGCGCTTCAAACGCAAACAAAAGCTCTCTCTCTTTTGTGCTCGCAGATCGCTTCCTCGCTCACGCGCATGTATCAAGTACACTGCGCCAGGGATGCGCGCTCGCGGTCGTCAATTTTTATTAATTAACGAAACAATGGGTGCTCGAGCTTCAACAGCTCATGTCCTTGAATCGCATCTCAATGAATCAAGAAAAGTAGCCTTTCAAAGATTTCAAGACGAAGTTATAAATGATGATGAAATAAAACATAAATGTAACGAAAAATAATAATTGAAAGAAAAAATGTTACATGGATACTCAAAGTACATAGGGACAACGTTGTTAACGCGACAGATCTCATCTAGTTTGTAACTAGGAAAATGAAACAAAGCTATAATTTAAGTAGTCAATGGAAATCTTATTATGAGTTTTCTGACTTATATTGTGATGATTATTATTTTTAGGTATTATTAAGCACATGTAAACTACCCACAGATTATTATTATATCATTTTTATACTATAAAATATTTTTTCTTTTCATATTCGTTTACTAAATTTATTTGTTAAGACTACTGTCTGAGCATTATAATCAAATTTACCTATAAACCAAAATTTAAAAATCTTTGTTGAAAATCAGGAATGACTTTTGGCAATTAAAAAACAAACAGTCATTGAAGTATTTGAAGTGAAAAATAAAAATAAATACCTGCTGTGAATAAAATTATAAAGTAACATGCTTCTTACCAATTTACTAACAGCTTCTGGTGTAGCATATAATTTCAAAATTTCTTGTTCGTTGTCACTAAATTTATTCAGATAAGAAAATTAAATTTTCAAATGATAAAACTCAAATCAAAATGAAAAAAAATCACCAATAAAAGGATACGTTAATATGTCTGGCTTTGAGATATTCAATAACTTTGCGTTTTGTTCTTGATGTTTATCAAATGTATTATCACAGTCTTTCTCTTCTCTAGGTGTAGTGCGTTTCAATTCGTCTAATGCTTTTAATGTTGGATTGAAATTTTCATCTTGGTGTTGTATGCAAAAAGCCACCCACATATCTCCAAATTCTTCTTCGCTTTTGTCGTACCAGTGGCATAGTTCAACACCTACAGATATAAAAAATTTGAATTGAGCTAAATTTTCAAAAAGTATAAGTATAGTTGATTAGTTTATAATCTAACAAAAATGTTGGTAGTTTGCTCAAAATTATTGAACAATGTAATACATATAGCAATGTAATGAACAAAGTAAAGGTTAAATTATACTTTGAAACAAATGCTGATTATATATGACCAATTTTAATTTGAATTCATAATACTTCAAGCTTCGAATTAACAAAATACTGTAATAAAACAGTGCGTAAATCTAAACAATTTTTTAATCTGTCTCAAAGAACATTTAACCACTGCAAATTCATACAATTTATGACGTGAAATAGTGGTTTAAACATTTGACAGAAAAAGAAAAGTACATAACACATTTTAAAGAGTTACTTACACTTTTCCAAAACTTCATCGCTAATATTATCACAGCCAGTTATCTGAAAGTTTTCCAACAAAAGTTCTTTAGACACCATTTTACTGCTGTGCACAGCTTCCCGCCAAAATATCTGAGCCAACGACCCGAACGACTTCTCCCACCCTTTCACCTTTCGCAAAGCTCGATGCGCATTGCGCGATGTGTAGCTTTCCGATTGGCTTAAATTGGTCAAGTTTCCAACATCCAAATCCAAAATTTTACGCGCTTTCTTCAAATCACTTATAAGATGTATGTATGTATATATGTACAATAGGTGTAATTCGTATCTCATTAAATTTGTTGAATTATAATCATTGATACTCGTTAACTAATATTTGCATATAAAAATAAGAGTAATAAACAGTTTCACTAATGAAAGGAAACAATTTTTTTTTAATTTCAATGTTTTATTCAAAGGTCTATTATAATATATATAAAATATTTCTTTCATAAATACAAAACATTTTGTAATCAACTTAGAACTTTTCTTTGTAACTGCTGTTAAGGAAAAATATTTTTAAATGCATTTTTCAATCATCTTCGATACAAATGGCTCAATTCTTCAAAATAGTTGAGGGAAAGGCTTTCTCATCTTTTTCCCACAACTTGATCAATTTTTCAGAAACACTGGGAGATGGGAATCGTTCAATCCAGGACTGAATCATTCCTTCAAAAGTGGGCTCATAGTTTTTCAGTTGAACATTTCCAGATTCTAAAAATGATATTGAGTTTTTAATAACATAAGTACGTGATTTTACAAAAATTTGAAATATATTATATATGAGAAGAATAATATTTAGATACATACCATCAACAGTTGTATTAGATTGTACGAAGATTTTCCTTGGCTGTTTGTGTGCTAAGATGATGTCTCTCCATTTAGCCCATGGATGAGGACCATCCTCTGGTACCTCACTGTACTTATCATACATTTTCTGAGCAGTCTCCACATCTGCACTACTCTTGTACACCTGTAACTTCTTCAAGAAGTCTCCAATGGCTTTCTTACCAACAGTATGAATCTTACTTCTATCCATTGTTAATCTTAAGTTTTTGCCTGCTTCAGTTTCAACAATTTTGATAAAGTTTTCATCAGCTTCTAAACAAACTCTAAGTAATACATAACGAGCTTGAGAATGCGATTGCAACCACTTCTTTGTTGATGGTTGATACATTTCCAATGCTCGTGCACAACCATTCCATAAAAGTGATAACCAATTGACATAGATAATGTCATCTGCATCAGCACCATCAAAGCCAAATATTTTGATCACATCTTTGTCCAAGCTCAAATATAAACCAACAGCTTCAGCCCTACATTCTTCATATGATGATCCCATTGCTCCAAAAACTGAATCGTAAGTTTCTCCTTCTAAATAGTATTTTGTGATTGATTCGCCTGTGATAGGATTCTTTACAGTTTTCTCATCAAAATTAAAAGTTCCATCTGCATTTTTCCTAAACAGTTTTCCACTGCCATGACCTAATAATTCATGGAGTCCTACTTGAACTTCAAAGCTTGCTACTCGGTGCTTATTCAACAGAGCTTGATCCTCTTCTGATACAAAAGGTATTACATCTTGCTTCATGCTAGCTGGTATAACGTTTCCAAGAGAAACATTTTTGAATCCTTCAGACTGCCTAATCTCATCATAATTTGGTATGTTGATTCCAGCTGGAATTCCAGATCCAGAGAATGTCAAAACATCAAGTGAAGTGAAGTCAGGTCTCAAAAATGTATCTTTTTCAAAGTCCTTGCCCCAAGGTAAGTGTGGCAATAACGTCTCAGCACCATTGACCAAAGTAGCAAACTTTTGTGACATTTCTTTATTTACCATTGCAACAAATCCTTCAAATTCTCCTCTTTGACCAGCTGGATCTCTATAAGTTTCAATAAAACCAATGTAAGTTTCAATAACAGGTCCTTTGTCTTTGATCCAATATCTAGATCCATTTTTGTGTTCTTCTAGGGAGCCTGTTACAAAATGTTCAATATATTTGCTGATCATTTGAATTTCCGTTTCATTAGCTGCATGTTCTTTAGCTTTTTTCAAATTTTCAACAACAGACAACAGAAGTAGATCATAGTCTCCTCTAGTAATTTTGAACAAAGCATTTTTATAAATCTCTTCAAGAGTTATTTTGGCATCATCGCTTGTTTCAGTTGAAGCCAATCTTATCTCGTATTTACATTTGTAACCATCACCTTGAAAATCTGTTTTAAAGCATCTGGCATTGTAAGATTCTAAGCGCTTATTCTGCATGAACTCGTTAACAAGCTTTGCATCATCGTCTGTACAATTAGCAGAAAAATAAGTTGAGATTCCTTTAGAACCTAAACCCAAAGACTTAACTTTTTCATCCAAAGCATAAATTACATCTTGAATCTTCTCCCATAAAAATTTCAAGCTAGAAGTATCTTCTTTATAAGCCTTTGATTCTTTAATAATCAATTCAAGCTTATCTCTAGGAAGATTTGGAATGATTTTGCTGTCACCAAATCCTTTGTAGTTACCAGCATTTGAGAGAACTCCGCATACATAAACTAAAAATGCCTGAAACAACATTTAGAATGGTTTAATGACAATTATATTATTGTCCATAGCTTTTAAATTGCTAAATTCAGCAATTTATAATTATATGCATATATTCTAAAATTTCAATGAAAAATGGAGCGCTATAAACATACCGTAAATTCATCTTCTGTAACACCAGCAGCAAGAGCACTATTCTTTAAACTTTCTATGGACTCGGCTAGGAAGACTTTGTGGATAAGTGCAAAAATCAATGGTGATTCTGGTGAAGTTTGTACAAAAACAATTAATCCTCCATTCCATGATGCCTGACTGAGATAGTGAGCATAGGACTTTTCCTTAGGCGTCAGAGAATCAAATGCACTTTTACATTCTAACTGAACTATTGGTTGACTGTTTGGCAGAGTGTATAAGGAGATATCGTCACTCATTTTTCCAAAAGTATTGAACTGTCTGTAAAATCCAAAAATGGTTTCAAGAAAATGTTATAAATGAAATGAAAAGTTTGATGTTAAAAAAACTAAATGAATTGATGTATTCTTAGCATAGGAATTCGTAATTTCTAACCTCAAAGTAAAAGAAAACCGAAATGATTATTTAGACAAAAGAAATTGTGTTAACAACCTTAGCAAGGACGTTAAGTTATTAGATAAAAACATTCCGAGTAACTAAATACCATTACAATGTGTTTCAACAAGTAAAGATTTTAGAAATATTATCAAAATGTTGTAGTTATTTAGATTACCTATGCAAAGCCGGCAAGCTTGTAAAAGGGTTTCTTTGTGTGATCCTATTTCGAACAAGACTCGAGATACCTGACGACCGTATCACGCGACTATTGCAAACTGTGGATAAAAATAAATTTGACTTGCAAAATTTGAACATTTTATCCCCTCTTTTTTCAACAATGAAATCTCCTACCTACTAAAAAATTCTTTCATGGAACCGCGAGATGTCAGTTGTGATTGATCAATTTTCGGATAATCCAGTTCTAATCGCAAAAATTTGTTCCCCAAACTACAAAAACAAAATTATTTAACAGATATACAATACTTACTGCTCGATAGATAAGCAATCCGCAAGCAATGACGTGCGTTTGTGTATGCGTGGCTAAAATTTCAGGACTCGGAAATGATAGCAGTTACTTTACTTGAGTTGAAAAGAGACAAGACAAAAGCGTCAAGCGGCTTCAAAACCGCCTCGACTCGCGAGCGATCCCTACAGAAAAACACTCGCGCCACCAACGGTACTAATACTTATACTCGTGTTTTTACACTTTTTTGCTTAAACAATAATCCTTTATCGTTCTACGCATTTCAAACCACTAAACCACAAATTGAAAGAATGACTGTTCATTTTATGTGTACTGCATGTTTTTCTTTGAAATTTGATAAAAATGTTGGTCTAAATTATAAACCTCAAGATAAGATTTAAACTAATGTTACATACGATGAGAAATAAAATGAATATAAAGCAAACCTATCGTCTACTATCGTTATACTTTCAAAACATTGTACATAATACTATTTTTCTACGTTTATTATTTTGAACTGTGTTTTTGTGGATTTGAAAATATTAAAAAATCAAACACATTGTACAAAGTAGTTTATGAAATTAAATTTATTACATGAAATATTTACAATAGTATTTGAAAGGAAATTAACACTTTTACAATTTTTGATTTTCAATAGGAACTAGATAATTATTTTTAAGTATTTTTTTGGTAAAGTAAATATGTCATAATGTCATTGCTTCAAGACACAGACAAAGTTGGAAATTTATAGAAGCACTTTACAAAATAAATAAGTCATAATGATTTTAATCGAATTAAAAAACATTCATCAGCTTAACACTGATTTGATATTAATTTTATGAAAATTTTAATCAATTACTTGATAAATTTATATTAATTAAATCCATATAAAAATAAGAAAAAACGAATATAATTTGACATCGATTATTCCTTAACATCACCAATTCCATCTGCATTTATAGCAAAAGTAGCTTCACTTTCTGGCAAACATGGAGAATCATAAATTTTACAAATCCTAGTTTCACCTCGTCCTTTACGAAAATACAATCTTGTTGTACTTGAATGAGCCAATATATTACCACCAATTGGTTTTTTCTGATCACCTCCAAACATACTAGCAGCACCATCAACTTGAGCTACTACTTGATTAGTTATTACTACAGCGCAACCAAATTCATCAGCCAAACGAAGCAATAATCTCATGAATCTAGCTAAATGATTTTGACGAGCTCCCAGTTCACCTCTTCCTGTATAATCTGTTCTGTAGAGTGCAGTTGCACTGTCGATAATTAGCAAACCATATCTAGACTCTGACATCATGGCACTGGCTTTTATTAAGAGTTGAGTTTGATGATCAGAATTATAAGCTCTTGCAGTTGCAACATTATCAAGAACACTATCACCATTGATGTTATATCTTTCAGCAACAGCAATTAAACGCTCAGGTCTAAATGTTCCTTCAGTATCGATATATATACATTTTGCTTCAGCACCTCCCATATCAACAGGTAATTGACAATTTACAGCTAGAGTATGACATAGCTGAGTTTTTCCAGTTCTGAATTCTCCAAAGATTTCTGTAATAGATCCTGTCTCTATTCCTCCTCCTAAGAGTCTGTCCAATTCTGCAGAACCAGTAGTTATATAAACTATATTCGCTCTTATCATATGAACTTCAGCTGCAGTCTTGAATCCCATAGCCACTAATTTTGAAGCTTCTTGAATAATTTTATCTGCCTTTCCCTCGCTAATACCTTTGATAGCCATCAAGGCTTTTTTGGGAGTGTAAGCAACGGATTCAACGGTGAAGTATCCAGCTTCCTCCAGTTTCTTAATATCACCTGCTGTGATTCCATTTCCCTAAAATTATGAACGCTATACATAAAGACACACATTTAAAAATATATAAAATATCTTAATGTTCTGATTTAAATGTAACTTAGTCCTTTATTAGGCTAATGTTATGTTACAATCTACGATACCTCCAGTGATTTGATAAGTTTAGCTTGTCCTTGACAATTATCGTCTGCATCTTCAACGTTAACTGTTGCTGCTTCCGTGGTCATATTTTATAATTACTCTATAACTGTCAACAAAAATATTGAAATCAATTATCCGTGACTTTCAGTGACTTTACGCGAGAATTCCCGCTATTCTCAGTTGCACCGCACCATGACTCCATGAGTTTGTCAACAAGCATGGACCTGCACACGCTTTTGAATTCAAATGTTTGGAAGTAACTGTCACTTAATGGCGCCTTTTCATGTGGAGTAATCATATTCGGCTAATTACTTAAAAAGCTCAAAATATATAATAACTAAATGTTAATTCTTATTGTTTTTAATGTGCTAATTTTATACTAGCTAATAAATTGTACATAAACGCTAACAATATGTGACATATACTGACGTCACTTGTCGTATTTTACCTAAGGTGTGATCGTATGAGTGTCTGTGCAAATTCGAATTATTATTTTATTTAGCTTGATTTGATTAAATTGTATATTTTCTCACGATGCGAAAACTGTAA
>JAWWMK010000032.1:11013147-11035993 GCA_035047105.1 Galeopsomyia nigrocyanea | reverse complement strand
AAAATTCGCCCCGGATCATAACATTGAGCTGTCATTCATTTTCAATTGTTTAGCCACATAAACAAATCTTTTATTGTCCGTAGTAACCTAATTTATCATGTATTGTGCATATTGTATCTAATTTGTAACTGTATTGCAGTTACAGTTGTAATAGTTTACAATTATGATGCTAATTTATATTGTTGCATTATAAATTGCGCGAAATAGTAATAGTGTAATAATTAGGAGTGCGCATAGACATCTGGCATAGAGATTTTTCAGGTTTGTTTACGTAAGGCTAAACAATTTAAAACGAATGACTGCTCAATGTTATAATCCGGAGCGAATTTTCAAAAATTTATTTTAAAAAATCGGTTTTATCAAACGAGCCAAAACTAAATCAATGCAATTCTACAAAACTGATTTATCGAATAATATTTTTATTATCCCGTTATCATACGTACTCGACGCGAAATCAGGGAGACAAATTTCTCCATTTACTATACATATATATTGTGGTGTGCTATATATATGTGTAGAGGGACTTTAATATTATTATTAATTTTTTATAATACGTGTAAAAAAGCAAATTTTCTATCATTCGGTGAATTTTTTTTCTTCGGAAAATTGACCATTTGAACGACTATTTTCTGCATTAACATCTGTTTTAATGTCGTATTTTCAGTTATTTAACAAAACGTAGTACGCGTGTAATTAAATTTATAAGTAAGTCTATAGAGTCTATCTGAATTATTTTTTATTGAGCAAAAGAGTTTCGCGTAACTAGTTAATTATTACCGTGTTGATGTATCACGTGAAAATTATTCCCTCTTGGCATTCAGGACGGAAGGTAAAATAAGACAAGGTATATTTACTATAATATTTAATTGTATATTTGTGGACCTTAAACGATAATGTTATTGTCCATACAATATATTCGTACAGTGGCATTCATACACGTTTGTTTATACTTCGTCAAAGAATCATATATTATTATTTTTCACTCTATATCTAACAAGTACATTAAGAATCTGTTGATAAGAAGATTTATGATAGCACTGAAATGTCAATTCTTATGTTTAATGATATTTTATCAAGATATGATTCGTGTGATCCACCCTTTTCAAGTTATTACACAAACCTTTGTTTTCTTTGATATTTTTATCGTCTACAAATAACGTTTTTCTTGTCTTTAAAAATCCGCAGTATCGTTAATTTTCAAGTTGAAATTACGTTGATACAGTGTTATCATTGGTATCAATAAACGCTTCAATCCTTTGATGTACATACTCTGCAAATTTAAACTACAGAAACTAAATTTTTGAATATAATTGAAATTGAATGGTCATAAGAAATATGTTATCGTTTCTACATTTGAATATTAATCCGTCCTTTTCTAAGTCATAAAAAAGTACGAATATTAATACGCGAGGTATGTTCCCGAAGTAAGAATGTGTCTATGACAGCCGATATTACGGATTTATAAAAACTGTTAATTTTATTCATTTGATTGTTTTTACTTAATAATACCAATAATTTTCTTATATTTTCAGAAAAAAGTCATTAACTGTGAAGGACTAACGTAGACATTGATGGATGTAAAAGAAATTTACATAAAAATGAAAAACGATATCAAATTGTTGGCCTTGATAAATAATAAATTGGCCTTGAATATTTAAAGTGGCTTGGAAGAACATTTGATGCAATATTTTGAACGTAGACATCTAGAGACTACAGTTACATCGTTATATGAGTATGGTCAATATTTTTCTTTGTTTATTAGTCTTATACTTGATAAAGAAACTTTTAGAGTGCCGAATGACTCAGAATAAATGACGCTTTTTGACTATTATATATTCAAAAATTAATGTTGAAAAACAGACTAATAACATTCGGCATTCTTTTTATCGCATCTCCTTATCATATCTAATAAGGCACAAGATTCATGACTGAAAAAAGTAATAAATTTTATTCCCGGCTAAACTGTAATCATCTTCTTTATTGACCTGAAAGTGGCGGAAAAATAGCACGTAACTTTCCACGTATCCCTTTATGATTTTCTTTCGCGAGCCTTTAAGTAGCTTTATGTACCACAATAGAGAAAGTACATTAAATTTTGTTGGTACAATAAGTTTTAACTGCAATTGGATTTTTTTTTAATTTCGATTCTGTGCTCTAGTAAGTATAAAAACATAGCTATATCATATGTACGATCGTGCTTTTCAAGTTAATAATGAGACCACAGTTCTATCGGGAATAAAAAAAATTGTATGCAACTTGAAAGTAAAGTAGATAATTTTCTGTGGTAATCACTATATACGAATAAATTTAGCGAAACCAAAGAACTGAGAGCAACAATCCTACCCTCAGGAATAATCTTTTACTTTACTTGTTTGTTGCATAGTCCACTATATTAATCAGTAATATAGTAATAAAATTATATTTTCAAATATTATTAAATCAACTATGACTACAATAAGAGTTAATTTCAGATAAACGTACATTAAAAATGATAGGCTATTATGCGATGTAACTATTGAACAAATCTAGTATGTAACACGATTTGAAAAATGAAATAGGAAAAATCATCAAGTTTGAAACAAATTGTAAATAATGTCATTTGTGTGATATGCCTTGTCGATAGAATTGATTTTAATCAATATTACATTATTCTGCAAAATAATGAAGCTGACGTGAAAGAAGGGAATTTATCAGATATTATTTTTCATGTTTATTAGAAAAGATTTAAATTTTTCATACAAGTGCATAGTTAAAAAATCAACCAAGTACGTGTATTCGCCAATATTATTTCAAAAGGCTGCATTTGTTCAACTTTTCAATAAAATTTAAATCGATGGGTAAAGAACATTAATAATATAATTTTACATATGCGACAAAAACTTAATTGAATAGATATTATTGTACAATAAAACTATTTAATACTTTACAATAAAAATATAAATTGTAGCTTATAATGTACATAAACGTCGACATATTTTGTATATTAAATAATATATTTATATAAATGTAAAAATCGGTACCGACTTATTGACTTCAAGTATAGTTGAAATTAATGATAAGTATCAAAAGGGAACTTAATGCAAATCAATTCAAAACCTTCAAGTTCCGAAATTTCACACAACATATCTTACGACATAGAGGCATAACAGTTTATAAAATTTTAAATTGCAGATAATAGTGGTTCAACCACTTATTATAAAATTAATGGAAAGTAGTAGGGCAATTTTATGTTGCGTAGATATTACTCATACGGTATTCATACATTTTCATGATAAAAATTGTCAATATGTATAGTCTCAAAAACATGGTTCTTTTGTTAGCCATTCATATTTTCTTGGCAATATCTTTTGCTTTTATCGTAAGGTGAATGATTATGCCAGTACAATACTTTGTCGATTAAAATTAATTTATACATATCTATATCTATTATTTGAGACGTACAGTGAAGGTACTACGATTGTACTATATTATATATCGCAATGATACAAAAAATTAAATGCTCAATTTGTATTCCCGAAATTATAAAAAAAGTCATTACATAAATATATTTTTTACTAGTACTGCAAGTAATGGAAAAAAAGGAGCCTTCAATTTGACCCAACTACTTTTTAGTCAAGATAATTCTTGTGACATTCATAAATTCCAGAATTACAAAGGTTTCGCATGATTTTACTTTGAGACGGGAGTGGTAACTCGCCGTGTTCATTTTCCATAGAGTGCACCTGTAAGACTAGGAGTCAGTATTAGATCCATCTATATATCTATTTTTATACCATTGCGTTCTTGACACTTTTATTACACTGGAACTAGTTTAAGGGTCTTAATTGTAAAAAAAAGTATTTCGCAATACAATGAAAAATGCTTTCAATAAACTACTTTTTTAATTCATTGCAAACTATATTAATAGATGACCCAAGGCTTTGGCAGTGTATTAAATTCGATTCTCATATTCTCTTATGTTTGACCATAAAACATTTTTCATTCGCACAGGTATTTATAAATGTATTTTGATATTCTGAAAGTCGCATTTAATAATCATACGATTAATGTCAAAACCTTTTCACTAATCCGAAAAAATCGACCTCTTTGATCTTTGATATGCTTCATTATCATCGTAGGGTGGAATGACTTTCGGCAAAACTTTTGGTGCTAATTGTCCAGATTCCGTACACGATCGACAACAGAATTTCGCGTAGTATTGATGTTGACAATATCTGGCCGTGACAATGAGAGTGCAGTTAGCTAGATCTTTGTTATCTTGACAAAGAGGGTCGACGTAAACATCTGTAGAAGAAAATTAATCCATTAATTGCATATTTTTCATACATTTTTCAAACTGAATAATTCAACTGAGAAGCTTTTGACAATTACCATCAACACGAATATGTACATCTTGCGATTGTAGTGAATATTGATTAACACCTTCACAGCGATAGTCGCCGCTGTCACTTTTATTTGAGGGATAGATGATTAAATCGTTGTTTTCTGAAAAATAAAATGAAACGTGAAAATGTATAAATAAGATTACAGTATTTTCTAAAAAAAAAATGTTACCCGTGATTCTTATTCGGTCATCTTGTACTATAGGAATTTCATTCTTGTACCAAGTAACAACTGGAGTTGGCGTCCCTGTTGCTCGACAACGCAACATTAATTGGCCACCTGATACGTACTGTGCTTGAGGCTGTGTCACGTTCACTCGAACTGGAGCTGTTTGTAATAAAGTATGTATAAATATCTTGCCAAATAATAATTCTGACAGTAGTTCAGTGAATAAAATAAGGAACTTCGTTCCAATAAAAAGTTATGATTATTTAAAAAAATAATAATACATCATGCACCAAAAGCTCATAAAATACGTTACACGTACGTAGCTAAAAACTACAAGTTAGTACTAATCCAATTGTCATGCGAATTACAGTAGCGTAAACTATTGTGCACAAGTGCGAACTAAGGACGCAACTGTCGTACTTTAGTCGACAAATTTTTTCTTTATAAAGCTCCTGAAATAAACGAAGCCGATAGGTCATAATTATACCCCCATCCAACTTACTTGGGCGAACATAAGGAGGAGGCAGAGTTGTAAGCGGTACGACACCTGGTACCTCGTATTTTTTAGTGGTGTAGATGGGAGCGTAAGTTTGGTTCTGTTGTACCTGGTTACGATCAGGTCTGTAAGGATAGCTAGGTCTTTCAGGTCTCTGAGGTGGTTGCACCAGATATTGAGTGTATTGCTCCTGGTCAGATGGAACGTTAGCAACAGGACCGACTGCCTGTAGTACAGTCGACCATTCGGCTGGTTTACCGATGCCATTGAACGCTTGACAAGTGTAGATACCAAGCATTGTAAGCGTGACAGAGTGTATACGTAAGGTGTTCTCAGAGCCCTGGTGATATTGTTCGGTGTTCAATGGCAGCATGCTGTCGTTACGCCACCAAGTAACCATCGGTCGTGGCCAACCAACCGCGTAGCAGTGCAACACGATTGGCGAGTTCAAGTTGACTACGATCGATCGATTCGGCTCGTCTATTATCGCCGGTGGATTATCGTGCGGCTCTGTTTTCCAAGTGCAAAAGCATTCGTAATTTGTTTTTTAGTTTCACCAGTGTTAGCATACACATATCTTTCAAAAGTTTTGGGTTAGATATTAAGAGTGCATTTTTTTTATTTCACACCACACCGGATAGAGTTAGACAAAACAGTTACCATTACAACCGTACAACAATTATAGCTCTAGATTTACCCAGTGAACCAACAACTAATCAACACTCACATTCAATTTTGTGGATACAAACATTGCACGTTAATTTTTTACCCTTTTCAAATCAACTACATTTCACTTACCTGTAACTTCTAATTGATATTGTATGCTGATTGGTACTGTAATTCCATTGTCTGCTGTACAGATGTAAATGCCACTATCAACAGGATACAGATTGGTAATCTGGAGAGATCCATCACCCAATATACGTCTTCTATTTTCCTCGCGTTCAATCTGCAGTGAAATTAAAGAGCATTATTAGTAATAATTTAAGAACAAAATTAATTTTGAAATCGAATTGTCGACTCTCGCTTTATTCGACAGTAAGACTCACGATTTTTGCATCTTTCTTCCACATGATTGTTGGTTTGGGAGAACCGATAACCACGCAACGCATCGTGACGTATCCACCCTCCTCAGCGGTGACATTTGGCGTTATTGGTTGCTCTATCGCAACTGGTTCATATCCTGGCGGCAAAGTTTCTTGATTGCCATGATGCGGTGGTGGAGTTGTGTATATCTCTTCTGACGCTGGATTTAGACAAGAAGCACCACATCCATTGTGGCAACACTTCTGCTCGCCAGTACAGTCGGCGTCCGTGTAACATTCCGTTTCGCATCTCGTGCTGTTCGACACGACAGGACATCTTCCGGGTTTGGTAACTAGAAGAATCGATTCAAAAATTGTTATTAATGCGTCTATTTTACATAAATTAACTTTTAATGTGCAATCGATATAACTCACCTGGATTGCAAATTCCTCTATACTCGGTACCTTCTCTGGTCTGTACAAGAACAACTGCGCATTTTTGGCCTTCACTACACGAAATCGATTGACATGGTTCGACGCACCGACAACGTTGGCAGTTCTGTGAATCGACATAGTCTTCCTGTCCATAGGGGCAGTGAAGTTGTGCACAGTACTCTGTAGCTTCGGCGCAAGGATCCTTAGTGTCTTGTCCATCGTCCGGAATCGTGTTGACTTCTAGAATATTATGAATACAAATGTGAGTTACCGATGTCAGCAAAAACAATTCATTATTGAAGATGAAGATAGATTTTCTAAAAAAAAAGTGTTCTATAGCAAAGTATATACAGCAGCATACATGACCATGAGTTTCCTAGAAATCGAGTAAATATATTACAGAGGCATTATATCTTACAGCAATGAAATATTATAGAATGTAATATTTACATGAGTACCTAAAGCTTTTTAAGACTATCGTGAAGCAGAGGCGAAAAGTATATTTTTTCAAAGTAGACTTTAGCACCTACATTATTATTTTCATACATAATTACCTTGACAAGATTTAATGCAAGATAATCAAATTATTAAGAAAACAATTAATGTGTACATGCTTATCCCTTGATAGTTGAAAATTAACTTGGTTTATCATTATAAACTTACGACGACAAACTTTAAGACAAGAATCAATAGTCTTAAAGTTGTTGCGATTTCCACCGCAACCAGTGTAAATAAATGCCCTGCATGTTTGATACTCATCATCATAATAGAATCTCTTGTAATTGCCAACAGAGCACGATCCAATATCAACAGGTTCTTTGCAGATTGCTAAACCACATCATCAAACGTGTTACATAATTTGATTGTTTTCAACACAAAATTACGTTGATGAAAAATTTGAATGACCAAATTTGCGAAATAACATTTCACGAAGTAAAGGAGAGCCTTGTAACTTACTCAAATCGGAAGATCCAGTTACATTTCCTGTCTGTACTGGCTCCTCGTGATGAATGCAAACCGATTCGCACTCGCTAGCTGTGCTGAATCGATTAGCGTTTCCATCGCAGCCACCGTAGGTGAATTCGCGGCAAGTTCTATACGCGACATCGTAGTAGTATTTCGGGAAAGCGCCTCGACAAGGACCTTGGTCGCGTGGTAGATTGCAAATATCTGGAAACCGACGTTGGAATTTCAATTATCTCGAGTATGCATCGAATGTTTGTCCTAACTGCCAATGCAGTCTGTTTTTACAATATTATTTCTAGTATTCAAATAAGTAATAACGCAAATGGTTTATTTTATCAATTTCAATTGATGTTGAATAGGAAAAAACGTCAAGAATATTGTAGTCACAAGTAATAAAACCTTACCTTGGTTCCTAAACACTCCACACAATCTCTGGCATTGTTCTTCAGTCTGGAATCTATTGGCATTACCCTCGCAGCCTCCATAGATGAATGCCTGGCAAGCTTGATTGCTACTATCGTAATAATAAGCAGTAATCTGAGCGCGACATGGTCCAGGATCAGCTGATTCGAGACAAGCTCCCAGTTGAGGACTTTGCGGTGCTGGTGGCTTTGTTGGAGGTGCAGTTGATAATGGAGCGACCGTTTGTGGTTCAGGTTGCCTTCTGCGACAACGCTGCTCGCAAACACGCATGTCGTCAAAGTTGTTCTTGTTTCCTTGGCAGCCACTGTAGGCGAATTGGTAGCAAGCGTCCACGCGACGGTCGTAGTAGAATCGTGGTAGTGAATCGTTGCATGGCCCAACAACCGGAGGCATCGTGCATGGATCTGAAAGAAAAAAATAGATTTGAAATGAATTTGTGGAGTTTTAAAATACCGAGGTAAAAGGATGATTAGTTGTACCTTGAACGTCGCCACATCGGTATTCGCACTCTTCGCGAGAGTTGAAGTTGTTTCCATTGCTTTCGCAGCCACTGTAGACGAACTGTTTGCAGAAACCTTCTCTGCTGTCGTAGAACCACTTAGTGACGTATTGCTGGCAGGAGCCTCGTTGTTCAGGCAGGAAGCAGTGTTCTGGATAAATATTTTTATCATTTTTTTTATTTTCACGTTTCGCTTTTATTCTGTGCGCTTTCCAACTTTTTTTTTTCCTTACCCGACGTGAATGAAGGCTCAGGTGCACTGGTAGTTATAACGGAAGGTGCAGTTCTAGAACATCTGCCTTCGCATTCTTGTTCTGTTTGGAAATTGTTGTGATTTCCTCCACAACCGCCATAATAGAATTGTCTACATCTTTGTTCCATAGAGTCGAAGTACCAGCGTTGCGTGTAGTTGTGGCATTCGCCAAGAAGCGCCGGCAATAGGCAAATGTCTTGTTCTTTTTTATGAAATGAATTAGATTAGTTTGAAAGTAATCTACTGCTAAAATGTTAACAAATAAATATTGAAGCGGTCTAAATAATGTCTACTGACTCAATACTACAAAAAATCAGACTAAAAATACCTACTGCTTATTTTAAAATCTAATAGTGTTATTAAGCTGAATAGGTAATATAATTGATGTATGGACGAACGAAGAAAACTTACCATGTTTGGGTGGACAATCTGACTCACATGCATCTTTAGAGGCATAGTTATTTTTATTGCCACCACAGCCAGTGTAATAAAATGGCATGCAACGATTCTCCTGCTGATCAAAGTGCCAACGCGCAAGCTTCTCCGTACAGTTGCCCTCCGTACGTGGCAGCGAACATGATTCTGATCATAGCGAGTTCAAATTCAAATCATGCATGTGTTAGTTATTACCAAAACCAAACTCAATCGATTAATCTTAATGACTAAATTTCCTGGTGACACCAAAGTGATAGC
This sequence comes from Galeopsomyia nigrocyanea, assembly GCA_035047105.1. Taxonomy (NCBI): domain Eukaryota; kingdom Metazoa; phylum Arthropoda; class Insecta; order Hymenoptera; family Eulophidae; genus Galeopsomyia; species Galeopsomyia nigrocyanea. The sequence goes on along the minus strand of JAWWMK010000032.1, from coordinate 11,026,652 downwards.
CATCACCGATACCAATTCGTGAAATCAAATGTTTCTACTATTTCTAATTGAATGTTAATTAGATTTGGTCGTTTCAAGTTCATCTGCTTTCTATCGTCATTCTTACTATGACTTTTACTTCTGCGAGTACTTTTGTTATTGTGCTCATGATTAATGAAAAGAATATGCAAAGTGCACAAGTGACAACGTGGTATTATGCTATGCGTGGAAACTTGTTCGTCAGTAAATGGTAGGTGCAATTCTTCAATCTACGAGCGTGTTGTTTATTAGTCCTCCTTATCACCGAATTAATTCAGAGACATTAGCGCGCGCGTTTTTTAAGTACTTGATCGAAAGCAACTTGACTTCCAGCACCGTTCTATGGGCTACATAGCAAGTGAAAACAAATAACGCGTGTGTGCATTTTTTGTTGAAAATTCAAAAAGCGCTAAGAAGAGTCTTCGAATCGTTTGATATCGTGTACCTCGGTCGAGGCAGCGCTGCTCGCACGCAGCTTGAGTACGGAATTTATTGCCGTTGCCTTTGCAACCGCCGAAAATGAATTTCCTACATTCCTGAAGGTCAGTGTCGTAATACCAACGTAGCAAAGAGCCAGGACAAGGTCCCGCATCTTTTTCCAATACGCACACGTCCTTCATTACTGAAATATTTATATAATAGATACGGGTAGTTGCACTTCTTTATACTTTACTTGACGTAGCTATCGAAATTCCTTTTTCTTTACATACAAAAATTTGCAAAAGAATTTAAACGTCGAAGGGGCTTAAACCTAATTGATAGTTGGCAAACAAAAAGTTCATGCTTATTAGGTTGTCAACTTAATTAGTACTTCAAAATTTTATCAAATCACTCATTAAAAGCTTCAAGTGTTATTACGTCAAACAATTTTTTCACTCGAAAAACAACCACCTCTCCAAAAAATCTATTATCTGTACTTAATAAAAGTATTAGGTATTACTCGCATTATTAGTAAGCATATACTTTATGAATTTACCTCGGCTGTTTCCAGGTTGCAAGCATTGTTGGCGACAAGCCAATTCCGTGGGATAGTTATTTGCGTTGGCTTTGCATCCCCCGTAGTTGAATCGTTCGCAGTTTTGTGATTCTTTGTTATAGTACCACCTCATGAAGTTTCCTTCGCAAGGACCAGATTCTTTGTTAAGTGAGCAAGGATCTGAGAAAAAAAAAATAAAAATTAAGACATTTTCATTGACGTAAAAATTATGGAATGCAATAATGCGTTTACCAGTGTCAGCAGGCTCAGAGCAAAGCTCTTCACACTCTTGACGAGTCTTGAAGTTATTTTTATTTCCAAGACAGCCTGAGTAAATGAACTGACCGCATTGCTTTCTATCAGCATCATAATACCATGTTGGATTATAGCCTTCGCAAGGTCCACCGATCTTGGGTAATTTGCAAACATCTACGCGCAAGAGAGAGAGAGAGAGAGAGAGAGAGAGAAAACATTAGTCGTTTCGTTCGTTAAAAATTTCCAAGAGAGATGTATTACCTTTTCCTTTGGGCTCGACGCAAATGGCTTTGCAGTCTTCTTGGGTCTTGAATCGATTGTCGTTGCCGCCGCAGCCTCCGTACCAGAATCTCGAGCAACCGCCGTACTCGGTGTCGTAGAACCACTTGACGCTGAACTCGCGGCAAGTGCCCCTGTCCCTTGGCAAAGCGCATGCGGCTTGCATATTCGGCGGCACTTTGAGACAACCCTCAAAGTTTTCTCCCTGAGCTTCCTCAATTCCGTCGGGGCAGCAGCCGAATTTAGAAGCATCACAAGTGCAGCCGGCATAGTTTGGTCCTTCAGCCGGTGTTCTTCCGTCGGAACAGCATTTGAATTCGGTATTTTCGCATCCGCAACCTTTGGTAAAAGTTTACGTTAACAAGCATTAAAGAATATATCCTTGCATATTATTTTCAAATTAGAGTATTTTTACCTTGGTTACGAGGTCCTTTAGCAGCAGTAATGCCATCAGGGCAGCAACCGAATTGATATGTATAGCAAGGGCATCCCTCGTAGTTTGGTCCCGTTGCAGGCGTAAATCTGTCTGGGCAACATCCGTTTTGCGCGTAAACGCAACCACATCCCTCATTATTAGATCCAGTAGCAGCAGTTTTATTGTCGGGGCAGCATCCGAATCTAGACCATTGACATCCGCAACCGTAAAAGTCAGGTCCGCGAGCTGGCGTGATGTTATCAGGACAACACTTGAACGGACTCGACAGGCAGCAGCCTTCTTTGTTATATCCGTGAGCTGGCGTTTTCTTATCGTCGCAGCATCCGTACGTCGTGTTGTCACATGGCAATGCGCATCCGGTGTTGTTTGGCCCAAGAGCTAAAAGCAAGTTATAAACATTGTTGAGTCATTTTAACTGGAAAGTTATAGAATACTTTATTTGAAATATAATGAAAGTACCGGCAGTGGTGTTGTCAGGACAGCACCCAAAGTACGATGCAGTGCAGTTTTTGGTATTGATAACGTCACATCCTTCGAAGTTGGTACCATTTGCAGTCTTGTGACCATCAGGACAACATCCATAAGTTGAATTAGCGCAATCTTCGCCGACGCGACTACCCAAATCAACTTTCTTGCATCCTGAAAACATTAAATTGTAATTAACGAAATATATACATGACCATAAATTCCCCGTTCCCAATATGAATTGTAAATTACCTTTTCCTTTGGGACCAGTGGCGGCGGTTTTACCATCTGGGCAACATCCGTGTTCCGTCGCGTTGCAGCAACCAAGATTATCTTTGCCAAGTGCTGGCGTTTCTTTATCAGGGCAGCATCCAAATCTAGAAAGAAATATATAATGTATAAAGAAAAGTTCATGTGTCAAGTAATATAAGTATTTATGTGTAAATTTTCAGTTACTCAGTCTCGTTGCATGGTTTCTTGCAACCTTCGAAATCGTTGCCTTCTGCAGGTGTAGCGTTATCTGGACAACATCCGAATAGAGTCTCGTGACAATGTTGATCAGGACAACCTTTGTTTTTGCGACCAAGTGCAGGTGAAACTCCATCAGGGCAACAACCGAATTTAGTTTCGTTACATGTGTGCGCAGTCGGGCAGCCTTTAGAGAATGGTCCTTTCGCAGCTGTGATACCGTCGAAACAGCATCCAAATTCAGTGCCTTTGCATGGTTTAACTTTTCTAGGCTTGCACTTAGGAAGTTGGGTTTCCTTTGAAATTGCCGAATCGACAGAGCTTGCGGTAAATATGTCGATAGCTAAAAAAAATAAAATTAAGTCTTACGGGAATGAAATTGATTGTTTTTAATGTAAAGTAAGCTTGGCTCACGAGTGGATGATCCTGGCTCTTCTGTTGTGCCTTCTGGTGGTGTATCAGTGTACTCTGTTGTTCCTCCAGTTCCAGTTGCCGTCTCTTCAGTTCCAGTTGTCATATCAGATTCACTAGTTTCTGTGCTTTCAGTGGATATTCCAGACAAAGTTGTTTCTTCCGATCCGGTCGTCATATCAGATCCACTAGGTTCTGTCATTTCACTAGTTGGTCCAGTCTCAGTTGTTTCTCCCGGCGAGGTCGTCATATCAGATTCACTAGATCCTCCACTTGCAGATATAGTTGTTTCATCCGATCCGGTTGTATCAGTTGATTCGGGTGACTCCGAAGTGCCAGACGCTGGAGATACCGATGTTTCCTCAGTTTGTTCACTCGCTGTTACTGGCGACTCACTTGATCCACCAGATACAGATGCTTCACTTGATTCAGCCGTTGCAGAAGGTTCTGTAGTTTGTCCAGATGCAGTTCCTTCTGTGGATTCACTACCTGCTGGTGGAGTTTCGCTAGTTTCACTGACGCTCGTATCGATGCTTGTACCGATCTCGCTAGATCCAGAAACATCGCTTGCTGTTACTGATGAATCTGTGGTTCCTTCAGTAGAGGGTTCTAGAGTTGTAAGGGAAAAATAATAAATTATTTTCTATAATACGTTTTATACATGGCATTGTATAGGCTTATATTATATTTTGTAAAAGATGAATTTTCACCAGTAGAACTATCTGCCGACGTAGTACTATAATCTGGCGTTGATTCGGTGTTTTCTGTGCTTTCAGTATTGGATGTGGGTGTCGATTCTGTTGGTTCAGTACTCTCAGTTGGTTCAGTTGAATCGCTTGATGCAGCAGTAGAATCGGTTGAACTAGAAACATCAGATGAAGAGCCAGTCGAGGAATCAGTCGAAGCTGCTGAACTATCAGTCGAAGCTGCTGAACTATCAGTTGAACCAGCTGAGCTTTCAGTCGAACCAGCCGAGCTTTCAGTCGAACTAGCTGAACCATCAGTCGAGCCAGATGAACTGTCAGTTGATACAGGTGAATTTTCAGTCGTAATATCCGTGTTGTCACTAGAACTACCAGAAATCGTGGTTTCCTCTGTTGATTGTTCGCTTGTAGTAGTTCCGGTAGAATTTTCAGAACTTCCCATCTCAGTAGACTGAGAGGATTCAGTGACACCAGAAACTGTAGTTTCACCTGAGACTTCAGCTAAACATAAATCAATGCTTGGTTTTATTTTCTCCTAAACAATTTTAAAAATAACTTTAGAAAATCAATTATTACTTGCGCCAGTTCCTGCCGAATCAGAGCTTTCAGTCGTCCCACTAATACCAGAATCTGTACTGTAGCCATCACTTGATCCAAATAGGGCTGATCCAGTTTCAGACGTATCCTCAATACCACTGCCTTCATCAGTCGTAAGCGCCGGGAAAGTAGTGTCGTCACCACTGCCAGTACCGCTGCCTTCGTCGGTAGGAATGCCGTCACTGAACATCCTGTCTCCGAAAGAAACGTCAGATCCTGTACTTTCCGTATCGTATGGACTTACTGAAGACTCTTCCGTTGATTTGCCAGTTGATTCTTCAGTTGGTTCTTCTGACTCCTGTTGAGTTACATAGTGGATTAGATTATATAGTAGAGTTATTCAAGAATAATAAGATAATATTCAAATTAGTTGATACGAGAACAGAATAGCGCAATTTAATTTAACTTACATTAGCATCCAAACTTGGAGTAACAGATACGAAGTCCTCTTCTTCTTCCTCTTCGCACTCCTCTTCTTCGGAAAGTAATGGTTTGTCGGTTGCAACTGGTATCAAGTCCTCTGAAAAATAATATTAATTTAAATCATTTTATTTAAAGTAAATATGTCGCTTACTAAACCCATTAAAATCGAGTCATAAATTACCATCTGAACATGATATGGGCGCGCAGTCTTGAGTTTCTTCCATTATAGTCTTGTAATCACATTCGCTAGAGGAAACTGTTTTGTTATCCTTCAAGCAAATGACTTTCCGTGTCATTTCGCCACCGCCGCAGGGCTTGGAACACTGACAAGTCACAAGATAACGATTGAAATTCAGTAACTGAAAATTAAGTCGCATTGAAAAAAGAATAATAAATATACTTCGCTCCACGGCCCAGCAAACCATTCGCCCTTGCACGCATCACTCTTAGCTTGGCACTCTCTTGTACTATTGTATTTTTCTTCTGCCTCACATTTGTCATCGGAAACTTTTGTCATTGTGTTCTCGTCTTTGAATGTAGCGCAGAATACTTTGCGAGTTTGAACTCCAGCGCCGCATTCGGCCGAGCACTGTAACATTCGGAAATGTCATTTGCAAACTTCGAAAATATGCTTTGACCCAGAAGAAGACAATGGAATGTGATTTTTACCTTGCTCCACTGAGTTTTCACCCATTGATATTCACAGTCTTGTGAGGTATCGCATTCTTTGGTAACATTGGGTTTCTTGTCGCTATCGCACATACTTTCCGGATAAACGGTGCCGTTTTGCGTGGCGCACTGAACCGTTCTGGTCTCTTGGGTAAGGCCACATTTATCGGTGCACTGTGCAAGAAGACGAAGAAAAATAAAAAAAAATTGATAACTCCGGACGTGTAAATGAAAAGGCAATTTAAAAAGTTTGGTAAACTCACGCCGCTCCAAGGAGATACGACCCAGTCGACTCCCTCGCACGGCCTCAGTTCACAAGATTTCTCTCTTTCAGGAACTTCGCTCCCACAAGCAGAATCGTCCAATACTTCGATCTTGCCTTCATCGTTTTTCTTGTAGCACGTGACTTTTCTCGTTTGTTTACCTTCGCCGCACAAGTGATCACACTGCAAATATCCAACAAATATATACATATACCTTATCCATTACCAAATGCAAAAGAAGTCGACAACAGCGTCGTCTCTCGCGGCATGTTGAGCAAAAAAAAATTTAATCAAGGATGCAACTCGCTCACGAATAAAAAAAAGTAAAATTCTCTCTCTCTCTCTCTCTCTCTCTCTCTCTCTCTCTCGGAGACGAGAGCACAGTACATGCAATAGGACGAGAAGCTCATATAAAACTGTACTCACAGGCTTCCAGGGCTCGATATAGAAGACCGGACAGTCGGTGCCCTTGTTGCACTCCTGCTTATTGGTGGGCTTGGGGCCAGCTTGCAAACACTGAGCCTCGTCGACAACCGTAGGAATACCACCGGCGATGATCTGCTCGCACTTGACCTCGCGCGTCTGCTCGCCGCCCTCGCCGCACTGCTTGGTGCAGTTGGCCCACTCGCTTGTGACCCATTGGGGCGGGCAGGCCTCGTTGCCACAGCCTTGAGTGTCCACGGGCTCGAGCATCGGGTCGCAAAGCTTCTCGTCGGCTTCCTCGTTGTTGCTGCGCTTCACGCAGCTCACTCGGCGCGATTGGTAGCCTGAGGGATGTTTACGAGGGGTCGCGTTTACCAACTGCTGGCCGATACTCGCTACTACTGGGGCTTTCAGCGAAATTGTTTTCCGAGCGGGCTAACATGCGTACATATATACACGATCGATTGCCCGATATCAGCTCGAATTCACTTTATTGCGTTTTATTGAATTTGCCGCGCGCGCGAGCGTGAGCGGGAGAGCAGTAGTACAATTTTGTTTGTTTTTTTTTTTCAATTGCTCGGAAAAACAAAAACACAAAAAAAAAAACAATGGCTAGTAGTACGACAATGAGATTGCAAGTGGTTTAATTTCGTAGAGTGGTCGATTAAATTGATACTAAGGGAATTTTACCTCGACAAAGGAAAACTAATCGATGTTTGTGCGAGCGCTGCGAAAAGTTTTCGAATCATCGATGATATTGCGATTAAAGGTCCGTTGAACTTTCGTTCGTTATTCAAGCAAGGCTAAGTTCAATCAAAGTTTTTTTTTCACTCAAAGAGCGAGAGAAGAAAGAGGGTGGGTGGAGGAAGGTAAAGAGAGAAAGCAGATAAAACAAACCTCCTCCGCAGCTGGCGCTGCAGGATGAGAATTCATCGACGACCCAGGTGTAGCTGTCGGGGTCGGTGCGTTGGGAATACTTCTTGGGGATGCTGTACTCGTAATCGACTCCGACGTTGTGATCCTGATAGAGTAACTGCAAAAGTAAGCGTAGCATGATTCTCGCTCTTTTGTTCGCATCTTTCTATCGAATTGAATTAATCGCATATATATCCGAGGAGATTGCAACCATCTCTCACTTGTTCACTTAGCTCTCTCGACTCTCTATATAACTAGCGTTTGAGTTATAAGCTCTTTCACTTACCACGACGTAGATGGCCTCTGTGGTTGGGCCGAGGGCAGTTATCGTGTCCGGGGCTGAAAATCCCTGCGGGTCTCGGCTGTAATGGAAAATCGTACCGGCGAATCGCTGGCTCCGCGGAAAGTCTATTCTCCAGTTGCCGTTCAGATAGTAGTGCCCAGTCGTGTTTCGGATCGCTGTCGACAATTTGGTGTAATGTACAAACTTTTGCGCGCCCACTTTTCGTCGATATAGCCGTGTTCGGTTCACGGCATGGCGATTCATACATTTTCCTCTCATTCGATTTACAAGTTAATTAGTTACCTTCTCGAATTTATCATTTTCAAGCACTATTAACAGCAAAATTCGTTGCAAAGTCTTTTTACAAGTTTTTTTTTAAATAGAATGATAAAAGAAGTTAATTATTTGCTAAAATGTATGATGCAAGCTTCATTGTTATTTCAGCAATATTATGAGAGATAAAACAATGCTTCGTCTTGTATATTAAACGCATTCCAATTTTATTTACACAAATTTATATCTGCACTGGATGCGAGCGCGTCGCGAAATAAATTCTAGTCATTCTTCATTCCTGCTGAAATTAAATTCGTGTAAAAGAATTCAACACAATGATATCTCAATCAACAAATTTCAATAAAAATTCTCACGATGTAATATTGAAATTGAATAAGATAAAAAAAAACATCGGACAGAGCTGAATATAACTCATGATTCCGAGAATTATTTCGCGACGCATCAGCCTTAATTTTTTAATTTGAACCGCGCATCTTATCATTCTTACCAAGATAATTATTGGAGGGTCGTATCTCCTTGACGGCAATGTTGGTAGCTCCCTCGGGGATCAGTATAATATCACTGTAACCTGTTAGAAAACAAATAATTGAATTTCTTCCAATATCTAAATACAACTATATGAAAAAAAAATCGATGCCACTCACCGACTTGGAGATTGTCGTTGTCGTAGCGGCCGCGAACGGTGTTGCACTCGGTTCCATCGCCGCCGCACTCACGGCAGGCGTCCTCTTTAGCCTGGCTGCCCAACATCATGTCACATCCCACCGGCTGTGAACGTCATGCACGCGTTGTATTCGTTATTTCAGTGGCTTTACACTAATGAGCCTGACGTATGGCACTGATATGCGGATGACGCTCAAACTATTACTCGTAACCGTTGTTTGTAACCAACAGTTGTTAACCCCGACAATGACAACTAACTGTGTCGGTAATTTGAGCTTTTCAAACGAGCGCTTAGTTTACATATGCATTACAATTCATCATTTCAATTTAACTGTTTTGGCGTTCACTATGATTTTACATGATTAAATGAGATAATCGCCGAAACAAAAATAATTGAAATAGCCATTCGATCGTTAATCAACCGTTAAAAATGAATGAACTTTGGCATTGTTACGGACGAAAATAGACGCGAAACTAATACACGAAAAAAAAACTAGATGGAAAAGCGGAATTTTTCACTTTTTTTTGTTCTGTCGCTGCACAGCGTTGCAGTCGAGCGATGCGAAAAGTTTGAGCCGTTCATTTGGCCATTTGGAAAACTCACCCTGCATTTGCCCTCGACGCAGACGTCATTTTTCTCGATATTGCAAAGCGTGCCATCAATCACGCTCTCGCGATGCCTGTAAAAGAACCTCTCGCCTCGAGGCATGCAATTAAGCTCGCACTTGTTTTGACCGCCCGTGTACGGTATCCAGCTGCAAAAAAAGGACAAAAAAGAAAATTTTTTTTTGTTCACATTGTCGAATGTCATTTGGCTAATTGGAGATAATTAAAAAGGGCGATTCGTGAGGTACGAAACGTTCGACTTTGTTACACTTTATGCGTGCTTTAATTTCGAGAACACGTTATTGCAAGTACAAACTTTTTCTTTGATGCGTGCGTGCAAATTATTCAGAAGTAGAGCGAGCGCGTAAAATGCATATATAGAGCGTGAAAATAAATGAAATATTTAGAGAGCAAAATGAAAAATACTCACTCGTAATACACCCCCTCGAAAGGTTTCTGGTTGAATTCCGCGCATTGCTCCGCACGGAAATCCTTTGGCTCGCCTGGGCATGGCTTTAATACAATAGTAAAAATCAATATGAGTATAATCCGAGTTATCAAGAGCAAATACATAATATACGTTATATGAAAGCTTTTATGCAGCGCATAAAATTCCAGATTATGTAGAATTATCACTTCGTTAATAATTATGTAATTCTTAGTATTTCGTGAAAGCTGAAAATCACGGATTTTGAATTTTCACTGAATAACGCAAGCTTCAAAATGAAATTCGGCGAATTTGTTTTTTTCTTTTCAGCGTAAATACGCGAATTTATACTTCAAAAATTACACTTTGATATCGCATTAAACCCAGATTAAAAAGCGCTTCAAAGCTGAAATATTAATAGGGAAGCAGAGAACTGGCAGCTAAGCGGCATAAAAAGGGTAAGAGTTGAGAGTAAAAAAAAAAATTCTTGGCTGGCGGTGAAACGTAAACTGGAACGAATAAATAATTAAGCCGTAAGAGAGGCTCTGCTCGGCTCGAGTATATAACTCGGGAGCTTAAAAAGCGCGCGCTTGCGAGAATTTGTAGCTCTGCGTCACGCCTTCTCGCTTGCACGAGTTAAAGAGCCCTCCACTCGACCTATCAGTCTCAGTACCTATATACGTATACGTATGTGTGTACGCGTGAAGAGCGAAATACCGCAAGGGTAATATCGATGAATCGTGGCTTTTTGCCAAAAAAAAAAAGAGAGAAAGAAGGAGAAGAGACGTATGTGTACGCAAGCTTGGGATTTATGGCAGCCGATTTCTCGCTTCATGTAAAGGGAAAAGATCTGCTCTCATATATGAAAAAAAAAAACGAGAGAGAGAGAATGAAAGAGGCTTGGGTGAAATGAGAAGGCCGTCGTCGTCGTCGTCGACGACGATGGTGCTATATAGCTCGAGAGAGGGAGGATATGAGAGATTAAGGAAGTATCGTATGCAAAGTTGTCGTTTCTAAATGGATAAGGTTTTATACAATGTTTATGGCGGACGTTTTGTCAAGGGAGAGAGAGAGAGAAAGAGAGCTCATTGTATTTTCGAGACAAGATTCTTCGAAGGAAATTTTATTTCGACCCCCGCTCTCTCGAGACGGCTTGACATCGTAAAATATCCTTTTGTAGACAGAAAAATTTTTACGGAATTTCGCGGGATTTAATATCGTTTTTCATTCCAATAACTGCGCAGAAATTTGTAAACTATTGTTCTGATGATTTATCGAGCTTTTCTTTGTCGCTTGCAACCAGTTATAAATCGATTAATTATTGAGAAAAAAAATGCGAATATCGGCATCCCAAGCTCGAGTATACAATAATTGATGGCGTAATTTCAGTACTTAAAGGTATTACGATACAACAATTTATCTTTGTGGATGAGTGACCCTAAAGCTTATTTCTTCTGGAGGCTCTCAATCTATTTTAAGTGCCTATGCTCCGTATATCGACGTCGCTGCTGAATCATTCAAAGCCATCGCACTTTTGGGACAATCCATATTTTATCAAGTGTACACTATTATAAGCGAGCAATTTATTCTTCAATCGAGTGATTCAAACTAAAAGTACATGTGCAGAGTCCGTAAAAAAAAATTTTTTTTTTCAAAAGCAGGATTTTGAAATGATGTAGACATAACTCGGAATAAAATGTTCGTGGAAATATTAAAAATATTTGAAACGGTTTCTATATTTGTCATGCAAAAATATTTTATCACTATTTTTCAACGATAACAGCAAAGAATTCAAATAAAAATAATCCGCAAAATTGAATCGTTCGCCGCGTGTAAAAATTACATTTCGAAAAAGCAAAGTTACGTCGCGAACGGCAACAACAGCAGCATTGAATTGAATTTACCTCTCGAACAAATGGTTGCTGATCGCAGCACGTTTATAAGAGATTGCCATCAAGTATCTATCTCTCAAGTTCGAGAGCGAGATAGAACGCGCGTGTCAGAATCCATATAGAAAGCTTTCCGATTCGGACCACGTTTGGCCACGCGCACTATATGCACAGAGTTATACGTTCCTCACGAGGCGAATATAAAGCTCAAGCTAAATGCATTGCTGAATTATTGAGCTTCGGGAAAAGAGGGATCGTGAAGTATAAGGGTGCACTCGCGAGATGTTTCGGCATCTCTCGGACTAAATTATTGAGCGAGGCTTAAACGGGACTCCGCTGCTTCTGCTAATATAACCGCGATCCGTTCGAACTTCTGCCACTTTGGCCATGTTTATTTCAAGACTCCTCGCGAAATCGAGTTTCGCGAGGGAAAACACACCTCGCGTGAGAGTACATCGTATAAACGAATCCGCAGGTGGGGTAGATATATATACCTGTCTGGCTGGTAAGTCAAAGTAAATTACGGTTGTTAGTGCATGTTGCGCTGAATTTAAAAATCCTTTTACATTAGCTATTAGCTTTTCAATTACATTCGTTTCATTCGCATACTGCACTTTCGTCACGAGCTTGATTTATCAAGTAGTGTCCTGAAATTAGAAACAAGCTGAGTAATTAAGTAGGACGGTATAAATATCGCGCACGAATTCATCGATTTCTGATTGCGCGGAATCCCGTATATGGCCAATTCCACAAAAAAAGTGTCTTAATTCGGTAGCGTTTTTTGAAATATTCAAACTGCGGGTACGCTCTCAATTTTAGAGTTACGCGGTTCTACGGGGCATCAAAAGTTTCTTAAGGCTCTTTCCCACCCTCTCCTTTCATGTGACAGCCCCTTTTTTGCTTGTGACAGTGTTAAAATCACGTGAGAGTTCTGGCATCGATGAAAACGAAAGTCTGAGCTTTTCTGGTTTCTTGTGGTTTTTTGGATTTTGATAAGAAACGCAAAATGACAGCGTTAATCGGACTTCAGAATCGAATTCCCCGGCTCAAAATACGCCCGAAACCATGTTTTATTTTTTTTTCTACTCGAAATTCAACCCTTGTAGAGCTCTGAAAACTCACAAAATTGATTGAACGTGTTAGATTTGCCATTTTATTAGTTTTTTTTTACTTTTTATGCATTGTTGTAGTTTAAAAAGCTCTACAAGCGTCGGAATTTCGAGTAGAAAAAAAATATGGTTTTCGATGTACTTTGAGGCGTAGAATTCGATTCTGAAGTCAGATTAACGCTATCTTTTTGCATTTTTTGTAAAATTCAAAGAAACTATGGAATTTAGTGTATTATTTTTTGACTGTTTCAAGACTTCCAAGTCCAAAAAAAGAGTGTCACAAGATTACGCGGCGTGGGGCACTATAGTAGTGTATTTAGGTTCTATTAATGTTATAGATTGAGAAAATATGATAATTTCGAGCGTAACCCCGAGTTTTAATTTGCCAAAACTTGAACGAAGTTATGGCAGTTTTTTTGTGGAATTGGCCATATAGCCGCACGAAATTTTAACAATGTTTATATATCCCGAAAATCGAATATTACTCGGGCAGCCAAGCGAGGAGGGTATTCGAAATAAACGAAATGACCTCATAAATTTCAAAACGTCCACTCTATAACTCGACGTCCAAACAAACACTCTGAAACTTTGGAAATGAAAAAAAAAAGTTTCGCCGGCAGGGAAAGAGGAAATCAGTTGTAGAACGGTGTCATCGCGTCGCTGTATTGTGTGTGGATCTTGGGGTGGCTGCTGCGATCGATGCAACCCAGAGCCACCAAGTTTTCGGCCATAAATCTCGCGAGCGCCAGAGCAGCCGCGCGCGCTCGCGTTGACAGAAGACGGGCAACTGCAAATTGCTCAGTGGTTAAACTCGTTACTCCGAACAAATTACTCATTTTGCGAAACGGCCTATATAGCGCTCGCCCGTTTATTGTTTCGTTCGGCCGCCAAAAGACGAGAGTCTACAGTTTCTTCGCGAGCGTTTATATATA
>JAWWMK010000032.1:10959193-11013047 GCA_035047105.1 Galeopsomyia nigrocyanea | reverse complement strand
CCGACTGGCGCCACATTGGTGCATACCATCGTGTCTCGATCTCTCTCTCTCTCTCTCTCTCTCTCTCTCTCTCTCTCGCGGACCATTAACAAGGAGCGCGCAACAATTTATGGACGGGCTCGCTCATTTCCACTTTATTATTATTTTCTCATCTCATAGATGGTCTCTCTCTTTCTCTTTCTCTTTTTGTCTTCTCTTTCTCATTCTCTCTCTCGCTCACCGTATATAGAGAACTTGATTTTTTCCCTTTCTCTATATCTCCTTCATTTTTTTTTGTCTGTTCGCCTCTTTGCTCATCCTGGATTTAATAACGAGAGTAGAATAGAATGAAAAGAGAAAGAAGAGTATATAGAGGCGACTAGCGGCATCACGACTTTCGCATTACCGCGTGTGTGCGCGCGCGCGACTTCCCGGGCACTGTATAGAGAGAGAGACTTTTATACGGGTGCAAAAAACGTTATTGCTTTTAGTCTCCCGGTTGATTTCCAGCAGCGGCTTATATGCGCGCATAGTTGCCGTTTCTCTTTTCTTCTTTTTTTTTAAGCTATATTAGAGCTTTGGCACTTTTATAACGGTCGATCGATGATTGACGTTTCTACGATGAGTATTGGCTTTGGGTATATAGTATTTTAACGTTATAAATTAAATGCTATATATTTAAGTTCTTAATCGGTATAATGCAACGTGATAAGAGGTAAGTGGTTATTGTAAACAGCGTCAGTAAATGACGTGTTTCGATGGCTGTTCTACTTTTCGGAATTAGCTCTTCGCTGATTATGCAAACTGTTTTTGTTCTTATCAACTGGAAATATAAGTTGCAATAAATATTAAATTAAAAAAGAATTTCCCAGTATAATAAAAAAAAAATTTATTGCAATATTTTTGCAAATCACAGAAATATAACAAAAAACTATCTTATTTCGCGAGAAATAGTTATATTTATTTAAAAAATAAATTTTATTGCCAAAAGCAAGCGAGTTGTCTCGATCAATTGATTTATTAGCCTCAATGAAAGCAGCAGCAGCAGTAGCATGAAGCAGAGCGGCAGCATCAGCAGCAGCAAGGAGCTTTCGTGTCTCATTTGGTGTCTTATCACTCGTGCAACAACTCGCGTGATGTACATCGTCTTTCATCGTTCAACATCTTTTTTTTTTTTGCTGCCTGCCTGCGCACAGTCGTCGCTCTTCCTTTTTGATTGCCGCTCTATACGAACGTACGCGAGGGATTAATCGTTATATACCAAGCTCAACGAGGTATACGTAGTAGCGTATATATACTTCGAGTTGGATTAGCTGCACATATAGCACGCCAAGTGTGTGTAGACTCTCGATTGCAGTGTGCTCTGAAACAACCCCGCGCAATAAAGTGAACTCGGGCGAAATTGCTCTTTGATAAACCGGAAATAAAAACGTCATCGAACGCTAAACACAGTTCGCTTTCTTCTTCTTATATTTTTCGTTCGCAAAGCATAAAAAAAAATATTTCCATCAACATTCCTCATCAGCGTATAGTCATTTAAAATCCACGACGAAGAGAGGAAAAAAAAAACAGCGAGAGAGAAGAGAATCCGAGCCGAGGCATAATTAACTCTCGAGCATCTCATTCAGCCAGGCTGCCAATGTAAATCAAGCGCTACCCGTTACAGCATGCGAAGTTGCTTCTCGCGCGTAGCTCGGCATCATCATCATCGTCGTCGTCGTCGTCGTCGTGCAAGGTAGGGACTTTACGAGTGGTCGCGAAAATAGACTTCGTCCATATAATCGGCTGACTTGGTATATAGCTGCTCTCTTCCGACCATTTTTCTCGTTCGGTCGCCTCCTCTCTTCACTGGCCAAGTTGCACAGTGCAGCAGCAGCAGCAAGCTCATTGGAGCGAAGGCCGTTGTTATGAAATTAGCATGAGCGATCGGACGAAGGTAAGTAATCGTTTGCGAGCCGCGGCAGCCTTAGGATTGGGCGGAGAACGCCGAGAAGCCTTTGGAGAAACGCCGCCAATTCCCTGCTCGCCTGCGTCCCATTGGTCGGCAAATTTACGACGGCGTTGCATGACTCCCTTATAGCCACCACACACTCGCTCCTTCTCTCTCTCTCTCTCTCTCTCTCTCTTTCTTGCATGTGCTTAAAAATTTTCCTTGCCACGCAGCTAGCCATTTTTTTCTCCTCCTACCTATATCCCTTTGCCTAGATAACTTTCATGTTTTTTTTTCGTTCTCTTTGGCGTGAGTTCGAGTTATTGTTTACTGCGACTTGAGATTGCTAAAAGTGATAAGGTTGTTATATAGTACGTAAAATATTAGTCCTAGCTATTGTAACGCAAAATATATATTTTGCCGTAGAAATGAGGCCTCGTTGTAGAAGAAAGACCGAGAAAATTTTACGTTAACTTACATGCACTTTTGTTTTTAAAACGAGAATTGAAATCAAAAAGATTGAAAAAAAGTACGTCGCAAATAATAAAGATCTCCGAATAATAGAATGATCTCTTCATACACATCACACCGCAATATCCACAATCGTTTTCTTGCCGAATCATAAATCATAGCCTGTGGTTTTTGGCGGCGGCGGCGTCGGCTGCACACACAGGCGAGTATGAGAAAACGATAAAAGGCGCGATTTAAAGGTCACGATGTACATTCTTTAAGAGTCGAATCGAACGTGAGGCCATTAACGACTGTCCGTCAAAGCTTTGGCCCACTTCCTTATCGGATTCATTGATCACTTTGACGGAAGCCGGCGAATAAGGAAACGAAGAAAAAAATGTGTAGCTGTATATAGGAATGCCTTCGTCGAGCCTATCTTTCTGTGAGATGCTTTTTATACCATTTTTATCGCAATTTAAGAAATTGGAGCATTTACTAAAATAACTTGAATTTACTCAAGAAGTGTTGTAATCTAATATTTAAATTATTTGCCAGATATATAAATGTTGCCAATGTGACGTGATGGGAAAAAACGATTCGTGTAATTTAGTTGTGTAATATTGATTTTTCAAAATTTTTTCCTTATTACTCATAATTCAGGCGACCAATATAAAAAAGCGAGAGCGAGCATCTTTTATTTGTAAAAGAAAAGTTTATTTAAAGTACAAACACGAAAAAAAAAAGAAAATAAACGGCTCCCGTGCGTATATATAGAGTCGACTCGTTTCGTGTCTTCCAACGTAGATGATGACGTTACAATTTTTCATACGCGCACGAGCAATAAAACGTTTGGTATATATAAACGCAGCCTTTCTCGCAAGAAGAGTGATCAACTATATATTCTGTTATCGGCTCACGATCAAGTCTTCAATATCTTCATACTTAACCCGCACAGCAGACACACAAAAGCCACGCGCGCGCACGTGAAATTTACAAGTGTATAACTTCGAGCCGAGAGAGCATAAGACACCGTTAATACACGAGCTAAAAGAAGCGAAACAATCGGTACTCTGACCTCTTCTCTTTCCCCTCTATCCTCTCGACTCGACTCTGCTATACCTTTCTCTCTCTCTCTCTCTCTCTCTCTCTCTCTCTCTCTCTCTCTCTCTCTCTCTCTCTCTCTCGTTACTCGTTGTTGTTTCTTCTTTTTTTTCATCAACTACCTTGCTCCCTCGTCATTTTCTTTTTCCACTTGCGCTGCTGTGGTTGCGCGCGCTCGCGAGAGACGTCGGCGATGATCAAAAGCGACGCCGAACGCCACTTCCGACAATGCATCTATATGCCTCGCACATAATGCTCGCGGAGAGGTGAGAGGAGAGAGAGAGAGAGAGAGATGGCTATACGCGAAGGTGAGAGAGGCGGCAGGTTGAGTGCAAAGTGCGCCCTCGGAGATGCGGCCTGTTTTTTTTTACGCGCGAGGTATATATGGAGAGATGGGAATGAGACAAAGATAAATTACGAAACAAAAGAAGGGGTAAGAAAATTCTAGTATCTTATTTGGAAAGTGCGTGAAATTTAGATAAATTCTGGTTGATAGAATAATTTGTTGGTTGTCACGAAATATAATTTGTTAAATTTACGATTGATGAAGATATCAATTTTGATAGATAACAGATACTGCGATGATCAGAAGTGGACAGGTTAAGAAGGAGCGTGAAAGGGCCATCGATTGGATCGCAGCTGGAAAAGCAAGATTGATGGTTTCTTAATAACCGAGAAAAACTGGCAGAACACTCGGCACTCGAAGTCTTATTTTTCGTCGATGGCTGTCCGCTATCTACACTCGCGCATCAAATTTTTCTTTTCTTTTTCCAGCGCTCTGTTATTTTGAAAGGTCAAGACTTAAGACGTTCAAAAATCACATTCGATGTGTAACCGTTATGAAATTGTGTCAAACTCGAGAAACAAGAATCGGACGTTGTGTATTATAGTTCGAATCGAAAGTAGTATCGCATTCATACTTACAGCGTGACAAATTCTATATCGGTCCTTTTTTATTTCCAGAATATTACGCGACTATTAGCATTTTAATGGGTCCACTTTCATACTGGATTTCTTTTTTCTGCAGTCTCACATACCGTGTATAACTTATTCATGATGTCCACGCCCAGAAAAGAAATAAATGGTCTTGCGCGCGGGCTATTCGCCGATCGGTTTCATTAAATTAGCGTGCGACGCCAATGCATCATTCCCGCGGAAGACCGAGCGAGTCGGAGAGTAAACGGTGGCAAATTAATGGCTTATGACTTGCGAGAAATTTTTTTTTTCGATCGTGCACGAGCGAGCGCCCCGATTTTTATTTACCGAAGATTAGTCACAACTGTCAGGTGCACACAAGTCGCGATTCAGTTGTTCCAGAGTCTACTGAATAGATTTAGTGTTACCTTGACATCAATACACTTTTAGTATCAGATGTTTTTGACGAGGTAGTTGATAAAAAAAGTCAATCAATTCAATAAAAAAATTTTCTTTTCACGAACATTCTGCTGTTATTTACATCGGAAATCTGTTAACGCAATAAAATAGATAATACCAAATCACATCTTAAATACATGTCCTGAAGAACTGCAAATTGTTGGTTCCTTGCAGGCATGAGAAGTCATAGCAAAGATTTTTCCTATTGTTTTCGGTAATACGAACTTCCAAACCATTATCCTTGTCCTTGCATTGAAAGCCTGGACCTTCCACAGCAACGGGATTCTGTGATGCTTTTTCACCGTAGATTTCGTAAACGTTGAAATATTTCGGTTTCTTATTATTAGAACCTGCTGTAGCTACAATTACGCCTCCACCTGGTAAACTACGGACTGCCAGCCAGTCTGCGCTCTTTTCCAATGGGATACTGGCGTTTGCTTTTACCTGACCGCTGCCGTCGTATGAAGCGCAATCGACGGATGTTGGTTTCGAGTCCTAGAAGTTCACCGAATGTTTTATTTTATGTTAACGTTATTAGTTAAAATCGAGAAGCTGACTATACGCATTGCTAGAAAAGTCTTACCGATTTGTGCATCCTGCAGACGGAGTAAATCTCGTGAGCGTTGGAAAAGGCGAGAAGTCGATCTTGTTCAGTTGCCTCCGGTTCGAAATTCACTGCTGACAATTGTTTTCCCTGTCCCTCTTTGTCAACGAGCAAAACTGTCAGACTCTTCAGATCTTGCGAGTGTACGAAAAATCCTTTGCTTGGATCTTCTTCCGATACTGCACTCGCGTACTGTGAAACATCGGGATGGTATGGTTTTACGCCACCGATTTGTTTGCCATTGAGGTCAAATGTGAGCTTGCACTTGCTTTCGCCGTTGCAAGATTGTTTGCTGTTGAGAACGAAGTCAACCTGATTGTCATAATATACGACGGCAGGGAAAAAGCCGTAGGCGGCTTTGGGAACGTCAAAACTCAAGTGTGCGCTTGAGCATGTGTTCATGTTTAGTAAGGTGACTTTCAAACTGTTACTCTGAAAATCGATAATATTAGAATAAACAAATTAAGTTTTGTCGAATAACATCATAAATTATAAAAGAGGATTTTTCATATAAAAAAACATTGTGTTCGCAGAATTATCATATTGATATGGTTCCAGCAATCGATAAACTTGATTACCATTAAGCAATAATAATTTTATAGATAAAGGCTAATGAAAAAATTAACGCTATAGCGATAATAGTCTAATCAACGAAGATAGGCACTTAAACGTCTAACAGAGTTTCAAACAACATCAGAAGATGATCGAACATGAAAATAAACTATTTCAAGACCTACCAGTTTAGATTCAGTCTCCGAATTCGGCGGCACGTCGTACCAACCAACAGCAACGTAATTTTTGGCAAACGGTGTAATCTGGAAGAACCCATTGAAGAACAATTCTTTTCCTTTGTCTGCAAATATTTTGATTCCCTCGCAGATGCGATCCTTGCGTCCTTCCGTCACCAGTGAAATTTTGCACACTCTTTCGGTTTTAGAATCGGTAATTTTGCATTCTCCCAATGGATAAGTGTTGGCATCAGTGGCAAATAACGTGCCTTGATGAAGGAATCTTGTATTGCTGGGTGGGATTTGCCATTGTCTGGAGTAAGTATGTTGCTTTATAGTTGCTAGTGAGTTTGCACAATAGCAAACTAAAACGACGAAAAACACTTTCTGTGGTGACATCTTGACCTGTTATGAAATAATGAAATTGTGAATTTAGTTTTAGAAATTTTTTTTTCAAATCAATGAATGTCTAACGTTTGTATTAATAATAAAGTTATTTTTATTTTTCAAAGACCATCAAATTTTATCAATAAATTCAATGAATGAAATATATCTCTACACTACGTACACCTTCAAATTAAGCAAAAAAAAACTAAAAGTATTTTGCAAAAACTCACAGCGACGTATTCGATATGAGTACTCGTCGGCAGCTGAATGAGTATGACAGCTCTGCCGTTTAGCTTTTTATACAAGCGCGCAAACGTTACGGGAAAAAAGCTGTCTTCCAAGAACTAAACGCATGCACTCACCACATTGATAACCGACTTTTGAAAGATACCTAATAACATATGAAAACTTCAACTTTTGATACCTCGCACACAAAGTTGATTGAATGAATCTGTATAATATATATAGTAATCAGTTTTTATTGCGTTGTGACAAAAAATGTCTTTAAAGAATTTTAAGCACATGTACTTATAACATTAATAATCTTATTTTGAGAAACATGTTGAAGTTCAATTTTTGATCTTTCTTAACAAGTTAATTAAACTGAACAGTAATTCTTAATTAGTTGCATATCCACAATCACAGTATTTATCCTTTTTTCTTTCCTCGTGCGATAACACTTACAGTTAGTTTAAGAATAACAATGAGTCATACACGGAAAGTTTTTTTTTATAAGGAAGAGTATAAAGACACAGTTGATTTGACGATGTTGCTACGCGGAGAATTTATTGCATTATTAGGAAATTCAAGCGAACTATTAGTTCTGATTAGATTTTGAACTAATTACATACAAATAATGAGTTCTTGGAATACATTGACTTCCGTAATACTCCGAAAGGATAATAAATTTGTTGGAAGTCAAGAAATTGAATTGTAATAAATGTATATAGAAATTAATTATTGAATTTTCATGAAAGCTCTTATCGTAAAGCTCCATTCGAATGCAAGTTCCAAAGCACGCGGCACCGCAAATCTCAGAAAACCAGGAAGCGCGCAAAAGAGAGATAGAGAGAAAGGGAGACGAATGGCCGTAAGAAGGAAGGAAGGGCTTGAAAAGAAAGGTAGAGAGAGAGAAAAAAATGGAAAAGTGACAGGTGACGCGAGGAGGACACGCGTTCGCGGCTAAGCGGAGCTAATGAGGCTCCTCGTTCGCGTCGACGCGGGTTATATTTCTCTTTGACGCATCGAGAGGTTGTCCGTCCGTCCGTCCATTCATCCATCCGAGAGAAAGAAGGGACCCTCTCTCTCTCTCTCTCTCTCGCGTGCGCGCGAGATTGACGGGCCATGCTGTCCCTGCTGACAAGAATGTGACAAGAACTGACCTGACTCAAGAGAAGCAACTTGCCGCCAATGGATTCACTTCCTATATAATGCCGCTACCGTTTCTATGACTGATTCTGGAATATATACTTACACTCGATCTCGATGAACAAGTTGAAAAGTTAGTGGTAAGACGTCAAGGTGGAATATCACTCGATGCGGAAAAGTAGATTTTCTGATTGTTGCGTTCGTGCATTGAGTCATTGTGTAATAACATCGTGTAATAACATCAATAATGATTCGTTATCGGTGCTCGTGTTTTCCCATTTATTTCGAGCACAATAATAAACATTGCTGAAAATTCGTATGAATTTATCATTATCGATAAATCATTATTTTATCAGTTGAATCTTTCTTCTTTTAACTTTCGTAACATATTATCTTTAACATTGAGCTTTTGCTGATTAAAAAAAGCTCGTGAAAACGAAACAAACCGAATACATCGCAATCTAATGATAAACTAGAATTTCAGAAACAGTATCAACCAAGTTAACTTTATATCAATCAAAAGTCCCTTTTTTTAAAAGAAAGAATTGTATATCACCGGAGAAAGCATCAAATCCATACGAAGGCAATTACCTAAACAAAAGGGAGACGCGTCAGGGGCGCAACAAGCGGAACGAGAGAGAAACGACGAAAAGTAAAGAGAGTATATACAGGCATTAAAAAAACGAGATAGAGAGAGAGAAAGAAAGTAGGCGCTCAGAGCAAGCGACAGGCTCCCGAGAAAGAGGGAAAAAATACAATAGCAAGCCGAGCTAATTCATCGCGAGAGGCCTGGCGATCGATCAATCTTTGTAAAAGGGGCCTCCTCTTGCAGCAGCAGCAGCAGCACACTCGATGCCGGGAGCTACTCTCCGAGCCAAGCGAAGGGACATTAATTGACACGGGCCAGGAGAGCTACGATCGCTGCTGCTGTGCACTGCCTGCTGCAACCAACATGCGACTCGAAACCCAGAGACAGAAGCTAAAAATTGGCCGTATATATAGTACGTTGGTGCGCAGCAAGCTGTTGAGTAACGAGATTGTGTGCTGGCGCAATTGTGCAACTCGCTCCTAATTTGCTTTATACTCAATTTGTTGTTAGACAAGATAATTAAAAAAGTTTTTTTATTGTAAATAGTGTTGATTCTGTTGGCATTATGATTACATCAAAAGTCGAGTGATTCCAAAGAAGTTACGTAATAATTCTAATAGAAATCAAAATCACAGCTTGTCAAGTTCGAAAAACCCCGAGTTGCAACCCCCCGAAGAAAGGATATAAACAGCTCGCAAGTCAAGTGAGACCAGAAGACAAAAACAAAGGAACAATCAGAACTGATGAGGCAGGCGAAGAGAAAAAAGAAAAGTAAAGGAATTGAAGGATTTAAGATTCGAAGGCAGAAATCGCGAGCGACAGAGCCAAATTCATGTATATATACGCAGAACTAAGAGAGTGCAGATCGTCGGTCGATCTTTGGACAAACAAGAAGACGCGCAAAGAAAGGGGAAAAAAGACGTATGGCATAGGGCCCTTTTCTCGATAGGCGGAGCTTACGCGCTCGACAAGGACGCACCTAAGCGTCAAAGGTTCGCTGTTGCTGCTGCCTGCCTGCCTGTGCGACAGTGAGCGAATAAATAAGGGTCGAGCGACTTTCCGTCACCCGATTGTTTCGCCTGCGTGCGCGCGCGCGCGCAAGCTGATTTATATCCGCAACCAGTTGAGACGTTTTAAAGAGCAGATCTCGAGAAAACGATACCAACGATGCGCCCTGGCTACCGATACACCATATATACCAAATCAACCATCTTGATTCGATCCTTTCCTTCTTCTTTCTTTTTTTTGTGTTTTTTTGTTTCTTTTTGCCTAAGGTTTCTATTCTTCTGGTGGCGATGACAGGCGCTGAGATATATGTACGTCAGCCTCGTGACAATACCCTTCCGCACGATGATCATTTTTGCATAAAGGACGCCTTTCTTTCGTATGCCGATCTTCCACGACTTGACTGTGTGTGTCTGTTTTTGTTTTGGGCTTTTTGTTTTAAGGAATGATTTTTAGTTTTTGTTCCACCTGTCTCTCGTCTTTTACCACTGTTTAGATTGTCGGAAATTAAAGCGGACTGGAAGGTTGGATCTGTTGTATGCTAAGTTGCTAGGCAAACTTTAAGATTGAGAATATATTTGAATTGTTTATGCGTGATTTTTAAGGATAAGCGATACAATTTTATGTAACACTTATATCTGCATAAGTTGTAAAATATTTATACTTATTTTATTCTCTTAAGCGAAATAACCAATTTTTGAAAGATTACGATTAGAAAATAACAGACGATAAATGCGTGATCGGAATATTTTAATATTATAGTTCATCAGTTCGAGTTCCACAATTGGATGCAAACTAAATTAATAATAATGGTATGAATATTCAGAATTAAGTTTATCAGTTGATTTTCGAACGAAAGTGAATGGTCAAATGAATCGTAAATTTTCCAATTGTCGTCATAGAGTTGACTCATACCTTAAGTATATTTCCTTTGGAATAATATAATATTAGAATGATTTATAGTACATTGTTATTCTTATAATGAATAATTAAGATTCGTTGAATAAAATAAAACACTTATAATAAGAGATATTTTCGGTGAGGTTTATATCACTTTACAATTCGTTCCATAGGTGGTGTCATGACTTTCTGTTTGCATTTGTGAAATTCCGAACTTAAGCTATAAAACTAGTAAGTAAATTCTTTTTAACCGTGCTAATAACTATAATACTTACAGAAGTGCAATTTATTTCTCATGTAAGTTTTATATAATTTACTAAATCCAGAATTCGATTCAAACACAAAAATTTGCCCAATAGTTTTCGATCGAGAAAGTTATTAACTAGATTTGTTTTTCAAATGACCAATGTTTTTAATTTGTTATCATTGATCCATTTATTTTCCGAATCAAAAAACTCAAAATAAGTCTCGCGTCTTTATTCTCAAGGCACCGAGCAAAATGCATGCGAAGCTTGCGGGCAGGTTTTACACGAGGATCCCCGGCGAAATAACACGTTCCCTTTTAATTTCAGTTTACTACTGTAAAATTGCTCGGGCAATAACGACAATGGAACCGTTTTCTCTGCTTGCAGCAATGGCGATCTTCTCTCTCTTTCTCTCTTTCTCTCTCTTTCGTGTGGCACGCCTCGAAGAGCAAACGACAGGTTTGCGGTCTACGGTATTACTTTTGCCTTCGACTTACTCTCTTCTCTTATTCTTCTTTTCTTTTCTCTTTTTTTTTTATTTTAGTTATTGAGGCGGCTCTTTCTTGCTCGTTTGTTTGCTCGTACGGGGCCTCGCCTTCTTCTTTTTGCTCGTTAACGGTTATTAAAATGTACGCCGAGTAATTGGTATCTTCAAAATTGCAAAGTCCCTTGCTAAGTGTTGTACTTATCTCATAAGTGCCTATTTCGCATTGGCATGCGGTTACTGCTACGAATATCAATTGCGCTCCGGACTTTTACAACTTTTATGTTTATGATTTCTGCACGAACAAATATTTGTTATTAGTGATGAAATCGTACGACGTACCATACAATATATGCATACCGCTCATTTGAAAGACATAATGCTACCCTAAATATTTATTGAGCGATAAACTTTCTGTAAATTGCCAAAAGAATTTTTCGAGATTAAATTAATGAGTTTCAAAATTCTTTTGCACTTTAAAAAAAATCTGTAGCCTTCTTATATACTCAATGGTACACTTCACTTATAGATGGCATACGACGGCGATATTCTAAAAGGAAAACTACGGTTAGAGTATTTGAAAATAGAAGGCGGATTGAATGTTCAACATGAAACAAAATTAATGTGGAGTTTGTAATCTCTGGATCGAAGTTCTCATTCTCATCACATTAAAAATTTTTCAAAAATATTGTGTATTTGATAAAATATTTTTTAATTTAACGACGCACTCTATCTACATAATAGAAAAGATAAATTATAAAGCCGGTAAATAAAAGTCATCTACTAATTCGCGATTTATATGCTTAAAACTCCGAAATAACATCAAAATGAATCAACGAAATTTCTGCAAATAAACAAAAAAGATAGACACGTAAGAAATAAATACAAGTATAGTAATAATCTGCCTTGAGGTTCGAGAATCAGCAGTTAGCAGAGCAAGAAGTTTCTTTCTCTCATTCTCTGTTCGGGGCCATCTGTGCACACATACACGTACGTTCCTCCTCCTTTCTTCGGGGTAGTATTGGCCCTTTTGAATGTGCGCCGTCCAATTAAAATAATTAGCGACGAAACGAACGAGAGCGGATCCCCGCGCGCGATTATAGATAGCGATAAAAGAGTAAGAGAGAGAGAGAGAGAGAGAGAATCAAAGAGAAAACGAAATGAAGCGCGGCAAAAAAAGCCACAGCGAGCCTCGGTTCGAGAGAGAGAAAGAGAGAGAGAGAGAGAAGTCGATCCATCGAAGAAGCCGGTTATTTACGAGGAGGCTGATTTAATAACCAGTGCGAATATAGCTCGCGCGTGCGATTGCTGGCGGCTCAATCGACGTGCTGCGCAATAAAAATAATCGGCGATTGAAAGGGGACGCGTATGTGGTATAGCTCTTTCTCGCGGGCGGACATTTGTTCGAGAGAGAGATTAAGTCGCGGGTAATTCTGATTTTCCACTTTGAAAAAGAAATATTCCGGTTTTTCCATCCACCAGCGCGCGCTGTCTGCTACTTACTTACTTGCATGCCTTATATATAATATAGAGATGATGAGATAATAAAGATATATACATATACTATATATATTTTTGTTGCGGCTACGCATTAACATGTCGTTTTATTGAAATTGTAATTCCGCGCAAAAGAAGAGTCGAGGGGCCCTGTCTGTGTGTATATGTGCGTATAGCTTGTCAGCAAGCTCGTAAAAGAGCTTACCTCGCTTGCGCGTACACAGCTTGTCAGCGCTTTTATATCATTCTAACGACAGGCCGCGAAGTATGTAGACGTATAAATTTCGCATATTTACATATCGTTCAATTTAAATGCAGTATATACCGCGGTGGCAGTAGTGGCATAGCGGCGGTGGCGGCGGCGGCGGCAGTACGTGACGAAAGGAGAGCTCTCTCGCTCTCTGCCCCGTCATCTTCATAAATCTTCGAGCGTTCCATAACGGATTAACCGTTCGCCATAAGAGACGCCCGTTGACGGGGTATTACCATTCGGCCAGTCTAACTAATCGCTAGATTAATATCTCGTCGTTCTGCTCCGGCAAATTGAACTGGATGCGCTTTGTCATATATATACATACGAAATCTTGATCCCCATCCATTTCGAATATGCGCAGACATGTTTGTTAGGCAAAAATCGCATTCGGCAAACACGAAAAAAAAAAAGAAAAAACAGAAATTACATCGTGTGATAGATAGAGAGAAATCACTTCCTCTCGGTTGGTTACGTGCTGTATATATGCACGGTAGCTGGTAGTCTTATATCGCAATAACTCAGCGAGCAGTCGAATAAACAATGGGAGTCCAGTTGGTTGTCAGCGATAGCTTCGCGTCTTTCTGCGGAAGATAATTTATCGCTCGACGGCCAATGAGTTGTTGCCATAAACAGAAACGTGGCGGCTGCGCGCGCGGGCTTGCGGCTGCCGGCCCTCACGGAATGCACCGATTTCTGGCGGCGCCGATTCCCCGGTATGTCGGCCGTTTATGTATGGCCGCGCGCGCCCATAGGGAAGATGGAGTTCTTAGTGCACACTGAGCTCTATATATACACCAAAGACGACGACGACGACGACCACGACGATTCATGGACATTCACTTGCGCACTGGAGCACTACGCCAATCGATTAATCGTTCCGCGACCGCAGCGCGGATATAAATAAATTAACCGAGAGAGAGAGAGAGAGAGAGAAGTGATATTTATGGGGATGAGTTGCGACGACTTTGTCGCACGGTTAATAGATTACTTGCGCTTTCGTATCGGTTGATGAAATATTTCTTTTTTGTTTTTTTTGGGTATTGTCGAATTCTTTTTTTTTTTTAATATTGAATTATAGTCATCGGCGGGTATGTCTGACCAATCTTGGATGTACTACTTAAACTCATTTTTATTCTCCGCTCAAATTTTTCGCCTTATAACTTTTTCCCTTGTTTTTTTAATTTATCTGATAAATCAAAGCAGAGATTACGCTCATGAATAATATAAAAAATAATAATTACAATGAAAAAGCATGTTTTGTTTTATTTAGTGACTAAATTTCATGCACTGGTTTTGATTTAAGAACGAATTCCACCTCTCACCTTCAACATTTGAAAAAGCATGTACATTGTACACCTTATGCACATTGAACAGTTTTTCGAAACTTAGAATTATCCTCGAGACAGAAACAAATCGCCCGTACGAAAGATAATATATAAAAAAATCAGCATAAATCCAGAAGAAAATGTTACGTTAGCACCATGAAACAAAGGGCTATAATAAAAAAAAATCATCGTAAAACACGTGCACCTTGCAGAGAGCATGCATGTGTATTAGACAACCATCCGCATGCACGCTGCACTACCCTCTATATTGATCACACGGCTGTAGTCACGCCAAGTCGCTCACACCGGGCGGAGTCTCTCTCTCTTTTACTAAGCGCGATACGCGAGCTCGAAAAGTGCCCCCGCATTATCGCGTGCACAGCTTTCGACCCGCGCGTTCCTCTTGTATAGAGTTCTTTGACCTCCCACTAAAACTGCAGTGTGGATGATGAAAGAAAAAAAAAGATTTTAATTTTTTTGTCAGAGAATTTGCATGGATTAATGAGGAATGTAATTTAATTTTATGTTGATGCTGCTCGATTGCCGCGTTTTAAGTGCGGCTAAAGGATTACTTTGAAGCTAATTATTATACTTCGGGTTTATATGGGACCTGAGAGCTCCCGCTGCTTCCGAGAGTTGTCTTAATGAATAGCTCTTTTGATTCGCTGAAGTTTCTCGTTTTGGAATTTTTTTTTCTGTGATTTTTTTATTGCCGGCGATGAACTATGATGTTTTAAGTTTTTTTATATATCTTTGAAGCATCGGCTGATAGTATATTATTATTTAGATAAATATTTTGATTAAGTTATCAAAATGTAGATGTCAGGATATTTTGGCAGTTGTAAAATATATGACTTCATACGATTTGAAGACTAGTTGATTTGACAAAAAAACAATAAATAATTCGAATACAATATGAAATAATTATTCGCCCATAGTGATATTATGTTGTGTTCCTTACTTTAAAATGTATCCACACTTACATATCTAGTTCATAACTTACAGCAGCAAATTAACATTCTTATCTCCATTGAATATATACAACTAAAAGTGAGTTTCAAAGCGTTTAAAACACAGCACACCTTGGCTTAATTTTCACTATCTCAAATAAATACCAAGCATAAATTACACACAAATATCCCTCCCCAAATTAAAACACCTGTTGTGATAAAGTTGCGCGCGAGTCGTCAGAGATAAAACAATACACGTTCCGAAAGAAAAAAAAATTAAGGTTACACGACACTACTAAAAATAAAAATGTTGATATCGCATGCGGGGAGAGAAACAGAGAGAGAGAGAGAGAGAGAGAGAGAGAGAGAGAGAGAGAGAGAGAGAGAGAGAGAGAGAGAGAGAGAGAGAGAGAGCAATTTCCGTCGGGCGTGTTCCGCCATTTCTCACAAAAGCCGTATATAGCAGCGCGGCAGCAACACCATCTCAAAGATCTCGGAAGGTTTTCATGATCCCTCTCTGCTGTAGCGGTATATGGATAGCAAAAGCCTGAAAAGAAGCAAAAACATATAAGAATATAGCCGGGCTAGAGTGCGCGTGTGTATATATACAGAAGGGAGGAACTTTTGTTCTCCTCGGCCGAGTGCACGAGTGTAAGTAACGAGTTCAGAATTTCATTAGCCGCTCGCTCGCTCGCTAGCTCTCTCGCAGGGCGGCGAGATTATTTTAAAGAGATACGGAATTACCTGATTAGGAGGGAAAAAGTCATTAACTCAGGCGAAACTAATTAACGCGTGCTCTCGCTCTCTTTCGCTCTCTCTTGCTGCTGGCTATAAGAGCGAAAGACTCGAACGCGCCAAGGGATATGAACTGCCATGCGATCGTTCCTTTCAACATCGACGATGCTTTTCGGTTGCGTGTTCATTTTGAAGATGAGATACTGACAGATGATACTGAGATACAGATATAAATAAGTGTTGTATAATTAGATTGGTAAGAAGAAAGTTGGCAATGATAAAATATAATTATTAATAGTATTTTGGACTGCTATTATTAATCTACATCATTTTTTGATATAGATGGCATCAAGTTATTCTATTCTTCAAATAAAATTATTGTATCAAAGTGTTATTATTACTCAAAGTATTTTAATTATTAATTCGTAAAAACAATTAAGGATTGTCAGTTTCGTTTTTCTTTTTTTCTTTGTGTTAACTTGTTTTATTTGATTAATTTAAACATTATTTAAAAAATCATCAATAAATTGATTTGCATTTCATTGATTTTTTTTACCAAAAAAGAGTCTCAGTACTTTTATATCCGTATATAACATTTGATAGCTTTCTCGTGCCCGATTCCCTGTTTACCAGTGAAAATTATCCCACGCAAAGTAGCTATTAGCAGATTCAAGTACATACACATACGATTCGCCATAAAATCGTTTTCCTCATTTTATTACATCCTACACAAAGAAATTTCCTCTCACAGATCGACAGATAAAAAATATCAAAAGACACTTCACATTTGGTAGGCAAGTTTAAATCGATCGTAGGCGCGCGCAGCACCTTCGCACGCAGCATGAAGTTCTCTTTTGATTGGGAACGAGATGCGTGTTCGTAATCGCTTCTGCTGCAGCAAATAATTGCTCGAAAGCATGGAACACCACCCGCTGTTTTTATCGTCTTACGGCGGAGGTGTAAAATGGACAATTTCGCTTAGAGACGACAAATTTCAAAGTTAACGAGCCGCCACTTTACTTACAGCTTCTGTTCGCGTGTATTTTAGAAAAGCAATTTTATCGCGCGATTTGAAACATTTATATGTTTCTTTACAACGTGAACGGAAATAGATATTCAAATAGTTTCTGTTTTGTTATCTTATTGTGTATATTGCTAACGTATACCTTATTGTAGTAGTAGAAATCTCACTCGCATATTGGTATATCATCATTCTCAAATGTATTGTTAATTTTTAATGACTATCATATGTAAAGACAAGTAAATATGAAATTGAATGACAAAGAAACATTGGTTATCTTACTACATTTTTTATTCAAAATTAGTTCGAGATAGAAATATGAAACGAAAAATTCAAGTTGTCGCAGAAAAATTTATTTTCGTCAAAAGTTTCTATAAATTTAGCTTTTGTAATTCTTTCTACAAGGAAGCGACTAGGGATGAAACGCACCAGACAAAAGCTATGTACATGTTTGAAGCAAATTTCTGAATTCCATGGTGCTAACCAATCCCACTGCATAAGTAAGAGAAATATTACTATTTTATATATGTGACCAAAAAAAATCGCCATCTTGTAATGACAAACGATAATTAAATTTCAAATTTTAGAAAATGAAAATAAACAAACTGAAGCAAACGAATTATCGTCCAATGTAGTTTCCCTCTTGCAAGATAAAGACAGATACAGAATCGCTCTCTCTCTTTCTCTCACTTGAAGCATCTCCGCAGAGGATGTGGGGGTACGTTTAGAGATCGAGGCGGGCGCGCGGGGGGGAGGAAGGTTCGGGAGGCGCGCGTCGGAGGAACGCGCGAAACTATTTCGGCAAGGATGCAGCCTGGAAATTCAAAGAGGAATGTAATCACGGGATTCCGTGAGCGCGTTGTTCCGCCGTTCCGGATTCTTAAGCGTGTCGCATGCGCGCCTCTCGTTCGTTACGCGTACTCCGACAGTGACAGGCCGCCACCGCCCGTACATATAGAGCCTAAGGATTTCCGGGAGGGACGTTGCTTCTCTTGCCAGCAACGTTTGTGGCTAAACACTGCGATGCTTACCAGACTCTCTTCCTTGTCGACTTAGCCTCGCTGCTCGAGAGATCATCATTTACTTCGATGTATGCGCGTTTACTGTGTGTGTCGCGAACTGGCTATGCGTGGACGCCACCCTTATACAGCTTTCACGTGTCCTTCGTTTGTAAGAACGGCTTTTTCTGCGAATTAGGTACGAGCGGGAGATTTTATTGTCAAGGGGTTGAGGCGATTTAAATAGATGCAAGTGACATTCTTTATACGTTAAATTTTGAATACTGGTGATATTAAGTTATTAAAAAAATTTACAAGCACATTGTATGAAAAACTATAATTCACTGATTTTCTTGACAATTACAAATATTTCAATGTCTCTTTTAAACCTCAACTACTTTATGCATAGATCATCGGTTATTCAATAGAAAATCATTCATAATATACTCTATCTACAGGACTTAAATTCAAATAATAAAACTGAAACATAATGAAACAAAATGAAAAAGCAGCATTCGATTCGAATTATTCGCAGCGCGACTTCGAGTTTTCGCAGATAATAGTCGGCGCGTATCCAGCGAAAGACAAACAAGAACACGGTTACAATAGCCCGAGCGCTTATTCGGCATGTAGCACTAGTAGTGTATAAAGCCACTCGTTGATACTAGACGTTATCGGCCGGAACTTACGAGGTGGCTGTTATCGTCGCCGCCGCCGCCGCCGCCGCCGTGGCCGTGGCGTTCGACGTGCCATTGTTACCGCTTTCAGGATTATCTTCGCTTCCCACCTTCGTTATTAGCTCGATCATTCGCCCGCAAGTATTTCTCGCAACCTTGTTTCCTTCCAATCTCGGATACACTTGCAACTTGCACTTGTGTGCACCTATTGTATATATATGCTGAATTGCATTTGATAAAACAATTGTTTATCAATTTTCCGGAAACTCATTAGCGTGATTTATCACTTCGCGAAGTTCGATGGTTTCCATTACGATCGCGTGGATAATTATTTTCGAATTCGGGTTATCTTCGTGTTGAAGTATTATCAATCAACGCAGCAGTTGTATTTACGCAATCGAAACAGATTAATTATTAATCAAATTTCTTTTTACTTCAATATAAACAAAATCACTCGGATTATCATTTGTTTCATAAAGAGTAACAATATTAATTAGCAAATAATTAAAAAAGAATGAGTTCGCTCAAAAATATGATTGGCTCGCAAGAATAAGCCCTTTTTTTCATTCTTCATTTAAAGTCTTAAACACTTTTTTCTGTTTATTCGCGATGCTCCTCAGCCGAGATTAAATTCGACTTTACGAGCCGAGCTTTTACGAAGGGGGGAGAATTCTACATGGGAGGTACTACAGGTTCATCATCATCAAGTCTCTCCCTCGCTATATACAAAAGCGAAAACTGTAAAATCAGTAGCTTACGAATCGACTGTGTAAAAGCAAATTTACGTTCCTCTACCGGAATAACTCGTTAAGCTTCTGCACTTGCGCTTTCGTCAATTTAGAACATCGTTCTTTTTTTTTTCCTCTTCAGTGTCGACAACACACGCGCGCACGCATTGTATACGAAAATCCTTCTTTTTTTTTTACTGCAGCCCACCAATGAGAATGCGGCGTTAAATTGTTCGTGACGGCTTCTGGAAAATTATCTCCTCTCGCGCGTTCCAGCGAAGTAACTACGCTCGCAGCAGTGCAATAACAGAATTCTACTTTTGCAAATGTGATGTGTAATAAGCGGCCGTAAAGTTTTTAATCAATGCACGCCCCGTTAATTTCGCGCGTAACTTCTGCGTTGATTACTTGGAAATGTTATACCGCGAGATTTTTATTATGATAATAATAGCTGAAAACTAAAAAAATATAATTCAAAGATTCGTTATACTATAAATGCATATTTAGAAATAAACCAATCTTATGCGAAGCAAACATGTCTTTAAAACCCGAACTTACTTTTTTTCGACTATTGCTTCCGTAAGATCCCCATGCGGAATTCAAGAGAACCGCAAAAGTACAGTGTACACATATATTTGACGTTTGTTGCACGGCGGTCGGCGGCGGTGGCGGCGTCGTAGTGGCCTATACCAAGGCGAGGTCTGAGGTGCGGCTCAAAACCGAGTACAAGGCAAATGCAGCTCGCTCTCTCTCTCTCTCTCTCTCTCTCTCTCTCTAGCTTCTGCGCGCAATTACGCCGAAACCGCTAAACACAGTAATCCCTGGTACAACGAGGCTTTTCTCAGGCGCGCCGGTTGTTTATGGTAATGCAGCTCATGCCTCGGCTATAAATATTCTTGCAAATACAAAAATTATACACCTTTTCTTTTCGAGGCCGAGACGAGCATACTTTGGCTTTGTTTGGCGTTACGCGCGAGAGCGAGTGAGGAGGGAGCCGATGGCCGCCGATCACGCCAGCCTCGAATTATACTCGGCGATATCGCCATAGCCAATTGAAGTTCTTTTTTTTCGAGGCGAGGAGACGAAATAAAAAAAAAATGAATAAAATTACACCGCGTCGGATGGTAGTGGAGGGAAGGTTAATAAGAGGGTGGAGAAAAATTTCGGTGCATCGTGCGGTATATACGAGAATAGGATAGAGGTATACATTTAGTTCACACATCGAGTCATTTATCTACTTTGAGGGTCTATATAATTTTGCCAATTAGATAAAAGGATTTACACAAACAGGGGTAAAGAATTTTCAGAATATGAAACGGATAAACAGTGAAGATTGTACTCTTTTGCTGGTCAATCAACATGGTGATTAACCCTTTTCACTCATGCGCAACTCATCAACATGACTATCAGAATTTGACAATACAAGTTTATTCAGGCCGACTGGCTTGCCACATCCGTCGATCAACTAGCAATTGAGTCCGATGGTAACTTATTTATTTGAGAAGTAAGCTATGCTCTTGCTTGAGTTTGTCAATTTTAATTTACTGAATTTCAGCGTTCAACAGTAATTGTTCGTTGCCAGTAGATGGCGAATTCCCCTTTGACAAATAAGAAGAATACCAGTGTTTCTATTACTAATAAAATGGGAATGATTGACGCTATTTAATTCGGTTTAAGTCTCATGATATCATGATATCACTGCTTATATCATCTTGTTACATTTTCATGTTCTTCTCATGGAATGAATCATAAAAAAAATATTTATAAGAAAAAATTTTGACGAAAATAAAATCTTTTCGTTAACAAAAACATATTGAAAAAGCTCGTCATAGTTATTGATGCTGGAGCTCAGTAACATTTATAAAAATAGTCGCGTTCGCCAATAATAACCAGCGGCAGTTTGAAGTTTATCTCTCTCTCTCTCTCTCTCTCTCTCTCTCTCTCACTCTCTTTCTCGGGCCATTATGCCAAGGCGTGCAATTACCTCGTCGGAATAATACAGATTTTACGTTTCGTTAAAAGCCACGCAGCGGAGAGCGCACGGCGGTATCGCGATAGAGATTTATTCGCTGCGCTGCGCACGCAGAGAGAAAGAGAGAGAGAGAGAGAGAGAGCCAAAAAGAGAGAAAGACAGGCAGATCGAAATCGATGTGTATGGGGGCATGGCGGTTGCCGAGTAACGAAGAGGAGCAGTGCAGACGAAAGAAAAAAAAAGTGAAGAAAATGGAAGCGAAGAAGAAGAAGAAGGCGAAGGAGGCGAAGACGAAAACAGCGAGAGGGAGAGAGCTGGCGAGAGTGTAATTATGAACGGCGAGATCCGGCGAGGTAGATAAGCGAGTCCGCGAGGAGTCCGTGCCGCCGCCACGTGATGGATACTTTCAACGTCTACTTCGCGTCTGCTCCATATTACCGCGCGCGTTGGCTTTGGGCTTTCTGGCAGTGCAGCGAGCCAGCGAATAGACGAGCGAGCGACGCTTCGCTCTTTTAACGTTTGGCGAGGCAGCAACGGCGGCGTCGGCCATTCTATGTAAATCGCCCTCGTAAAGCTCCTGACGCGCGCGGAACGGCTTGCCGGGGCTAAAGAGACCTCGCTTTTGTACCGAGTATCTTTAATGATCTTTGACGTACGCGATCGATAAGCAACGGCGCGGCTCTAACAAGTTCTCTCCTCCCTACACACTGCTTGCGAGAGAGCCAGCTTTTTCTTTCTTTCTTTCTTCTTCTTCTTTTTTTTTATTGCGCCCGCGCTACCTTCTTTTGTGCTTTCGTCGGGGATCCTTCTCTCTCTCTTTTTTTTCGCTTCTCTCGTTTTTGCTTTACGACGTTGCTTGACTTTTTTTTTCTTCTACTGCTCGACATTGTGTGTAACGCAAGCGGCCCTTAGAAATCTTTGGAAAATCTCGTGAAACCTACTCCTCCCCCTCCACCCTTCCGACTTCTTAGTCTAATTAATGTCAACGCGTCCAAGTATAAGCGACGGCCGACGTTCCGCCACGTAAACATGCGAGAGCGATGATAAGGTTTGCTATATACTTGCCTTGTGCTTGCCGCAGCGGAGAAAGCGACGCTATAGCTTGAAATTACGAGTGCTACCTACCTAACTCGCGAGACGTTGTTGTGTGCACTTTGATTTACTTTTGCGAATGCTTTGGAAACACGCGAGACTTTGTTACGTTAGGAGAGAGAGAGAAAAAAAGAATTATTTTTGTATTTATCTATTTCATCGTATTTCATGTTACAAGATTGCGCTTGCGATGAAGATAACTGGAATGAAATAGCGAGCGATTAATTTTTTTTTCTCTTTTTGAAAATGTTTTACGATTCTTTGGTGCGACCCCGATTAAAATTCTGTTCAAATAATTTTTGCGAAGTTAATTCGCATGAGTGCGTAGAAATGTTGATAGATGGCAATGTCATTCAGTAAACATTAAAATATAAAGTAGATAGCATAAATCAATTATAAAATGTCAAGATTAGTATTCCAATTATTGCTGCATAATTCCGCTTTATGAGGGCTGAATGTGTATCGCTTCGCGGACATCGAAAACTCGATAGATTTGGAAAAAAAAAATGAAATACCAAGATCTAACAAACACTCAAAGCTCGCATTCATATTTCAAATTTAACGATCCAGAGCATAAAATCGCGAAATTTCCAATCAATGCCCATGCTGAATGCACACAAATCAAAAGTTAAAGCCCGCTACCGATAACAAGCGTAAGAGAGGGATATTGCAAATCATTTAATTAAAGCAAAACTTGATTTCAATAAATTTCCATTCGAACACGAAAATTGAAATGTTGAAATACGTACAGATGCTTGCAGTCAGTGCAATGACTTTCTCGAAGGGTTATTCATATATGTATATATATATACCGATATCGTCAAAGTTCTGTGCACGCGTGGCATTGAAAGGCAACCAACCCCCTTCCTCGTGGCATGTGCGTTGCGTACGGTCCCGCCCAGGCGAGTCTGGCCAATAGTCATTAGCTGGGCCCATTAAAGTTCCTGCGAAGCGAGCGACTGCACGCACGAGAGAAAGTTTGCGCCGAGGGACAAGGCAAAAATATATAAGGAAGAGCGTAAAAATATCCGCAAGGAGAGAGAGAGAGAGAACGGTTTGTCTTTCCAATTAACCCAGCACGTAGCGATATCACGAGCGGCACCCCAGTGCAAATAAGAAATTGCGCACACGACTGATTCGCAGGCGTATACGTATATATATACGTTGAGAAGTAATCGAAGAACGGAGTTATAGAGTGAAATGTTCAGCTTGGTAAATGGAGTGAGAGAGAGAGAGAGAGAGCAAGTCCAAGCAAGCGAGTTAATTATCAAGAAAGAATGTAGTTCCGACGGTGATTTTGCGCTTTTTAATGCACCGCGCGCCGCTTCCTTACATCTTTTTCGAGCCGTTTATTTTTTGAAGTATGAAAGAGATATGCGATGGCTATTTGATTATGAATTGCAATCGCTTTATTTTCTGTCGAAGAATTTTTTTATGAATTTGTCTTGTACTCCTCTATGAAATTCATTAGAATTGAGATCTCTTAGCTTTGGAATTCATAGAAAACATATGCATACAATATTATGCATTGCTTCTTACAAAAATAAAAAAAAGAACAATCGTTTAATAAGATTTCATATAATCCCTGATACAATTTTTAAAATGCTGTTAGCCATCTATCTTTTAGTGAAATTAATATATCAATGCTTCATCATCATTGTTCAAAGTTTTCACAGACATTGCTACACCAAAAATAACATTTTTGGCTTGAAACAATACTAAATTTTATAAAAATAGAATTAATCACGTCACTGTACAAAATAATAAATATCTTGCATAACAGCAAAAAAAAAGAAGAAGAAAAAAAGTAAGTAACGAGCGAAAAGAGAATGTTTTATTCGCTCATTATTCTAAAGTGCCGCATATCACACAAAAATAACACGCTCGTAACTCAAAATCTCAAAATGAGAAAATCGCCTGGTCGCCTCGTCGTCGTCTTGGTCGTGCCTCGGCCACGAGGGTCACGCCGCGCGATAATCGCGTCGGAACTTACATAATAAAAGGCTAATTTAGTGCGCGCTGCATGCACTGCACAGCCATCGTATATAGTATACGCAAAAAGTGAACAAGTATACAAGCAGCAGGAGTAGCAGCAGCAGCAGCGAAATCGAGCTGGCAAGCTGGTAGCGCTGCAACGTTGAATAAGGGGGGAGTAAGAAGAGAGAGAGAGAGAGAGAGAGAGAGAGAGAGAGAGAGAGAGGAGGGCGCAGGGGCGGACCCTGGAGGCGGCGTTGAAGCCGCCTATTCCACGGGTGCACACTTGGCAATCAAACGCGTACACACACGTATACACCTATACACGTACAGCACGTCATCTAATCTTTCGCGCGAGCGCGAGCGGCAAGTGCGTCATATATAGCATTGGCGGGTATGTGTGTATGTGTGTATGTGTGTATGAGCTGCGTGCGCGCATAATAAACTTTGAGCTCGCCTACCGACCGACCGACCGCCGCGCGGTGTCGGTTCAAAGAAAACTCTCTCTCTCTCCGCGTTCTCTTCTGCCAACTTTCCATTTGCGCGTTTAATATCTCTTCCCAACGGCAACTTTAATGGGGGAGAGAGATGCTCGCTTCCATCCGAGAAATGCTAGCGATTTATCGTTCGACGCGCGCACGCCGACTGAGAGCCTGATGAGATCCCCCATTTCTTTTTTTCTTTCTTTTTTTTTTGCTCTTCTTTCTTTCCTTTTTTTTTGGCTAGACTAGTCGCTAGTCGCTGATTGTAATTGACTGCACGAGTATATGAATGTGTGTATGCTTGCCACGGTAATTGGTTGTATATATACTTGTGTGCGAGAAATTATTGCGCGTGTATAAGTTTTCATTTTCCAAAAGCTCGATGTCTCATCAAAACGGCACTGTACTACTTGAAAATCGATAGTCGAGAGTTGCACTCACTCGATGAAGAACAAGGTTAATAATCGAGATATTTCTATGAAAACGTCATAACAAACAACAATTACACTAACTGACTGGCCACTTTTTTTTCATTATAGACCACGACAATAATTAAACCGCAATTGAACATTGTAATTAACTTTTTCTTCGCGTCACTCATTTCAACACTGTCATCGTTATTGGTTATACTAATGACGGAGTCTGCCATTAGAAATTCAAAGAGATTTTTTTTAATAACAAGATTGCAAACCTTTATTAGCGTCTCTATCATATAGCTAACAATTATGAACGAACACTCGTAAAACACATCATCACCTTGTGCATTTCACAACTTCGAATGCCATCCGAGCGCACACATAAACATCGCGTACACAACGCACCCACTTGAATTTCAAAACTAAACCAACCATCCAAAAAAAAAGAGAGTAAGAGATGAGAGAAGAGAGAAGAAGAAATCGGCATGCGCAGGAGAGCGAGGTGGCGATCGGTTCCTGGCATCGCAGCAACTGCGCTTTTGCCCTGGTGCAAGTTAGTGCCTCATCGTGAAGATTTCACCTGGCCTGCGAACGAACGAACGAACAGTCGTCCCGCTGCGACGCGCCGATTATACGTTTGCGTCCATTAATATTCGCCATGGCTCTGCGTGTGCGTCACTCTCACTGGGTCGTCAGACAGAAAGAGAGAGAGAGAGAGAGAGAGAGAGAGAGAGAGAGAGAGAGAGAGAGAGAGAGAGAAGCTCTAGGGCAAGCACCATATAGTCCTCTGTCATTTATCATCGGACAGCCGCACGTGCAGCCCGCAGGTACATATGGGTGTCAACGAACTTTTGCTTGGATTCTCTTTTCTTTTTACATATGTTGTTTTGCTGCGCGCGAGCGAGCGGCTTGATTAGGTGTGAGCTGTGGTGTTGAAAAAAAATTTTTTCATTTTTTCTCCGAGAGAGAGAGAGAGGTTTGATTGATGGCTCGTGAGACTTCTTTTGAGCGGTCTCAATCTGAAAAATATTACGTGGAAAACTTCAATTTATCGCTTGTAATCTCTGACGTATTTCGATTTTCAAGATAATTTTCATACCTAATGTTTATTGAACATTTATTGATATTCCTATGAGTCATTTAATCTTCTTTGAAAAATTTTCTTCGATAATGTGTAAAAATTGCTTACACGGAATATATATTAAATAAAAGCCAATTCGCTTCGATAAACCCTCGACGCTGAAATCGTCCCGAAATACCATCTCGCATAACTTCTCTGAGGCCATCAAAATAATATTCATCCAAGCTCGTATCTGGCGGTCAAGATCGAGGATGAGTCGGCACGATATGCCCGCAGCCGGACCCAACGATGTAGAGAAAGAGTGAGAGAGAGAAAAAAAAGAAGAGGTAAGAAAACGACGCACACAAAACTCCCAACTCCCGAAACTCATCCTCTATCTCTCTCTCTCTCTCTCTCTCTCTCTCTCTCTCTCTCTCTCTCTCACTCGTCCAAAGCGATTTCTAGATCTTGATTTGGACGATGAAATCGAGTTTGCGATTCGATGCGCGCCTTGGAAAATATATTAACCTCGACGGCGAGAGGAGGCGGACGTTTAGTGACAAAATAATTACTCGCTGGCATATTCTCTCTCTCGCGAGGTCAATTGAATCGTTCATATACTTCGGCCGCCACCGCCACGACTTGCAGCAGCTATGAATCGTATATAAGTTGAGTAAGTGGTGTACAGAGATGCGTGTTTCCGTGATGTAAGAGCGCGATTATATTTCCTCGGTTAGTTTATGTCGCTCGCGTGATGTCATGTCCACTTGCGATTAACATTTTTTTTCTGTGATTGGATGCGTGGAGAAGTACCGTATACGAGCTATTTTGATCATTAATTTTTTAGAGTATAATAATGATGAATCCGCAAGGATTTCTATTAAGTTGGATCAGAATACACTTTCATTTACAGTAATCGAGCAACTTACTACACACTGTTCAAATGTTGGTAAAACTATTTCTTCGTGTACAATAAAAGTCAAGATCAAGATAAGCAACGCATACAAAGCATCATATACGGCTCGGCGAAAGCGCGCGCAAATTATTTTACACTACATTAATGCCTCCGCGAGAAAATTATTTGCAACAAATGAAGATGCACTAGGCAATATCGCACGGAGGAGAAATAAACTCGGGCGCCGCCGACGAAATCAATATTATTATTATCATCATGCTGATTTTAAACGAGGGCTATAAATAAGATAACAACGCCGGCGGGGAACGCGAGCGCGCGCTTGCGCAATTACAAAAGCCAATGCGCGCATTTCATGATTTACAGAGTCAACATTAAAGTAACGGTCCGGCGGGTCTATATAGAGAGCAAAAGCCTTGGCTTGCCAGAGCCTCCGGTGAGTTTATAATAACCGAAGCGAAAGAAAGTCGATCGACTTCTACTAATGAGCCAGCGGAAACTGTTTGCTGCGCATATACTGTATGCCTGTCGGCTGCTGCTGCTGCCGGATCTTCGTTCTTCTTTTCATTCTTTCTTTCTTCGCCGAGCTGCGTTATATACGCGCGAGTGATTTAGTGGCTCGCGAAAAAGAAAGAGAGAAAAAAAAAGGCGCTCGCGCGTCAATATGTTAATCCCCAGCAAAATGTAATCTGTTGGAGCTCAATGGAACAAAGTAGACGCCCGTGGAACGAGGTTATTAGGGCTGAATATTCAACTGACGACGAGACACACTCGTAAATATGAAATATATCGAAAGAACGAACGAACGAAGCGTCCCTGTCGAATAATCTCTGTCTGGCGACGCGACGCGCTTTACTCGCGCGCGGTTGATGGTGATGATGGTTTCACTCTCGATTTTTCGGGGATCGGAGGAACGAACGTATTATTTTTTTTATGGCTTCTTTGAACTGACAAAGTTGTAAAAAATTCGATGGCGATGTGTGTTTAATGATTGATTGCTATATTCTGTACACAATTTAGTTCGATCTTTATTCGAGTTTATTTGTATTACTGAACGATAGATGGCTCATGGTATTCTTATAAATTATCAAGGATTAATATGGAAATATTACTAAACGTCTACTCTAATAGCTCAAACCGTTTTTATCGATCGAAATTAACTGAAATCATAATTCTCTTGCATTACATTGGAGTATAAAAATAAAATAATCGGTTTACGACACGCATTTCGATAATGCTTATAGCGTGTAAAAAAAAAGTATCAGCATCAAAGTAAAATATATCATTGTAATTTGAAATAATGCGAAAATTCAACAGATAAAGAAGTGTTGTATCAATAATCCCCTCCCGACAATGGGACGCGCGCGATATTGGAATTGCCTTAAGAATATTGTAAATGCGTTGAATTCGTCGATTTCCAGAGACTATCGGTTGAAATAAACGTCGGGTTAACGTCGAACGAAATGTTTATAAGCGAAATAAAAACTCTTGGAATTACCATAACCACAGCGTGTGTGCAACAACTTATACATATATAAAAGAAACCCACTCAGCTCGACTAAAATGTAGCTTATACGCGCGAGCGCGCGAGTCGCAGCGTCATAAAAACGATTGAAATTCGCATTAAACGAGCGAGGCGCGTATCGGCCGTAGGCGGCGCAGGAATCTTTCTTTCTTTTTTTTTTCAAACAAAAAAAAACCAAGCAGAAAAGAAAAGTATCAAGAGACACAAGGCGAAGAGTCCAAAAAAAAAACAACAATAACTTAACTCGCGCCTTTTTCCTCGAAGTCTAAGCGTGAATCCAGCTGGAAAAGAAAAGGCAATGTGTGGATATATATAGGGCCGTTGAACCGAATCCTCGCACAGGATCCTTCTAGCTTACTCAGTTGTGGTGGCCGAGAAAGAGAGAAAGAGTAGTAAGAGAAACGAAAGGAAAGAAAAAAAAAACGAGCGCGGAAGAAGAAGCAAAAAAAAAAAAAAAAAAATTGGAAGACACGAGCAAGCGATAGACACGTATATGCTTGGCGTTGGCTTTTGCAATAAAATAAGAGACAGAAGGCTGCTGCTGCTGCGGCGGCGGGGTGAGTGCGCGCTCGCGCGTTCGGGATTTTTCGAAAAGGAAATTATAAAAGTCGGACTGGAAATGAGAGGGCCGGCAATAAAGAGGGATGTTTACGAGACATCGGCTCCCGGCCCCGGCGTGACATCCCCCCGCCTTGTTTATCGAGTCCAACGGGAATCCGGGAGATAATATCGTGCTGCTGCTGCTTCTGCTGCCGATGCCGCCTGCACATGCC
This sequence comes from Galeopsomyia nigrocyanea, assembly GCA_035047105.1. Lineage (NCBI taxonomy): Eukaryota > Metazoa > Arthropoda > Insecta > Hymenoptera > Eulophidae > Galeopsomyia > Galeopsomyia nigrocyanea. The sequence goes on along the minus strand of JAWWMK010000032.1, from coordinate 10,983,512 downwards.
ATACGCGACGCGAAGAGAGAAAGAGAGAACGAAGCTACCTTTAGTCCTGCTGCACGCTTCGTTATATGCGCCAAAGATTCGCCGAACCTATATCCTTTTAGCTGCTGTTATGCTTCTGCTGCTGCTAGCTGCTCTGTGTGTCAGCCGCCGCTATAAGCAGGATATTCGCGCAAGCGGAGCGAGAGCTTATGGCGCCGCTCGACAAATGAGAATGCGTTTTTCATTCTCCGTGGATGAAACAGGATCGTTCGCTTTCTTATATACTTTTATTTTCAAAGTTTAACGATGATGAAACTGCTTCTTTTTTTTCAAGGTGATTTCATCTTCTACGCGAAAATTTGAACGTTCCCTAATAACTATTGGAAAACTTGAAATGTATAATGGTAATCATGTTGTTAGAATTTATTTTTTTAATATTTCAAACCAAGATGATATCATCATTTCCCTTTTAGATTCATCGGATTATCTCGTTAAAATCATTAAACTATTTAATGAAAATCATCGCGGCGAGCATATCGTTGTACAAGAGCCAATGAAAATATCGTAATCTCACGCAATAAGCCGCAGCATGTCGCAGATTATTAGCTCGATTATTTGGCTTTTATTCGCAAATTACTGCTGTAAGGCCGTCGATAAGTTTCGTCGTTAAACGCAGGATTCCACTTATGCCCACACTAAAAAAGTCGATAAGTGCTTGTAAGTATGAGCGTGCGAGATATAAACGAGGCTTTGCTATATGTTTTTTTTTTCTTCCTCTTTCTTTTTTTTTCATTCATAACCGAATGGAACGAGGGTATTTCGAAAGCTATTCGTTCAACATTTTAATTACAATACGCGATATTTGCAAGTTTATTGCTCTTATATCCTCCGACATATTCATTTATAGCGCGGAGCGTATCAAGACAAACAATAATTAATATTTTCTCCTATGCAGGTACCTATATAGTCATCTAATGCATGCATATATTGTAATGTGTAAAAACTCGTTTATTATGCGTATATATATGGGGCGAGTGATTAAGCAGGTGACTCTGTGGCGCCAATAAATAACAAATTTATGTCGCGTCATGCTGACGATCCTCGCGGTCGTCCGTTATATTATACGTTTTTCTCGATCAACGTGTGTATAACTTATCTATACGTATATATACATCCAGATGCGTAAGACTAGTATCAGCTTCAAATCAATAAATATCATATCTCTCGTCACGCAACATTAACGAGCTTTCGCATCGCTTTTTCCGTACAAATACGCATGATTTTAATTTCGACAGCACGCATCGCTTTTTCCATGTATAAATATATAATCATGCAAACGCACGAGCAAGTACGTATACATTTACGGAAGGTTCGTTAAAGCGAGAGTAGAGAGCGCGATGGGGGAAATTAAAAGCTCGTCCGAGCTCTTGACAGCGAATCGGTGTGCGCGTGATTTAGGGGATCGTTTTCTGGAGCGATAATTTCCTGGCGTTCGGCTACCATTCGAAGCCACAAGTCATTTCCACACCTAACTATTAGACGCGCGCGACCGAGAGTAAAAAGGAAAGAAAAAAGAAGGTCGAAAACAGAGGCAAGAAAAATGCCGGCAACGTGCAACGTTAGAAAGATGAGTAAATAAAGTTGAGAGAGAGAGAGAGGAAGTGCAGGGAAGAAGAAGAGACAGGTTCGAACACAAGCAGCTTGCAGAGAGAGCAGCTGCGTGAAACAAAAATTACTATCGTCTCGCCCCTTGCGTATTACCGCGAGAGAGTAAGAGCATTTTAATAACGATAATAACAATGACGTGACGGCAATGTTCGAGAGGCTGCATTCTTCGCGTGCTTTATAAAATACTTAATAGTGCCGATAATTACGTTGCATGCGAAAAGCGTAAGAAAAAAAAACACGTAATCTTGATGTTGTACGGGTGTGTATTACCGTTATTCAATCTTAAATACAAGCTTTATTTATTTTTTTTTATGTCTTATCGATTGTGAATAATAATTAGTTATGAGATTATTCAAGTGGATATTAAATTTTTATATTTATAAATAAAGAGAATGTACGTTGATATTTACAAGTTGCAGACCGATTACTTTTATTGCTATGTTCATTTTTGATAAGCTTATAAACAATGTCGTTTTAATAGATAAATGATTCCCGTTATATAAAGATAAGTGACGCCAAATTTATCATGAAGTTAAAACACTCCATCTTTGGTTCATTTTATGTTCCGTTGCATAGTTCAATTGTCCTTACCATCGAGATTCACCAATGGAAGTCGCACAGATCATAGTTTGTAAATCCCTATCAATTTAGAACGCGACATATCACTTAAGTTGATTGAACCCGAGTCGATATGCAATAACAATCGAGAAATTAAAAGTACAGTATTTTTCTCTGACTGACTTTCTTGTAACCGTAAACCGATTTTTAAAGAAATTGAAAATTACAATAGTATAAACGAAGTGAAGAAAGAAAATTATCACATAAATCTAAAATTTAAAATTGACTTAATTTACGTAATCCGTCCAACATCTTCAAGATACGCGCATTTTGAAAAAAAAATGAATCGAGAGAAAAAAAAAACTAAAGCACGTGAGATTTTGTTCTTCTTTCCTGCAGCCTCTCTTGTCGATAATTACTCGATGCAGGTAGAGGCACGAAAACAAAAAGGAGAAAGAGGCAAACGAAGAAAATAATCGACGGCTCTCTCGGGGCAGCACGCGGGCGCGAGCGAGCGAGCGCGTCGCGATGGGAAACAGAAATGGGAATGAGAATGACGGTTTGATGGACAGGAGGCGTTCTCGAGGGCGTTTCCTAACCTTGCTCTTTCTCTCTTTTCTCTTATTCTCGTCTGCCGCATGTTCTCGTCTTCTTCGCGCGGCGCTTCTTCTTCTTCTTCGTCTTCTTTAGATTATTCGTAGAATTGTTTCCACAAATTGTCTACTGTGTTGCTCCGACCTGCTGTTAATGCACGGCGCTCTCCCCTGTTTCTTTTGCTTTATTTTCATCCTCTCATTTCACGCCTTTTTTACTTTCTACCTTAGCGCAGTGTAATATTTTCTTGACGTGAGCTTCGATTGGATTTGAAAATTGATGTTTTTAATTAGAGAGAGTGTAGTTTATAAAATTTATTTCAATTAAACACAGCTCGGCTGTTTTCCATTCAAAATATTGTCACAAAACAAGTACAAGTGAATTAGTGCCTAACTAGATGACGCTGCAAATTAATCTTGTCAGTACGGCAACATTAATTCCGTATATATATAAAAGAAAAACTGTACACGATGGAGTCAATCAGGTTGCAGAAAGTTTCAATCCCGACACTCGATCATTCAATGTATACAGGTTTTGCGGGATGATGCGATCGATCTGATCGCGCCGAGCTCGGAAGAGAGAGAGAGAGAGAGAGAGAGAGAGAGAGAGAGAGAGAGAGAAACATGGCAAAAAGAATCGGCAATGGCTGTAGTGACGTTTCATTTGTGGCTAAGGAGATGAGAGATGGCATGCTCGCTGTTGGAAATCGCGGATGACAAATTATCAATAACTTCTCGGCGACTTTCGTTTGCGCGAGAGAGGGGAGAAGAAACAAGAATGATGATGCATTTTCCAAACTTGAATTTATTGGTTTGTGTACGCCGCTTCTCTGCCAAAGCTTCACGCTTGAATTTTCAATAATTTTACAAAGACTGATAGATTTCTCGCATATTTCAATGACAAATCTACAACTTGCATCTCTGAAGCTTTAAAACGTTTACTGGAGAATTTCATGTATCTCTACTCACGGTATTTTAATGTTACTCTTGGTTCGAAATCATTCGATGCTTCACCTTTTCGTATCACGTAAACTTCTCAACGGCAAGCTGTACTCAAAGAATCTAAAAAATTCAAGGTATAAAAAAATTAATTAAAGCCCGCAACTTCTTTATCCCTCGGCTGATTCTCTTCGCATAAACTACCAATTGCGTCACAGGGTGTCTCGTAAAAAAGAAAGAAAGCAGACAAGGCCCACGCACTTTTAATTTACCCACGACGATAAATTTATCTGGTCCCGAATAATAAAGCGCAGCAACAAAAAAAAGAGAAAGATGGACAGCGCGCGCGTCGCTCAAGCGCTTCACTTTCCGATTGTCGAGAGAGAGAGAGAGAGAGAGAGAGAGAGAGAGAGAGAGAGAGAGAGAGAGAGAGAGAGAGAGAGAGAAGAGTATCAAAAGACGCGGAACGACTCCCCGCTGAAACGAGCAACTCGGCCAGGGGTCTCTCTCTCTCTCTCTCTCTCTCTCTCTCTCTCTCTCTCTCCTCGCAAGCCGCGAGATAATTTATAGGACGCTATGGAGCTGCATCGTAATTGATATTATCCGGCGGTGACGCGTGTACGCCGCCATGAGGACACACGCGCAACGCAGAAAAAAAATAATGGTGTTTCCGTTGCGAATTTTCATCTTCGGAGTTAATGATTCGTGTGCCACGCATATAATACACTCGTTGCATAGAATTATGCAGGGAAATACATTTTTCGATGCCTCCTACGTGTATATACGTATATATATATGTTATCTCGTGGGAACTTACACACTTTGCGCGGGTTTTGTGCGCGCGGCGCGCGCGAGCAAGCTTTGGTAGGCGGAGTTGCCTAGTATCTTATCTCTCAGAAGTGTGTGACGCTCTCCAGAGATTACCGTAAATTATTTGTCGGCTGCAGGTATAACTTATTGCTCGCCTACTGTATACTCGTGTTTTACAACACTTATTTTTTTTTGTCGCAGCGACACAAGACCCGTTTAGAAATTGTCCGCGTGCGCACGCCGACGCCTTATAATATCTTAATCAAACATCGTGCGCGCTGCAGCCATTGTATTCTGAAGTATATGTAGAAGATTATGTTTCTCGGGTGTATATGTGGTTTTCTCGAAGGGAACATCGCGTGCGGTATATACGTATACGCAAAACGAAAATAAGTAAAAAAAAACATGTGCGCATCGAGAGAGAAGTCGCAAGGCTATACGTATATACGAAAGAGAGAAAAAGAGTGGACACCTCATAAACACAATTATCCGCAGAAATGCCCGACGCGCGCGGTGCGGCGTTACTTTATCCGTCTCATGTAAATGAGTCTCTCTCTCTTTCTTGGTGCATTCGCTCGTTCGCAGTTAATAAGAGCGAAGAAAATCGCGCATAATCCGAGAGAGAGAGAGAGAGAGAGAGAGAGAGAGAGAGAGGCGCGCTTGCGAGGCCCAGGCCAAATCGATTTAACGGACGCCGCGGGAATTATCGCGTCAATTATTAATGCACGCGCGCAACGCGTACCATCGGAGAGAGAGAGAGAGAGAGAGAGAGAGAGAGAGAGAGCCCACATATCTCGGATTTTACGCGTTTCGCGCGCTCGCGCACCGAAGAATATATGTATATATATACGGACCACCGATCGCCACATGCATGTGCGCTCACCTTCCTCTTGTTCTTTTTTTTCATTCTCTTTATCACCTTTTTTCTCTCTCTCTACCGAGAGCCAAAGCGTTCAGAAGACGACGAGGTACAAAAAAATAAAATAATAATAAAAGGACGAGAGAAGAGTTCTTCTCTCTTTTCTCATATGGCTTGCAGTATAATTAAAATACAGCTAAGCCTCCAACGGTGCGCTACCCTCTCGTGCAGTGCATGTGTGTGTGTGTGTGTGTGTGTGTGCTCCCTGCCTTTCTTTTGGTCGAGAACTTTGAGCGCGTTTTTTGTTTCATTTTTGCGCGCTCCGTTATGAATCTCCATTTTTTCTTTTTGCTTGGAGCTTTCTCGTTTCATTCTCGTCTTGTTCATTTTTTTTCTGTAATAATTAGTATCGAGATACTTGAATTGCATACTTCGCTTGCATGATATTTTAAACTTGTAGTTACATGATTTTTTTTATTCTGTTTAAAACTGGCTTACACTTGACGATCAAATTTTTAGTTCAACTTTTAAGGAAAATAATTTAATGAAATCAAAAGTTGATCAACGTGAAAATCTGAATAAATCCATAATAAATTTGTCCTTCAACGTGTAAGTTTTCAATGCTGAATCTACTTGAAATGCAAGACTCCTTTGTCCGCAATTTTCATGACAACGCAAAAATAAAGAGAAAAATAAAATAGTTTTATAGATATGCTGTTGAGATCAGATACTCGAGTTAATATTTGCGACTGGCGCAACTTTCGAATGATTAATGCTCATGTAATGAGATCGTTATCGTCGCCGTGCTTTGCGATACTCAACAGTTTATCGCTTCAGATGAGAAAATGGAAGCGGTCATTTCTCATATGCAACTTGAAGCTGGCTACAGCCAGTTAAAGTCTTAAAAATTCTTCGCATTTTTCCTCCTACTGAAATTTATATAAAACATTATTAAAAATTAATCGTCTTAATAAAAACGAAACCATGCTAAAAGAAGCCCAATTTCAGAGATTTACAAAAATCATAGCAGACGAATCTCATTGACAAACGTCGGCTTTATACAACCGACAAAAAAAAAATTTCGTTTTCAAGCAATACGATCCACTTTCATATACTGCTGTCAAAAAGCGTTTTCACGCCAGCGTTAACGCGTGTTTTGATGCGTTCAACACCGCGTGTGATGAACTTTTTCTTTTTTGTTGGTTTGTTGTTGACTGGCACAAAGCGCCGGACGATACTTTTGTCGAGCGCGTATATATATAATCTGCCGACGGATTGCAAATTACTGACCGCACGAGTTCTCTCGGCGGGGCGCGCAGTTCTCTCTCTCTCTCTCTCTCTCTCTCTCTCTCTCGCGCCGTCGTCGTCATCGTCGTCGTCGTCGGCAAATAATTAATATTCATTACGTATTAACGAAGCCATCGTATAAATTACGAGGAGACAGCGCGCGAGAGGGAGAGTATATTGCAAGTCTCTCTCTCTCTCTCTCTCTTTCTGTCTCGGGGCGCGCGAGAGATAGTCGGGTTGGTAATGCAAGAAGTACAGTGTCGAGCTTCGCACGCTTGCCGTGAGATGTAGCGAGCTGTACGTCCTTCGCTTTTATCAGCTTGTGCATTATTTTTTTGCTATGTTGCACGTTTGTCTTTGAACGTTGTTGTTTCTTACAAGATAAGGATTGATTAATGAGTAGTCATTCGATTTTCCGTTTGACGTCAGTTAGTACTTAATGAGGTACTTCGCTATCTTTATTATTTTAAGTTTACGTTGTTATACTTATCAAAGTGAGTTATATACGCAATTTCCAGTATGATTTGTTTTGGTGTACATTGAATATTGTAATTAATTGAATAGGTCTTTTGCGTACATCACTTCTGTTATGCTTTCAACCAAACTAATCAACAGTCTTTGTAAGCCTACTTAAAAGCCTTCTTTGTATCTTTTCATGTGTACCTATATCTAAACGAAATAATAAATACTAGTTTTATCAGGCATAAAATAAATGGAATTCCGCAGACTAGTACAGTAAATACTTTTCTCATTGCTATATAACACTATGCAAAGCTCATAATTGCATTTACCTCAATCCCAATGGCAAACTTTAATATCGTCGAAAAGCTATCAATGCAGCTCGCTCTCCAACCGCTATACAAACCGTAATAAAAAGTTTGAAGTAGCCTTGCAGCATATGCGCCAACTCCATCGGAAGAAGCATCTTCTCTCCGCGTGCTATCATTCCCTCTCCCTCTCTCTCTCTCTTTTCTCGAAGCCGGCGGGACACGACTATTTCATTTTTGATGCCATAAAGAGCCGTTTTATCGCTGCGTTTAAGGGTTATTGTACAATAAAAGTGGCATTATTATCAGTTAGACTCGTGGGGGTTGAGTGAGAGGCGGGCGCGAAGAAGCTGCGAGAGAACATGGAAAAGGAGGCCGAGGTCGTGAGAGGCACGACTCTGCCAGTGGACTTTATGACTCGTAAAAGCTCGGGACACCTTCAGCTATACGCGCCGTGGAGCACGTGACGCTCGATCTTACTACTGTCTTAGCTGCCAATCTATCGCTCGTCAATTTCTCTCTTTTGTGCTTTTCTTCCTGTTTTTCTTTCTTCTTAGTTTGAAATTACTTTTACTTTATTTATATACAGGTTATTTGTCGCAACATCGATTCGTTACTATGTCTTCTTCTTAAATAATATAATGATACGAATGGAACTCGTGGTAGCTTTAAATTAATTGACATTTGTTTTTATTATCGCTTAGTGTGCAACTAATTTTACGAAGGAAAAAGACGGTAATTAACGTCGAAACGACATTTAAAGGGGAAAGAGTTTGTCTTTGTTCTCTAATACTGCTATCCCAATTTATTTGAAAACAAAAACTGAAGTTGATAAAAGTAAATTAAAATTAAAAGTACATAGCTAATTAGTTTTTTGAAACTAAAACCTTATCTAATGTGTTCGTTGCATGAGCATGAACAGTGTATACATTTAAATGATAATAAATGTAATGAGGTGTTGTCTTTAACTGGTTAATTTAAGGAAAAAAGTAGACTATAAAAGCGAGATATTCAGTATAGGTATTGCTTTTACATACAATAAATCCAAGGTTTCTGCAAAAGAATTTTTAACTAATATACACTCAAGTTTTAATGAGCTTTAGTGTTAAGTTACTCTCTCTTCTGCGATTATATTTGCACTCAGATAATACATTATCAGGATATTTTCTAAACTGAAAACACGATGAAGATTGAGCTAGTTTTTCAAGCAATTCTAGTCAATGCATTATTTTATTTAGGACAATGTAGAAATTCCGACGAGGTAATTCTTTTTAATGATAATTTTTGTGACATTCAGCCGATAAATTATAATGCAAAATGTGTAAGAATAGCATAAGTTAGTTTTAAGGATATGAAATTCGAAATCGTTATTGAATTTTCAGAAAAAATTTTGAAAAAACATAAAAACTTTGGTAAGATTAAAAAAATGATTTTTAACACTTATTTTTTAACTATTTAATTATACAGGGTGGCTCAGGTTCTCAAAATAATGCACAGAAATCCACAACTAATCTTGTAAGTCACTTTTTATCGCATAAAAGACTGTTTCTAAGAAAATTTTTTACTGATTATTGATGAAAAAAAATATTGAACATTTATGTTAATTTCTAAAGGTCAATATTACTTCTGCTCAGCTGAAATACTTGAATGGAAATTATATTGACAAAAAAACTTATGAAGTAGGGTTAGAGAGAGTAAATAGTACCTTTACACGTTTACCTCTTTCTTTGGAAATATTACAAGATTTTCCTTTGGATACAACGGTGAATCTGTGTCCCTATTTAAAAGTGCTGTGATAAATTTTACATGAATATAATTTATTTTTTTTCACTCAAAATTTTCAGTTGACGACTATACTAACACAAAAAGATAACGATGGGTCACATCTGATTGAAAGAACTTTTGTTACACATATTTGCAATCCAAAAGATAAATATCAGGAATATTTACCACCATTTTTGAAAGAACTGACAGCTGCAGGAAAATGTGTCCAGAAGGTTTACTCCATATTTATATCATGGACGTTTTCAGAATAATCATTTTATTTCATTTTAATTTCAGGGCCATTACAGTTTTAATGATTCAGGTCAATTTGAATTTTATAAAATGTTTCCATCCGAAGAAATAAAAAATCATTACTTTGTTGCTCATAATACAATCCAAAGTTCAGAAGCTAAAATAATAAGTATTGACATAGATTCTAAATCTGTATATCAAATATGTAAGAAGTTTATCGTTCTTGGATAAATTTTACATTTCAATTTTGTAAATTGCTCGTTCAATAAACAAAGATAACAAATATGTTGGTATACTTATTACTTAAACGATAAAGTAAATGAGGTAATGTCTCCAATTATTTTAAATTCAGGAAAACAGCATATTGCAAAATATAATTCAGTCACTCTAGACTTTGCACAAGAATAACATCTAAACTAGCATTTGGAAAAAAAAAACTTAGTGAGTATTTAACAAGCTAGTAGTTGTTTTGTTCGAAACTGTTTCATTAAAAAAAATTATTATATCAGTTTTTGTTTTTATATGCATGTGTATATAAATGAAATATAAAAATAGCTGTATCGATTATAGTTTAAATATTAACCATTAAAATATCATAACGAATTAATGAGTTTAAAGTAAAATGACACTAAATTATTAGGAAAGCTCACGCTGTAAATATTAGAAATATTATATCATCGAATAAAACATTACATTTTAAATTTCTGTAAAGATTTTAAGAATGTATTAGACTCTAGTGATTATCACATTGTCATCTTTTTTATTTCAGATTATTTTCCATACTTGAAATTTTATTCTATTATTTTTATACATATAATACTTGAAGAATATAAATAAACGACGATGAAGATTTGGTTTATTGTTGTGCTAGTCACTCTTAATGTATTCATTTCTATAATACGATGCGATTCAGATGAGGTAACTTATTTTACTATATTAAATCACTTTTTTAAATATTTTTTTAATCAGTAGAAATTTCGATGACTGAAATAATTGATAATATTTCTTCTATGATTGCATTATTTCTGTACTTCAAAATATGATAATGCAGGACAGCTCAAATTCGTCGAGCGAAAGTCACGAAGTTTCAACAAATCTTGTAAGTTACTCACGCTAAAAAGGAATAAATTTCCAAGCTGGAAACTCTTTTAATCAGTAAAGTAAATTATAATGCAAATGATGCTGATTATTCCAGGTCAACATAACGTCCGCTCAACTTCATTATTTAAATTCACATTATGTCAATAAAAAAACTTACAAAGCGGGTTTTAAAAGAAAAAATAGTACGTATACAGAATTGCCACTACAATGGGATGTTATAAAAGATTTTCCTGAAGATACGGTGGTAAATAAAAATTCATAAACACTGAATGTTTTTCATGTCAATTTCTGAGTCACTCTAATGAAAAGTTTATTTCAGTTGATAACCAAACTCGTACGATCCAAATCTGATAATGGGCCATGGGAGGAAATTCAATCATACATATCAAAAATTTGTGATTTGAAGGACGGATATCGTGATTATTTACCACCATTTCTAATCGAATTGACAAAACAAGGAAAATGTGTGCAAAAGGTTTATTCACAACTTTTTTATGTTCATATAATTTACATTGCTACATGCTTATATATTGCAGGGAAAGTATCATTTCGATGATGCGGGACAGTTTCAATTTTATAGATTGCTTCCAGCACGTTCTCTTGAAGGGTGGTATTTTGATACGTACAATGAAATACGTGTTGCTAGTTCTAACATATTGATAAAAGATATTGAAATAAAATCTAAGTCTGTACGTGCTAAATAATACACATTTTTTGTTTAAGAAGTAATGTATTGGGTTGCAAATAAAGGTCATTCTTTACAAATATTAAATAAATTATAGTTATTGTGAATTTGGTTTCAAGTCCGTTCCATGGCATTAAACAAAATTTTCCTCAAAATTATTACTAACTTGGGTTTTATCTAAATAATAGTATGATAAAAGGCATAAAAACTTATTTCTTCATAGACAAAGTATTTTTGTTATTTACAAATCTTGATCAGCCATTACTTGACTCACACTCTACTAGTTGAAAAATTAAACATTTAAAGAATATGAGGTAGCCTTGTTTGCCACAGTATCACCTGTATAGTGGCACTTGCCTGAGAGGAAGTGGCTGTGGTGTCCTCATTGGCGGGAGGCTCACTCGAGATTCGAATGGCCGATATGCCGTTGATAAGGTTTGCGGGCCTCGAGCAAACTTCCTTCCAGATCACGGCGGAAGTTCATTGTAAATCTCGCGCTGCTGCGCAAGAGATTCCGCGCTCAAATATTTAGATTAGCCCGTGATCTTCTCACGCTGTTTACGTACGCGCGACGCGCCAAGAGAGAAAAGGTGAGAGAGCTGCTAACGAGATCAGACATCTAGGCCGATCTAAGCACGCCTACGGAAATTGATCCCCCTCAAGCTGTTTTTTTATTTCAAATCTAGATACCAGGGTCTTATCTTAGCAAGCTACATAAACAGTCTCATTACTTTTATTTGAATACACAAAGATCCTCTCTTTTTAAATATTTATAATTCAAAACTTCATGAGTATTAGAACAATTACAAAACAGATAACAATTATGTCGAACTAATGCGAGTAGGAGAATATTTCAAAATACAGAACTTCATACATGAGAATCACCAGATCAAAATAAATAATCACCACCATCTCCTTGAATATTACAAGTATATTAGCATCGGTAAACACCCTGAACCGAGGCAATCGCAGATGGGAAGTTACTCTCCTAGCGGAAACCGGAAGCGAAGAAATCTCTTTCGGCAGGGAAGCGTTTTTCCCGTTTTTTTTTCTGCACCCAAGCTCGTCTCGTACCACTCTCGTCGATTACGTATATATGCCGTAGGATACGTAACGTTGCCATGTTGGGGAATAGGCAAGCGCGAGAGAGAACGAGAGAGAGAGAGAGAGAGAGAGAGAGAGAGAGAGAGGATATTGAGAGCGAGTAGGCGGCGGGCGTCGCGCTGGACATAATTTCCGCCCGACGAGATCGGAATTGCTAATGACGTCACTAACGCCTTCGTATCACTCTCGGGGCCATTCAGCGCACGCCACCGCCGCCACTCTGCACCAGCCGACTCGATGGAAAAAATGCTCAGCCTGCTGTCGCCCTCCTTCCCTTCCCTCTCATCGGCCTGGAAAATTTGTTTTAATTAAAATGTATCGTTCGACGTTTTTTCTTCGTTTAACGTCGCTTTATCTTTTCTTCCTTCAGATTTGTATTTTTCTGACGTGCCTCCTCGACAATTGTCAGCGGGTATTGTGTTTTATATCACTATAACGTTACTATAACGTTTGAACTAAACACAAGTACGATATTTAATATATCAAAACAATTCATTCGTGCCAACTGTAACTCTCGATAATTGTATTTGCGCGCGCAAGTGAATTTCGTAATATCGCGCGGCAAACGTTAAATTCCAGAGAAGCGCGTTATTATTACCGTACACACATACGCATTGGTAGCGAGCGAATCTTTTGCATTTTTTTTGGCAGTGTGCAAAAGCGCGTGGAATTCCTTGCTGAATTTCAATTGGAACGACAGTCGACTCTGCACCTCTGACCCCGCCCTCCCCGCGTCACACACACACACATACTATTGCGCCACGATGAGGTTTTTCATTAGCCGCGCGCGACTCTCTAAAACGCATTCCTGGTCGGACGGCTCGCGGACATTTTTAATTACCGTGGGCCGGGGTTACTGCTACTGCTACTGCTGCTGCGGCGACTACGCGCTCATGTCCCTGCGTATCAGCTGCCAAATATTTCCGGGCGTGTCATCGAATCTCCCTGCGGCTCGCCAGTGCCGCGCAGCTACGTTGTTATACGATGCGTGATTCCAGTGCGAGATATACATTTAAATCGAAATTTATTGTATTCGCAACAAAAAAGGAAAGCTTTCGCTAAGTCGATTATCGTGCACGCAGATTCGTTTTGAAGTTACAATGAAATTCATTGCCAACATGAAAATGTATTGTCTGTTATAAAAATAAATTAACTTCCGAAATCGCAAACTATACATAAAGTATACTCTAAGCAGCCGATTTTCCAAATGAACGTCCCTGCGTCGTCACGACCATTCAAGCAATATTTACCTTAACCAATTAATTAAAACTTCAGGCGAGAGGGTCCGTCAGTCGAGATGACGCGTATCATTTTAACTTCGCACTCGGCCTCTTAGCCGACGTGCGCGCGTTTAGCCACTTTGCACTCGAGAGTGAGCGAGCGAGTGTGAGAGAGAGAGAGCAGGAATTGCGAAAGCGTTTTAGCGACTAAACTCTCGTGGGAAAGCCCTTTCGCATATATACGTACTAGCACTTTGGCTGTGTATTGTGAATATGTATATGTGTGTATGTAGACATGTATATAGCGGACGCTTCGGTAGCTGACAGGCCACGCCGCGATGTCTTCGTCGGCGCGGCAGCCGAGTGCTCGTCGTATATGCCATTTTTCCAGTCGCGCACCGATCGAGTGCTCGGATTTTCAAGGGCGACCTCTTGCCGACGACTGACAAGCGTGAAGCACACTCGTGTATATATATGGCTTCTTTTTTTACATCTATCGGTTATGCTTATAAAATTCAATGTCTGCATAAATTTGATTGGTATTAATGACCCTCGGTAATGTGCACGTCATAGCATCGAAGTTTTAGTTTTCCTCGTGTCAATGTCAGTTTCGATAATTTATGAATCCCGTGTGTTTATCTGCATGCGGCAAGAAATATGTGTGGAAAGCTCGGGGAAAACAGAATGCTTCTGAAGCGATGAAATATCCATTTTCTAAAAAGCAAGATCTAGCGCATGACCTGAAACTCGAGCTAAAAGTTTAGACCACTCGGGGGGAGAGCTGTTGAAACCCGCGCGCAAGCGAGAGCTGCGGGGGCTGTACTTTTTGAGGGCTTGCTCGAGAGAAAATACTTAAAGAGCGATAAAAAGCTCGCACGAGGTGGCGAGCAAAGCACAAACATCCTAAATTTGGTAGTTGCAAGTAGTCGAGCTCTAGTCGAGGAGAAAAGGCAACGTCCTAATGGTTCGCTTGCTTCGTGCTGCTTCTGCTGCTGCTGCTGAGGAGTAGAAGGAGGAGGAGGAGGAGGTGGGTTTGCACTCAGACGATGCGGTTTCGTGGTAGCTGGACTTTTCGGGTGGGGCGTCACGCCGAGTGAAGACGGACGTCGCGACGCTGCCCATAAATCCCGGGCTTACCCTCCGGCACACTCACACACCCACACATATACAGCAACGCCAAAGCGACGAAGAAGAGTCCGCAGCAGTAGCAGCAGCAGCAGCAGGCGCTGCGCGCGCTCTGTGTTGCAATGCACTAACTGCCACCGCCTGGCTAACTTTCAGCCCGGCGACAAGTTTGATTACAACCCTACGAAGCTACTGTCTTTTCGTGCTCTATACCTGCGTCATGGAAACCTACCTTCGCATTTGCTGATTGATTGTTGTTGATTGATACGTTTCAAGCACGCAGCGTTTGATCTTTCGCAGAGTAAATTTTGACGAACTCTGTTGAAAACTGAAAACGTTAACGCTGACGAATGGTTTCTACAATTTTAAAGATCTTTCATCGCTGCAAAATTCAAAAGTGAAATCATTCGGTTTAGTCGAGAGAATATATCAGTCCGCATAATCAATCGCGCAATATCGCTCGGGTAAAATTCAATCGATCGTCGTCGATCGAGCTAATCCTCGAGCGGCTGAGCCTTAGCCGCTAGCAGCGCGAGTCTCATCTCTTCTCCTTGCCACTACCCCCCTACCTGACGTATGTACGCCGGGGACGCGGAGAAAATGAGCTTTCCTCGCGGCGCGTTATCATCGGTAGAAGGTGGAGGAGGAGGAGGGCTTAATGGGCCGAGAGGTTCCCGCGTATTTCAGGCCCTCACCTTTGCGCGCTATACTACTAGCGAAGGTGGTGGCGGCGGCGGCGGAGCGGGCGCGCCTTATCCGAAGGTATACGCCCGAGTATCCGGACTTATGATGGAAACAATTTAGGGGCTTTAGTCGCACACGTGCGCACCACACAGTGTTCGCCATGCCTGCGTGAGAAAAGGTGGAAGCAGCAGCAGCAACGGAGAGAGAGAGAGGAGAGCGAGCGACTAAGCCGCAATAAGTCGAGGGATGAGCGCGAGATGTGGCCGAGTCGTCGCTCGCATACTGATACCAGCGAGAGAGAGAGAGAGAGAGAGAGAGAGAGAGCGCTTCTTCTCCCGGGGCGGCCTCCTCTCTTACCCGCCTCGACGCCATATTGGCGAGCTACCGAGAATTGTGGCCCCGAGGATATTCTTTGCGCTGGGAGCAAAAGAAGAAAAAAAAATATTATTCTTTGCCAAGGATTTTGCCGACGAGCTTTTGCTGCGTGCACTTTTACGAAATATTTTTCGAGCTTTCGTAATTCATGCCAGACACGCGGATACATCCTTGAAGCTGGGTGCTTTGTAGGGCTTTATTATTGAAATAGATTTGATTGGTTATTCATGTTCAGAATTATTCAACCGTAACCCATCGCTGTTATCAAAATTTCATACAGTCATGGAAATAAAATGACCATCGGATTAGAAAGACAAAGTCTGACGTATATAGCTCACACATGCAACATACATCGCGAGTATACAGCAGACGGGAGCGAGAGAGAGAGAGAGAGAGAGAGAGAGAGAGAGAAACAAGAAAAAGCCATAAAATAGGAAAGCGAATTGTTTCTAAAAGCAACATCTCAAATCATCAAGAATGAAAGAGGATTTTAAGCTTGCAAGCTCGGGGGGATGGTCTGGTATATGCAACGAAATGACACCGGAGGGCACGTGTGTGTGTGAGTGTATTCGTCGAAAAAGCGAAACGCAACAGCCAAAGCAAGAGCGCTTGCTCGTCTGCTTGCAGCAGCGGTAGCGAAACGGGAGCTCATAGCGAGAGGAGGACTGATTACGTATTTACTAGGAGCGCTTGCGAGTGAGCGAGCGAGCGAGAGAGCGAGCGGTAGAACGGAAGAGAAAATTCGCTTGCAGTAGTAGCGACGCGCCAGCGCGACGGCTGTGCGACTGTTTGAATTATGCATGGACACGGCTTGCCTACAACGTGTATTGTTTGCCGTATGTACACCGCGCCGTGTGCACCAAGAGCGAGCGAGCGAGCGAGAGAGCGAGAGAGTCTGATTTTCGAGAGCAAGAGAGAGAGAGAGAGAGAGAGAGAGAGAGAACCAGAGATCCCACGGTTTTGTGTTTGTGCGCTCGCAGAGATCCCAACTCTCGCTCTGTATACGCCGCCAACGCTAAAATACATGCTCCACGCGAATAAGCAATGACGAGGGTATCGCGCTCGCGGTTTTCGGGAATTTTTTATGCGCTTCGCGAGTTGCGAGCGTTTAAATTTTCAGAGACAAGCTTTTGGCAAGAAACGCGAGCGCGCGTATCTCGTGTTGCGTTATGTCATGAATATTTATCGCTAATTCACGGAAGTATCGAAAAATTTTCAGTGAATTTTTTTTTGTCACTGAAATCAGCAGTGGATGGTTTAAGTAGAACAATCGAGTTTAGTCAGACAGCGCCGTAATCACAATGGGACTTTAGAGACGGCGGAAAAGATTTGAATGATGAATGGCTGGAAAAAAATAATGAATGCAGACGAAGAATTTTTTGATGTAAGGGACGAGGAGGAGAAAAAAAATAATATAGGGGTGCAGAGTGAAGAAACGCAAAGTATGCGAGCAAACGAAACAAACAGCTCGTGGTACGCGCACAAGAGAGAGAGAAAGAAAAGGCGAGTCGCTGACTGCAGGGATGCCACCCTAATTACCTCGGGGCTCGATAAAAAAGAGAGCGGGAGAAAGAGAGAGAAAAAAACGAATTAAAGAAAAGAATGAGGTGGGACGGGGGTGAGCTGCTCGTGACAGCTAGCTAATCGGGGTGTTTAAGAGTCTACACTGATCGCCGCTGCCTCGTTAAAACGAGGGCGGTTCAACGGCACTGTGTGCTGCTGCCTCTCGCGCAAAGCAACTGAGCGTAGAGACGAAAAATAAAGGCCGAAAAGAGAGAGAGTGAGACAGATATAAAGGCTGGGGGAATTCGCCTTATATTTTTGCCCGGTGTGATAATGGGCTCAAAAGGATGAAGCAGGAAGAGAGAGGGACAGGCGACATGTCAAAGGGCTCGGATGTACCATGATTTAGTGCTGACTCGCTCTCTCTCTCTCTCTCTCTCTCTCTCTCTCTCTCTCTCTCTCTCTCTCTCTCTCGCTCTGCTCGTTTCTCATTTTAAATGATAGATAAATAGATTAGCGACACTGAGTTTCATTTAATTTCAGATAGATGATCCGCCGAAGATAAATCATTTTTCCTATCGTTGAGTAAGGTGGATACAATGATTTAATTTTTAATGAGAAAAAAGCTGCAGCATCATTTTTCATTTTGGGACAAACTTCAATTGCCATTTCGTTTAAGTTTTGAAAATTAATGATTCATCGTGAACCTAGATTATTCTCAACGATTTTTTTCAATGATTAGATTAGTTAGACAGAAATGTCTTTCCCAGAAGTTGCAAGCTTCTGCGTTATTAGATAGAAATTGGAACGAAAGTCTATTCTTGATAGCTATAATAAGTTATAATTATATTTTGTTATTTCAATCTACAGCAAATTAACTGTATTGGAAAGCTGCTCGGTCTATTCACTATATAAACAAACTATATTTCATTCAATTACAATCTATCTTTGCAAATCCGATTTGATTTATCCGTATTCCACTGTATTGTCATTTTCAGAGCTGAAAATACACGTTCAACTTCGAGAAAAAAAAACAGTAGAGCTGGAATTTAGTGAGACCAAATAATTTAATTTTTATCTGATGAGGCAATAATGAAATATATAGCGAGCTGCGCGCGCGAAAGAGTTTTCATAGAGCGAAAGCCATTCCACTTCCATTTCTTCATTATCTCTTATTCGTCTCTGGCGGCACCCACTCAAGATCGGCCGAGCGACGATCTCGATAATTTATTTATTTAGACGGCGGACGAGTAAGAGCGCACAAGAGAGAGAAAGAGAGAGAGAGAGAAAAAGTAATCAAGGCCGCGCTAATGGGCAGCTTGCCCCCGGCCCCCGTCGCCGGAGAATGAAAAGTTTTTTTCCGCTCTCTTCGCTCTTTTTCCTTTCGACGCTCGGCTCCTCTCGCGCGCAGCAGCCTTTGCCCTTTATGTACCTTTTTTTCCAGCGCCACCTTCTATAATTACGCAGCTACCGTTGAACCGGCGACTCAGTCTCTCTCTTGGCTACGCGAAAAAAAAAATAAATAACGCAGATTAAATGTGTCTAGCTGGCTCGCGCGCCCGGCAGACGTCCGTGTCCGTAATAATCGCGAGCTGGCTTAAACATTTATTCGCGCTTACCTCTCCGCGGACTGAGAGACAGTCTTAGAGGACGTGACGATAATTTTAGTACTTATGAGAAAGCACTCATCAAGCTGATAATACTCTTAATAAACGTGCGCTTTATTAAGAAGTAAATTTCACGTGGATATTAAAGCGACGATTAAGCTTGATCCACCCTTTTTTTTTAATTTCAACTTTACCGCTTTATAACGTTTTAACACATTTCCGACGTGGAAAATATTCACAAAGAATTTTCTCAAAAATACATAATTATGTATTCTAAGTTCAGACTACTTTATACAGAAAAAAAATATTTTTAAAAGTCGGCACAAAGGGGAAACGTACATCAAAGGCGAAGAAAATTTTTAATTTTTTGCTGGTAGAGCGCACAGTAGGTACCTTTGTCACGCCTTTTATACCAGCCATTGTACTTTTCATTTCGTCTTCTTTCCTTTTCAGAATAGAGGGGGCCATCAGATTGCGTTTCAAGGAAATTGAAACATCCAGCGCCTCGAGGCAGAGCAAAACCATGATTTAGGGAACGATTTGAGTTATGTGTTCTCTTGTATTAAAGTATTTCAAATGCAAAGCTATCTCGCAAATTTTTTTCTACTCCCACTTTCATCGTCGTATTTTCTTTTATCTTTCAAACTCTTTTCTGTTCTCATATATATATTTTTATCATATTTTATTGTTGATTTCTGTTCGGAGTTTAAAGTCGTAATATTTTTCTAGGCTTAACAGCCCAGGCCAAAATGAAATGATTTCAAATTTATGATTTCACAGCATAAAAAATGAAACGTTCACATCCGCCTTATCAAATTACACCCCCATTAGTCTATTAGCAGTATTCGCAGGGCATTTCGCAGCCTGCGCCGCGTATCGTTCGAGAGCGCAACTTGGCCAAATCAAATTTGTCGCACCCCCCTTACAAAACACAGTAGTACAGTCGCGTACACGCACGCTTTATTATTAAAGTAGCAGCGACGGTGTGGCAGAGCAATGCCGAATGAAAGACGCGCAAGGTATGAGAAAGAGAAAGCATGTATGTGTGCGTGGCATGCATTATGTATAATACATCAGGTTATTGGTTCTTCTCAGTGATTCCCGCGCCCCGTGGCAGTCTTATTGTGGCGTTGCGCGCGGCGGCAGCGGCGACGCCTCGGCCTAGTAAAACATAAGCATCGGGAAACGATAAATAAAGGAAACGTGGCCCGCATGCCGGGTGGAACACCTCGCGAAACGCTTCTTCTTTTTTCTCTCTCTCTCTTTCTCTCTCTCTCTTCCTTCTTGGGCTCTCGGAACCTTTTACTCCTCCCTATCGTCTCTTACACCGCGTCGTTTCCCTTCCCTCTTCCATCCTCTCGCTCTCCTTACCGCCATTACGTTCGTTTTCTTTACATCTCGCCTAGATGCGAATACGTTTTTCCACTCTGACTCTTGAATTATCGGTTTCGTGAGATCCGTCGCTAAAGTATATATCTTCTCTTTGATCTTGACGTGCGAACGTTGTATTCGAATAACATCGTATATTTGCGAGTGGAATGTTTGGAATATTATGAGCTACACACCCGTAGAAATGAAACAATTCATTTGTTTCCCAATGCGTGTAATGTTTGTATTTTGCGGCGTGAAAAGTCCGTGACACGCGCGCGTAGGCAGTACTTTGATGTTAGAAAAGCTGACCGCGACAGAACTGATGACAGCGCGACTGATTTAAATCGGTTACTTCGCCTCGCCCTATATTTGTCGCTATTCGTCAAACGTTTATCTCCGCAAGCGCGTTATCATTCATTTGTCTGAGGTGTGAACAAGTCGCACGGGAGTGACATTTCGGTCACTTATGTCGTTCTTTTTAGGAAAATTTTTATGATTTTTGAAAATTTGAATTGATCACGAATAAAATGAATAGTATCATACTTATATGCATATACATACTACTCTTATGTGGTTATTTATCAAAAACTATGAATGTTGTTCCTTGACTTGGTTTGAAAGGCTATAGATGGGGTATAAGACATTTTTGAAATTACCAACATAATTATGAATTAGTTAGGCATAAATAGATTTAAAGAACACTCGGCAATATAATATATTAATTATTGTCTAGAAGAATATTTATTTCTAATAAGGTATATCCTACGGCGTTAATAGGTTATTGAAATATTAAATATATTCAATGAGAAATCACGATCTTATTGAAAGTCAACTGTTTCCTCACAAAGTCCAGACGCAAAAAAAAGAACTTTTTTCTAAACCAAACCATGCCGCGTCATCCCCCAAAGAACAACAACGACGACGGCGGCGAAAAAAAAAGTAAGCGAAGACAGCAATAAAGCAAACAAAAAAGAAAAGAAAAAACTGCGGGCGAGAGAAAGAGCGAAGACAGAAGCTCATCGGCATATCTCTGGAGGCGAGACTATGTGCGGTGCGGTTCGGCGAGAAAAGGCGACATTCATCATGTTATCAAGGCGGGGGCGTAGGGCCATCTCTGTTGGCGCGAAGCGCGCGCGCGTGTTGATACACAATTATGCGCGGCGGCGTTCTCTCTTTCGCTTTCGTACGAACGTGACGCGGGCGGCCGCCACCACGCGTGATCCATGGCTCCTCCGAGAGACCGAGCGAGCGAGAGAGAGAGAGAGAGAGAGAGAGAGAGAGAGAGAGAGTAGCGAGAGGCAAGAGTTAGGGAAATAGCTTTGGATAACTTGTTTGCTCTCTCGCGCACACGAGAATCCGCAGCGACGAGAATACGAAATTGTAAAAGGGAGGATATGGCCGGCGAGTGAGAAAGAAAGGTGGCGAAAGTGACGTATGAAAAAGTTACGTCGATGAGATTCTCTCTTCTTCTTCTTCTTTCTCTGCTTCGATCTTCTATACTTTATCCCCCTTGATTTATGTAATACTTGTTGTTATTGTTACGAGGAAAAGACGAGCCATTTTATAAATCAACGCTTTTTCCTTGGGCTGATAAGGATTGAATGATGGATGTGTCTTTTTCCAGATTGAACGTATACATGTTTTAGTCATGCCTTTCTATTACGTCAAGCTATCGCAACTGTGGAGTGTGCTAATAATTGCTTATTTCTAGCAATTCAAATAACTCGTCGTTCAAATTTTGTTAAAACTGTTCGATTATTATTGAGCAATATCCACCTGTTATAAACAAAGCCAGTACAAAAGACACAATACAATAAAGTCCGCGATCGAGAGAATAAACCGCAACATAACTCTTTGGCCGAAGCTCGAAACGCTCGCGCGCAACATCAATTACTTTATTATTCGTCCTGTATAGCTCTGTGCGTCTCTCTCTCTCTCTCTCTCTCTCTCTCTCTCTCTCTCTCTCTCTCGCATCGTCGCGCAGTGTATGCCTTCGTCCTTTTCGTCGTATGTCCATTGTACCCGCGCGGAGCAATCGCTGCGCGCAACTTGGTCGCAAGTTAAATCTCGGTCCTGCTTCGTCCTGGAGATGCAATAAATTCGTCAGGGAGCAAAGCGGTGGCGGCGCGCGCGGGCGTGCGGCTACCGTAGCAAGAGAGCGCGCACACGAACAGCCGTGGAAACGAGTGAGAGAGAGAGAGAGAGAGAGAGAGAATGCGTCGATGAATGCAGAATGGATGCCGCCAGAAAGAGCCAAGCCAAAGCTGCGTATGTAAATCGCCGCGACGTTCGCACAGCACGAATATTTGCATGGCCGTCCCACGGTTTCCCCTCCATTCTCTCTCTCTCTCTTTCTCTCTCGCTTTCGCTGCATGTGTGTTTGTGTGATTGGGCTTGAGAGACGAGATCGAAGCCGAGGACGTGCATTATACGCGAAGGTGAGACGAAGCGTCGCGGCCAAGGAAAAAAAAATAACAACGACGACGACGACGTCGTGGCGACTATGCTGCTGTTATACTGTCGATGCGGCTTCTTGTAGAAAAACAATGTGCGTAGTCGTGAGAGATGCAACTATACGGTTTTCTTACTTGATTTGTATTGAGAGCCTATAGATGGAGTATTAAGAGGTTTTGAAATATTAAGTACAATTATGAACTTTTAATGTATAAAAATATTGGAAATACAAATGGTTACGAAATCCAATACCGCGTGAAAAGTAATTTTAGGATAGTTTGTAGTAACGGATTGAACCATAAACAAATCCAAACATTGTCATTGTATAATAATTTACGCGTATAGTTATCGATAATATCAGGCGAATAAGGTGTACCATTCAAGTCAACTATGGACAAAACTAAGCAGAACTAACACTTGTTCCGTCTAACAAAGTAGCAAAAATAAACGTACAAAACTAAAAAAAAAAGGAAAGAGAGAAACAAGCCTTGAAAATAATAGGGACACGCAGTGGCTCGTAGAAAAATGCAGATGCGCCGCGACGTGAAAACATTTTCTTTACTTATAAAACAAACGGCACACTTGCATGTCAAGGGGAGTGGGGTGGGGTGGGGGGAGGGCGGCGAAAAAATGCGGCGGCTCTCATTGTAAATTCATGCGGAATACGCGGCACTGCAGAAAAGAAAGTGCGAGAGAGAGAGAGAGAGAGAGAGAAGTATCTCGGGGAGAATCAAGCGCAAAGCTCACATAGAGATGCAGCGCGAAAAGGCGAGAGAGCAGAGCAGAGCGAGGAGGATGAGGAAGAGGAAGGAGCAAGAGAGAGAATAAGGGATGAGGCTCGCGCGGTGACACTCTCATTTCGGGCAGAATTTACGGGGCGGCCCTCGCGTGCCTCGCATAGTCAGACCTAGTACTAGTCCCCGAATCCCATATATACGCGCGCGCGCGTGTGTGTGTGTGTGTGTGTGTGTGTGTGTGCGCAGCTTCTACTTGAGACTGGATCAACCTGTATGCGCGCGACTTGCCTCTCTGTTCACCTTGGCTACACCCGAATTCATAGGCTTTCGCTGAAGATTCCACCTACACATATATGCCACTGCTTCCGTGGAACTCGCGCGACGGTAGCGCACACAGTTGTCGGTGAACCACAGGCAACGTTCCGCGGTGCGAAGCTGCAGTTGTTAATTTCCACTAACAAGAGACGATAGTAGTCTTAGTTATTTTTTTTTTTGCAATTTGAAGCTTTTAAATAATTTTTGAAATATTCTCAAGCATACAGTTTACGCAGTTTTGTTAAAACATGTATTGACAATATGCGGTAACTGCGTAGCGTTAGAATAATTTTATTTTGAAGTTCTCAAGTTTGACAGTAGAGGGTTTTGACCAATCCGTTACAGTAATAAATCGTCGGGTCAGTGGAAAAAGATCTCACCTCCAACAAGTAGTTTGCAAAAATCCCACCTCCAGTTTGCCGAGACAAAAAATCACACATCCAATTGTTCGAGTTTGAAATCACACATCCAAAAACTTTTTTATCTTACAAGGAGAGTGCCACATCTTTGGGTCACCGATTTGCTTGTAACTTTGGGAACTCTTTCTATACGTAAAAATATG
>JAWWMK010000032.1:10943758-10959093 GCA_035047105.1 Galeopsomyia nigrocyanea | reverse complement strand
TATTTTTACGTATAGAAAGAGTTCCCAAAGTTACAAGCAAATCGGTGACCCAAAGATGTGGCACTCTCCTTGTTAGTGAGTTTTATTAAATAACTCAATATTATTGTTTGTAAAAAAGTTTAATTTATTGATAATAACAGCATTAATAATTTATTGCTCTACAAAAGTTTTTGGATGTGTGATTTCAAACTCGAACAATTGGTGGTGTGATTTTCCGATTGAAAAATTGGATGTGTGATTTTTTGTCTCGGCAAACTGGAGGTAGGATTTTCGCAAACTACTTGTTGGAGGTGGAATCTTTTTTCACTGACCCGACGAAGTGACGTCCTCAAAGATAAATGCGATATTCATAAAAATTATATTCTCTTAAATCTATTGATTTTTAATGGTTGTTTTTGCAGCTGATAACATACTTAAATTAATCTCAGACTGACGAAAGCACTATAAAGTGAAAAGCCTCTGGCTTCATTAGAAGCCTGCAAAGAGCCTTTGATTAGAGGGTGAATTATACGTAGGAACCGATTACCAAATGAAGTTGGCTGGAAAGCAGTCTCGTGTGCGCTCACTCCCTTAGCCCTTAGTATACCTATAGCCTAGCTCACTCTACCTCTCTCTCACTGCCATAATGGCGCAACGCGGATCCCGAAGCGCCATAGTAGCAGCAGCAGCAACCCCTGAATGCATGTATACGATTCCGTGCGGCATAATGATTGCGTGCCACGTTGGTGTTTTCGTCTATATGCACCTTGCCAAGACGGAGAGTGTTGACGGGAGGGTGCCTCTAGGTGGTACCGACGATTCAACCTCCCTGACGATTCTCTCTTTCTCTCTGGTTTTTACTGTAGAAAATGAAGTTTCTTTCGTGTTATCCTACCGTTATCACGAAACTTCATTTTCTATCGATATATTTTTTGTATTATTTTTTTTTCTTTCTTTACATATTGTTTTCGTGAAACAATCGTTCGATAGTACGGGTTACAAGAAATAAATTTGAAGGGGATACAGTTCACAACAAAATCTTAACCCTAACATCGAGGGGTGGATCATTAGCTTGATGTAATCCGACTGCGTGGTAAACATTGCCACGTCAGGCCAACCGCTTTCCGAATCGATAAACGCCAGACGCGGCAACGCGTTCTCTTCTCTCTTCTCTCTCTCTCCTCTCGACGTAAATTTCAGCGTCGTCGCTGGCGCGTAAAGTCCACGCGCCGCACGAGCTCTTTCTCTCTCTCACTCTCTGTTTTTTTTCGGGGAGCCACCGCAGCCGAATAAATATGACGAGATAAGACAGCGACGATCGGAAACGGTGCGGCCACGAGACACGTAAAATCGACAATGGCCTCGCTAGCTGTAGAACGAACGTATGATGTAGTTCGAAAATGCAATATTTACGAGCTTCTTTCGATTTCCTTGATATTGTATTATTTCGATGCAATAAGTTGTTATATATTACAAAAATTGATATTGAAATTCATTTGTAGAAAACAATTTAAGTTCTCGATGTAAAATGTAGATGGCTGCGTTGTGCAGGGAGAAAACTCAAATGAGGTAGAGGTATTTTAGTAATAATAGGGCATTCAGAATAAAAAGAATTGATTTAATACATCAAATATTGATTTCTGAATTTTTATGCTGTAATTGTGGCAATTTCACGACTAACTTAAATGTAATAAAAATTTTATTAAAAACAAATTCTTTCTCACGCAAAATATGAAAACGATCGCGCACAACAAGTCTCACGAGCCTGAAAGCTCCAGGCAAGCATACAGAAAAAAAATTTGTTCTTTCCGGTAAAATCGTCGACGTGCGCAAAGTATAGGCCAGAGCTACCCAAAGCTTATCAGGCGTACGAGCAAGTTGGCGGACAAGTTGTAGCTTGAGGGGGGTGCAGCGTCTCGTCTGTCGGTACGACGCTACTTCGCAACTCGCGCATTAAACGCGTCGTCCTCGTTGCTTCGGCCTTATTTCGCTTGGTCTCGCTCTCTCTCTCTCTCTCTCTCTCTCTCTCTCTCTCTCTCTCTCTCTCTCTCTCTCTCTCTCTCTCTCTCTCTCTCTCCCTCTTTGCGTTGGGAAGAGCGAGAGACTCAGGTGTTGCAAGCGCGCGCCCTACACTTTGCCTCTTGCTAAATCTTGCGTACGCCTACGGGAAGTTGCTGGGGTGGTGGAATTTGATGAGGCTTCCGGGCTGACGCGCTCGCGGATCGCAAGCGCGCGAGGCGCACAACTTTGCGCTGCAAAGTTTCACTTGCCCCCGAGCGTACAGGCGTATAACGCCCGAGAAAAGTGCGCTTTGCTGCTAGTACTAGTAGTAGTAGTAGTAGTAGTACGAAGAGGAGCAGGAGGTGGGCGGCCGAGTAACTTTGTCGGTGGGAAGCAGGCTCCAAAGCTGGAGATAATAGAAAATGAAAAATTAACGGGAATTGGCTGAGAGCCGGAAGGCTCCGTTGAGAAAATTAGGCTGCTACTTTTTCTCCTCCCTTTTCTTTTATCGAGTTATGAGCGTTTCTAGAGTACTATGATATTGCTGAGAAATAATCATGATCATAAGACGGAAAAATTAGTACTATATGTGACCTATTCAGTGGGATTTCGTTCTGGCAGGTTTTTATTTACAGAGACGAGTTGATATTTCACTTTAAAATATTAATTCGTCACTAGAGGGATCACGATATTGTTTATTCGAAACAAAAATTAATTATGTTGGAGATAAAAGTGATCTTTCGGATGAATGGATCTATGTAGAAAACTCGAATAATCTTTTAAAATTCAATGGCACCGTGTTTGTCTATCGGCACCTTGACGTTTTTAAAAATCGAGGGATTACTTTTAATATGTAATCCCACAAGATCTGTAATGTATTTTCAAGACATTGGCTTATTTTTATCAATTAATTTGCAAATGTGAATTTAATATTAAAATGGTATTCATGCGATTCATTAACATCATCTTTTAACCAAGAAGGTATTCAAACTTAAATGCTTTATAATATTGAATTCGATAGGAATTTTCGAGAGATCGTCTTTTTAACAAAAAACAATCATTAGAAGAACGCTGAAAAAATAATTATAGAAGTAGAATAAAACAAATTTTTGTTCCTGAAAGGGCAAAGTGTAAAAAACAAATTTTTGTCAACGAAGCACATCAAGTCATAGCATATTTAAGTTGGTTTCTTCTGGCATACCGATAAATTAACATACTCAAGGTGTCCTGAAAGGGGTATGAAATTCCGAGTAATTAAAATCAGCCGTCCTTACAAAGGGTTCCAAAGGCAAAACTCAGCGCAAGAATCTTATACTATATCAATTCAATCTTATTCAATTTTGAACCTCTATGTCATTATTAAACTCAATCACATTTACATGATTAATTTTTTTATAATTTTATAATGATATAAGTCATTTAAGTTATCACTTTTTAATTTTATTTTCGACTTCTCCGTAGAACAACTATTCATCTTTGAAAATATGGTAGATCTTGTTAGTCGATCGCTAGAGGGATTTGGACGTTCTATAAAAAAAATTAAAAAAATTGTTGATAAATATAAAACTAAGACATGCTACGAACTATTCATGCTACGTACTACTGCAACTACGAACATTTCAAGAATAATATTATTGTTATCTGCGTAGTATGCATAAAGTTTTCATTTTTCATTCAATTATTGCATAAAGTTTATTAAAATCCAAACCGCAAAAAAAAAATCAAGTACGAACAAACGAACTAGAAAAAAAAGAGAAAAAATAAATAAAGAATCGTTGACACCGGCCGACATTGGCTTGACAGACGAATCAAGTGTCTTTGAGCTGAATGTGGCGGCGGTGGTGCGTCCTTAAAACGTCGTTGTACGGAAGAAAAGAAGCAAGTCCGCTGTCTTGGGAGTAGGCGGCAGGAAAGGAGATATCTTCATCCGTATCAATTACTCAGCGATTAGATGGACGCAGATACGCTCTCTCTCTCTCTCTCTCTCTCTCTCTCTCTCTCTCTCTTTCGTTCGAATGGAACACAGTTGGCGAATCGTCGAAGCAAGTGCATCACAATCTTTCTTGTATTTTTTCCCTCTCTCTCTCTCTCTCTCTCTCTTTCTCTCTCTCTCTCTCTTTCTTTGGCTTGAAGAAAGGGGTAGCCAAGTCGGATTGCTGATTGACAGCGACGCCGAGCAGCCCTGATTCTTGAGTGAACGCTGTCACTCGCCAGATAAGAACGCCGTTTGCGGCTGCTGCTCCCTTCTCAAATATCTTAATGAGAGAAAGAGAGAGAGAGAGAGAGAGCTCGTCGCCTTAGGGTTCTACCTCCCTTTTCTTCTCTGTTCTTTTAGATCGTCGTATATAACGCTACGGGCTCGATCGTCGCGAAAGAGAGATGCCAATTAGACGGAATAATGGAGCGGCGCTCGCTGGTGGCGCCCAAGACGTATGCGCTCTCGCAGCTCTTGTCATTTTCATTTTTCTCTCGCCGATTACGCTCGTGATCTATGTACGCGCCACGGCCGCTTGTCATTTTTATCGCCTATACCATCCCACCTCGAGCTCCTCGATTGCCTCGGGTGAGCCTTTAATTGTGGATTCATTCTGCGACTTCAAGACTTCTCGCTGAGGCGAGCTTAACGAGCTCGACCACCACTGTCTCTCTCTCTCTCTCTCTCTCTCTCTCTCTCTCTCTCTCTCTCTCTCTCTTTCGTGAGATAGTTTGTTTCAATTGCACAAAGCGTTTGACCCTCATTATAAATCCTTGTATCTTATTTTAGAACCATCAAATGGATATCTGTTACGACCGAGATTGTATCTTCGGAGGTAAGGATAAAAGCTGACATTATTTTCTACATGATTATTTTATTCGGACAATTAATCTTTTTGATGGAATGATAAACAAAATCATCTACGTTTTCGGTTGATATTTATAACAATAGATGTCAATCCTTCAAATATAACATACTCAAAATCAATAAATCTTGTGTCAATAAATAGCAATAAAATGTAGCATAGAAATATCGAATAATATAATTGTTTATGTTGTATCAGTATTTCTGCCAACAGTATCGTTGTGGCATAGTTCAATTTCATTTCAAATTAATTAAAAAAGCCGCATAAATCAAATTTCGGATACATGGAACAAGACACATTTAAAGTTGGTAATAAATATTTTTTTTCAATCATGTCCGCATTTGAATAGCTTTCAGGATGTACATGCTGCCAGCATGAAAAATAAAAGACGGAACAAAAAGAAAAAAAGCTGTCGTAGCATCACCAAAAAAGGAGGGGGGAGGGGAGTAGAGAGCGTTTAATTAAATCCCATCGGGATGAGGAAAAAAAGTATGCAAACACGTATTCGCGGCGAAGAATGGCAAAGAGAGAGAGAGAGAGAGAGAGAGAGAGAGAGAGAGAGAGTAAAGGACTCTGCGAGAGCAACAAGTCCGCGTACAGAGCAAATCATTAAAATCAGAGTCGAGTCTGAGCGAGGCGGCGGTGTGTGTATACACAGAGGTGTGCGAAGGGATTGTCCTTCAATAATGTCACCTGGAAGCTTCATGGACCGAACAAAAAAAAGAAAGAAAGAAAAAGAGAGAAGGCTTGCCGACGCGCCACGCACAAGAAAGCGAAACTCCGCCTCGCAGCGACAACAAGAACAGAATGAGAGGGAGGCCTTTAAGGAGACGCGGGACATGTAAGACGCGCCGTAATCTTGTCGATCAAACAATTAACAATGCCGAGAGAAAGAGAAAGAGAGAGAGAGAGGAGAAGAAGGAGGAGGCGTCGTCGCGTCCTCTCTTAAAGAAGGAAAAAGGAGGGTGGGGGAGGAGGATGAAAAGGAGAGCGCCGCCAACGACTCGCGCGCCGGAGGTCCACGCGGCCGACGTCTCCTTCTCGCGTAGTGTCACTCGTTAATTATTCGTTAATTAGCCCGTTCGTGAAGCAGCAGTTGCAGCTGCGCTTCGCGGTGCCGAAAAAGAATGCGATGCGCGCCTGATCGATCTTTGATTCTTGTCTGACGCAGACGACTCGGCGGTGCAGGTACTGCTGCAGAGCTCAGAGTTGTTGTTTCCGTTTTTTTTTTCTCTTTCGGCTCTGCATAAGTCTTTTGTCTTATTATGCTGAGGAGATTAAAGAGAGACTTTAATGGGGCTAAAGTCTCGCTTATGACGTTTTTATGCATTGATAGCGTCAATATTGCCTATAGACGAAATACATAACGAGATGTACAATTTGAAAAAACATTATAATTGATAAGAGTTTCGAAATGGAACTAATAATATCATATCTCGTGATTTTTTTGATTTACACGATTATAGCGTTACGCTAGAATAAACTTATTGAAGAAGTGCTTTGTTTTGACATGCATTCATTCGTGAAATTTTTTTGGTAAAAAAAAACTGCCCATAAATTAATTATGTAAAACCAAATTTCAATACTGAAGATTTTTCCTTATCTATTTGTTTACTCAAGTTTCGAAAGTAATGCAGTTCAATAAATAAACTTCTGCAAATAATTGGAGATTATCACAACTTAAGCTCACCAATCCTTTATTTAATGAACAATTATTGTTCTTCATGATATCAAATATTTGACGCTAGATGGATTCTGATTCATTACCAATGGAACTAAAAAAGAATGTTACTGAAGTTAAAAATAATGAAAGAATTCAATCAAAGTGAAAATTCATCGTGCTATATAACTATTCCATTCTAATGGGAATGGCGAACCATGTCTGATAATATTTATAACATGTTAATTCTCAGAAACACAGTATAAAATTTAAACTAAATTTTATTTTAAAAATCGATACCTACAGATAAATCACGCAAAGACATTCGCATATTTGCGCGACACGTTGGCGAAAGCGAAGCGCTCGACACCCCGATAGCAGGTTGCCGATAGGCGTACGCGCGCTGGCTCGCTCGCGTCTCGGATCCATTCGACAGCTGAGTCGCGGCGTTCTTGGGGGATTTCCATACGCGTGCTTCGTCTCCTTGACCATATACGTGCAATCAGTCGTGCAGCAGGCAACACAGAGCTGCCTTATCAGAATGAGCGCATCAGTCTGTGAATTTTTACTTGATCCGCGAAAAGAGAGGAGAGAGAGAGAGAGAGAGAGAGAGAGAGAGAGAGTACACGTGACGAAGCTTGGCTCGAATGAAGGACACAAAGGGTACGCGCGCGCGCGCGCTTTCCTAGCTTTCTGCTGGCTGATGTATTTATAAGAAGCTGGAGGATTTGCATGGGATGCGCGGGAGCAGATCGCCGATAGGAGGAGAGAGAGAGAGAGAGAGAGCGAGAGAGGCGGCGTGTCTCGGCCCGATTCAAAGGCTTGCTTTGTACCATTATCCGGTGCCGGTGCAACAGCAGCAGCAGCCTCCTATATATTCCAAGAGTCGCCGCGATTCCTCTTTTCTCTCTGCCCGCGCCCTTTCGTGGAAATAAAGCGTACCGGCACCCTTCAACCTGTTCTCGCTCGCTCGATTCCCATCTATTGGGGACCTGCCGTTCGTTGCTCTTTCTCCTCTACTCACTTCTTTTTTTACTGCCTTGCCTGCCTGCCTGCCTGCCTGCCTGCCTGCCTGCCTGGCTGACTGCCTGCCTACCTTTTGCCACGAAAACATGCTGAACGCCAGCTACAACGCTGATTGGCAACTGACTTTTCGAGCGATAGCACACCGCGCGCTCCTGATTGCCATTGGGGTACCGAGGGTATGCCGTGACACTTTTAAATTTGTCAGAATGCTTGCTTGCGTTATCAGCTTGTGAACGGAACAAATTTTTCATGCGTTAATATGACGCTCCAGCAAGAAAGATTAAATAAATCTTTGATTGAAATTTCATTTTCACGGCAATTAACGTTAACATTCTCGAATTCATCAATCAAAAGGACGATAATAATATTCGACAAAACGTTATTCGTGGAGATTATAAGTGAATTTTAACGAATAGCGAGTGCAAAAGCAATTTGTACATCTCGGAGATGAGGGAGAGAGAGAAAGGAGAAAGAGGAAAAAGACAGCAGAAACTCAATTAATCAAGAAATCAAACGTCAGTGCCAATCCACCTGCGCCAACTGCCTGGCGAACAAAAGCCCAGCTCAAGAGAGGCTTCGTCTCGACTCGAGAGAGAGAGAGAGAGAGAGAGAGAGAGAGAGAGAGAGAGAGAGAGAGAGAGAACGAGAGAGCGAGGGACCACCCTCGCTCGATCGTGTCTTCGTTTCCGTGGACCACCGTGAGGTGCGAATCGGCAGTATACTATACAGTGGTGCTGGCATTTCGATGGCCCTCCGTCGACAATGAGACACGCGTCAACCGTTATCGTGACTTAGGCATCGATCTCGCGTCTCGACCTGATCCACTCACTAACTGCGCACGTTTTTGTGTTTGTAAAAGAAGGAAAAAAACGATTTGATGCTTGATGCGCATTTCTTATGAGCTGCTAGACGTATAAATAATACACGTGACTCTTTTCTTCCTTTTTTTTCTCTTCACGATGCTCGTCTCGTACGTGACTGCAACGTATATAGCGCGGATAGGGCGTTTATTTTTGGGCAAAATTGATTCGTCAGTCAATTGTAATATCGCCAAGGATAAGATCTGCTGTGTGATAACAACATCATGCGTAATCCAGTTTGTGTTTTTGTTGCATATGTTATTGATTTGCATCAATGACGTAGAAAACAAGAAATTTTATTATTCTGTTACGTGGAGAATTTTCCTAGCATGTCTGACTAAACCTTACTGTTACTACTTGTTTCTGTATTATTTTCAATGACCTCATTGGCTTTACAATTTGTCAACTATAAAAATCTAGACTATTTCTGATATATTTAAACTTTACTAATATCTTTATGAATATGTTTATTTCGCATTCTTAAAAAATAAACTATTAATTTATGTATTATAAATGGGGCGAAATTGAAAATACTTGTGAGTAATTTTTAAAAAAAACAGAACTGAATGTGTATAAATAATAATCATCATAAATATACATCCATACTCATGTTCATTGTTAGTGAATGTAAACATGTAATATAGTATTAATAAATTTTGTCAACAGAGGGATTCTACTATTGACTATAAAAAATTGGACGAATTATATTAAATTCGAAATAATAGTTATAGTGTCGATTGAATTCTTACATACGAACTAAATTATTTTCCACCATTACTATGTAGAAGTAACTAATTCATAGTCGTTAATCTGTTATTATCTAGATTATTATGGAAGAAAAATCGCGTACTGCTCTTAAAAAAGATTAATGAGCCAAATAAATTAACCGATTATTTTTAGAAATATGACAATTTGAAAAAAAAAATACAATTCACTCCTTTTCATACCTTATATAGGGAGAATTTCGGAAAAAAGCAGAAAATGATTTTTAGAGAAAAAAATGTAGAATATTTTGCCGCAAGAACCAAATAAATCGGTCGATTATTTTCAGAGATATGATGATTAGAAAAATAAACACATTTCACCCCTTTTCAACTCCTAAATGATAAAATTATAAAAAAAAAACCCGTCTTAGTGGGAATCTGCAATATATGACTAACCTTCCCTATAAATTTCAGTTTTTAAAAAAATATGGTTTTTACTGTAGGCTGGATATAAGATTTTTAGCTCTTATTATACATATATTAAGATATAAAGATTATCTTAATCATTATTGTCAAATCACATAAAGTGATATTAAGAATGTAGCCAGAAAAATATTTTTTCGTAGATTTTCTTGAGTGTCATGCGTCAAACACCTCGAAACTAACATTACTTATAAATTTTCGCGACGCAATAAAATATATTTTTGAAAAAAAAAATACGTAGAAAGTTGGTTGGAAAAGATAAAGCTAAAAAATATAGTTATTTGCAGCACGTGCAATCTGTCCTTGCTCGTATCTCTCCATTTGGAGTTGAGGTCCGACATGTTCGTCGACGTAGATTTTCTTGAGTGTCATGCGTCAAAGACCTCGAAACTAACATTACTTACCAATTTTCACGACGCAATAAAATATATTTTTGAAAAAAAAATACGTCGAAAGTTGGTTGGAAAAGATAAAGCTGAAAAATATAGTTATTTGCAGCGCGTGCAATCTGTCCTTGCTCGTATCTCTCCATTTGGAGTTGAGGTCCGGCACGTTCGAGGTAGATATGTAAACTCGCGAGGTCGAAGGTGACTGCTTGAAGATGCTGGAGACAATGTATGCAGATTCCCTTCCGCTTGGCGAACAGAGACATCTTCATATCGGCGTCAATCTCAATTTAAAAGCCACGATTGCGCGAGACATTGTCGTCACGAATGAAAAACAAGCGGCTCGCGAATATCGTGATGTGCACGTTTATTGTTCCGAGACGGCGATAAGAATTTCCGGCACAATTCCAGCAAAACGCTGCCTCTTTTCGCAGCTGAATAAAACATTTACGGTATTTCAACAATTCGAAAAAAAAACTATCTTGTATTCTGTCTTACATATTTATTCAAATCAAATGAACGTGTATAAATCATTGGATAGTTAAATCGAGATTTATTAGCGTAGTTTAATACGTGACTAGAAAAATACATGCATGCAGTGCATATTGAAATGTTTAATTAAAGTTCCATAATTGATCACGTCAATATTAATTCAGTTTCAACGAACTTTGGATTAACCATTCTCCACTTATTTATTCATTGACGTTCAATCAAATTTGCACTTATTTAAAATTAATCCGATATCGTTTAAATATACATTTCAACGTTTTTTTACGCTAATTAAATTCACTCTCAACGTAATATACGAACTCGAATCAATTTGTCATTGTATACTTGTATATAGAGCGTCGAGTTGAATGCATAGTTTATCGCTGTAAATAGAAATGTGTACTTCAATAAATAGAGTGTTATCGCACCTCGGTCAGGCATATTTTTATTGATTGTCCGTCGGCTTGGGATATGTAGGCGGGCAGGCAGGCAGCAACACACTACACGCACAATGTGCAGACTCGCGAGTAGCTATAGCTAATAGAGGAGTTATACGGTTGCCGGACGATGGCTGATCTAGCGGCCATTAGCCACGGGTAAACAGAGCGATAATTTACCCAGAACAGAGTTACTTCTTACTCTATTTTTGTTCTAATTCTTTATCCTCGGTTCTTCTTTTTTTTACAAACATTTCCTCTATTCGAGTTACGCCTTTCAACAATCGTTATTTATAAAGTTTACGCGGTAGAATCTGCTTTTATAACTCTAAGAAATGTAGCTTTTACTTTTCACGGGATTTACATTAATGCTCGAGATCGAGAAGTACCCTCTGTACTCCGCAGCATTTACATTCGAGTCGTGTAACTCTGAGGAGCTTTGCTGCGCGTACAACGCTCCGTTGTTTATTTGCTTTAATCCACTTAATATTTTTCATCAAACAAATTGATAATATTAGAAGCGATGGCATACAAAGCTTGAGGCTGTGGCGTATGTGTTTGTGTGAGTGTAAGCGCGCCGAGGGCCAAATCGTTAAACGTAATAATCAAAACTTATGGCAGCACACGTGTCGCGAATTTCTGGTTGGGGTCGACGAAAGTCCGAGAGAGACGAGAGAGAGGGGGGGGGGGGAGGATATTCGGGCACGTGTTAGCGCAAATCCCCTGGTGGGCCAATCAATGTGTACTCAGGGATGCAAGACACGAAAATAAGGTGCTAATAATACAATTTACGATTTTTTTCGGGAGGCTTGTCGTTAAGTGCCAGACATTTGTAACACGCCGACAATCTCGGGCAAAATGATAATTTTGTTTATCGACCAAGATGTATTTGCCCCGTACGTTCTTTTTTTTCTTTTCACTTATACGGAAGTAACGTCAACCGCTATATTCTCTCGTTGCGTCAAATTCTTTTTTAGATCAGAACGAATGAAGTTTGATTGCAAAAAATCACGAACGTTTGAAGTTTGATCGACACGTCAGTTAACTCGTGTTCCAAACGTGTAACATTGAAAGTTCGTTGAAGCAAAAAAAAAGAAGAGAGAAAAATAATGCAAATGATCGATCTAATGACTTCAATCGTCGCACGAACAGCAGAGCTGCGCACATCACGCGATGCACGTCGCTCGAATACGAATCAGCCGGCAAATCGGGCGATGCAAGTATAAGACTCGAGCAAGTCTATATGTACATCGAAATAGACGAGGTCGTTCGCGGCTGTGGCGGCGGCTGCTGCATTTATAAACGTATATCATTGTCGATTCGTAGCGCGGCGTTTGCCGACAATTAGCGTTGCATCACACAGACACAGAGACACGATACACACGCACACGAGACAGAGCTTTTAGACATGTGCCAGGAGCTTTCCGCGAAAGGAAAGACGCGCTCGGCATATGTCCACTATACAGACTATACTGCACGCCTATATGTTTGCAAACAAGGTCGAGCCAATGCTTCGCTACGTTACGTCCGTTCTGTCTGCGTCGCTTCCGTTTACCGCAGTGTGTCCTGCGCGCTAACCCAGACCGCTCATACTTATTCGTCGCGTCAAACTACCTTGCGTAATCTGTTGCAGCCACGCTCGCGCGGGCCTTTATTTATAGACGCTAATGATCTCGTAACTTGCCCGATTAATCAGGCTTTCATAAGCTGCGATTTTTAGTACAGCGCGGTTATTATCGGTGGTTGCTTACGATATCGACAGAGTTATAAGTAGAATTTTGTTGCATCAGACTGTCAAGTTTTGTGGTATATTTCGTAACTCGAGTCTAATTTGAGATTTTATTGAAATATTTTGTTATCGATTGCCAACTTTCCATCTTCCCATACTAAAATTGTACATTATGGAAGTGTTTGATTAATTAGCATGATACATTTCAATACGAGAAACGTGTGGCATATAGCCAACGGAGTTTTCATGGATGATGGAGTCCTGTAGAAAATCGAAAACGACAATCACGGCTTACAGCAGCCTCCTGCTGTTTCGAATGCAATTCCACGTCCATCTTACCTCTCGCTTATGCTCATTTGCACACTCTCTTTTCAATTTACCTCTTGTGTAGTTCTTTCAGACAATTTGAGTACATCAGTTGACTAACAGTACTTCATTCGTTAAAAAAAAAGAATCACCCCATGCACCCGAAATAAATTGAAAGCCTGACCAATCAAGATTTCAATTTATAAAATATAATAATTATATGGAATGGCAAAGTATATTTAATACGAATGCACAGTACGAATAAGCGAGCGAAAAGTCTCTCGATTCAAAAAGCTCGTATATCCAATTACCGAAATCTCGGCAAAAGTATTTTTATTCCTCTTTGCCATTTCCCATCTCTCCTCTCTTTCTCTCTCTCTCTCTCTCTCTCTCTCTCTCTCTCTCTCGTTTCTCTGCTTCTTTTTCATTCGTCTCTCTCTTTTAAAACGTATTTCTCCCTTCTATCTCGTGTCTCTCTCACTCGTTGAGAGTCCTCTTTTTCTCTCTCTCTCTCTCCCACGCGACTGCCACGCATACCGTCGTCCACTCTAATTTGAATGTAACAACGTTCCGTTCGGCCGCAACCCGATACCATCTCCGACTGGCTGGCTTGTGCTGTATGCTGCCGAGTTGCTGCTACCGCCGCCCCCTCGCGAAACGCGCGCGAGCGCACACACACACACACACACACACACACACACACACACACACACACTGGACAAAGGGAATATTATTATTGGAGCGCGCGCTCTCGTAAGCCGTGAAGGGCCTATGCCTTTGAAGTGGCGCGACGATCTTCTCTCTCTCTCTTTTTCTGTGCAGTCAATGCCGAGAAAAATGCAATGTCGATCGACTACTGCAAATGCACGAGTGCCGACTCGCTCTTTCTCTCTCGTTTAGGGCTTTTTCCCGCGTTTCACGTTGCGACACTCTATGGCCGCACACGTCAGAATTGTCGATTGTTTTGCGTATCGGCTCTCCGAGCTCGCCAGATTATAAGATTAAAACACGGACAAAAGGGTTCAAAGTCGATAGGCTATTTCCCTGCTGTTCGGCTCGACATATCTGAAAATAAAATCTTATGAAAAAGACGATGGAAATGGATGTAGAACACAGTTCTTTATTGGTTGTCGTATCGACTGAGAAAAGAAATTGGGCTGTGAAAACAAAAATTATTATCTTTACAATAAAATGTATACATTGCACTTCAACGGGCCAATTACTGTAGAACAATTAGATCAGCACTCAATCATCTGGAGAATCTGCATACACAAGAGGACAATGCGAGCATCTCACGCGCAGCCTCTGAGCGACCCATTGTGGCGCGAGGACTCGTTGACCGATCAATCAGTTGAGGAGAGAGAGAGAGAGAGAGAGAGAGAGAGAGAGAGAGAGAGAGAGAGAGAGAGAGAGAGAGAGAGAGAGAGAGAGAGCGTATACTGATGACGTCGTGCACGCGGAAGATTAAGGAGCCGCTTGCCACTGCTTCTGTATGTGTGTATATATACACGTACTCCTACGTACGCGCAGTGATTGACACCAGGCACTCGTTTCAAAATGCTAGACGCACTCCCATCGTACCGGTAGTCGCATGACTCGAATTCGCATAATTACCGTCTTTCCCGCGCTTCACTGTCTAGACGAGGCACTAGTCTAGAATTGCGATTGCCAATGCCTTATTGGTCTCTCGTCCAGGAAGACAAGACTCATGCCAAATTACCATGGCTGGACGTTAATCGGTGCGATGGGAACGTTTTTGTGCGACTTTTTTATGTTACAATGTTGACCTGTAATTTTTATTCTAATTGAGTGGCTAAAGGTTGAGTTTTCAGAAATGTGTACAACGATAAAATAAATTTTGATAGATAAATTTCTTTTGATTATATGTTGGTGAAGAGAATTGGAAGAGGGATTGTAACTTCCATCGGATCGGGGAAAAAAATAAAAGAAATTCAGCAATTCGATAAATTTGATAGACGAGCCCGAGCCTCCTGACAATTTCGACATCGATGGGACGACGCGACGCCGAATCAAAACTCTTTTTTTTTGTTCAATGCAGAAATGAAAATTTTGTCTGCTGCGTGGACATGATAATTACTATGTCTGTTACGTCGAATCTTTGTGGTGAACGACGACGTCAAAGACGGCTTGTGAAATGTGCATTCGAAGCACTTCAAATCCACACTCAAATTGGAGAAACCGAGGACTACAAAGAATATAGGGAAAAAAATTGACTGCCTTTATGCTCGTTTCATTACATCCTGTACGGACAAGTTTAACCGCTATCGAAAGATTGATCATATTGTCCTACGTCAATTAACTTTCGTTTGGTGCTCTCCTGATACTATTGTATTTATTTTTTTATTTTATTTTTCCTATTCGTATAGCGATACCGCTTTTTACGTTACCCCCCTATATTCCAGTATTTTTCCTGA
>JAWWMK010000032.1:10930204-10941546 GCA_035047105.1 Galeopsomyia nigrocyanea | reverse complement strand
TACGACAGCAAAACAACAAGCGAGTCAACGATATGAAGATACTGATGCTACGACAGCAAAACAACAAGCGAGTCAACGATATGAAGATACTGATGCTACGACAGCAAAACAACAAGCGAGTCAACAATATGAAGATACTGATGCTACGACAGCAAAACAACTAGTGAGTCAACAATATGAAGATACTGATGCTACGACAGCAAAACAACTAGTGAGTCAACAATATGAACATATTGATGCTACGAAAGCAACACATGGAATCGACGCAAGACTTATAATCGATAAAAAAACTGGACTTGCGAGACGTAAGTTATTGCTGAATTCAAAATTAGTTATTAAATGTTGATAACTTATGACGAGTTGAGATGAATGTCATCCTCAGTTGTAAATGTTGAAAGTCGATTGAAAAATCAAAACGACTTGTCGATCTGATGAGGGCAAAGTTTTTCAGGTGGAAGAAAAACAAAAAATTCTTTTTGCACCTGAAAAACTTTGCCCTCATCAGATCGATAAGTCGTTTTGATTTTTCAATCGACTTATTTCAACATTAATTATTAAAAAAATATTGAAAAAACATTCTTAAAGAAGCATTAACAAATATTTCATTTTATTCTGCAATTGTAGATGTACAAAATGTAACAGACTTGCAATCTTGACAGTTTGAAAATTTATACAAAACAACAATGAAATATTTGTGTGTATTTTTCGATTTTTAGCTATAGGATTTTTTTG
This sequence comes from Galeopsomyia nigrocyanea, assembly GCA_035047105.1. Taxonomy (NCBI): domain Eukaryota; kingdom Metazoa; phylum Arthropoda; class Insecta; order Hymenoptera; family Eulophidae; genus Galeopsomyia; species Galeopsomyia nigrocyanea. The sequence continues at coordinate 10,940,814 of JAWWMK010000032.1, read as the reverse complement.
TAGTAATCAGTAAACAAAAGTTGACATTTAAAAGTCTTTCAAACGAAACTTCAAATTTCATTTTTCGAACATTTCAGCACCAACTTATGATCATTCAATCCTCGATGATAAACGGAATAGTGATAATGAATTAACTCTCTATAGTAAATTTGCGTAAGTAAACTAGTTATAAAAGCAAACATACATAAATCAATGATAATAATGAAATATTACGCGTTAGTATGAGAGAAAGGTAAACATAAATATATGAAAAATAACACAAAGTTACTTTACTTTTTAGGGACAAATACTGTAAAACATTTAAAGCAGGATATTTTTGGGAAGATCGTTATAGACGCAATTTATGTGAAAAAACTGAAAATGGTATTCTGATAGATTTATGTTGTGACGGTTTGCACTGTGGTTGCGGTTTTTTTAAACTAAATTGTCGTTGCAAGTACGATGATGTTCAGAAGAAAAACAAATTTGGTAAAATATAAAACAATATTCGTGTGAATCGTTAATTATCAACTAGAGTATTGTAAAGATTTCGTCAAGGAAAAGCTCCTTTTTCCATTTTCCGATAAAAATATATAAATACAAATAAAAAAATCACTGTTACAAAACTGGTTTTAATGTAATGAATTGTTAATAATTTAACGTATTCCAATGCCTTTGCTATCCCTAAAACCTGTATTATATAAAATAGGAAAATATTTTGATACCTCGTAATCCAAATCGAATTATTATTTCTAAACATGTAAGCAGCACCTCTAAAAAGAGCACACAATTTTATGGGGTATACGCCACAAACATTTGTTTAGAGGTGGACATCAGTTTGGTAGCCGTTTCCCGTCACGGGACATTTGCCCCGAAGAAGTGTGGCGTCTACTCAGTCGGGGATCTCTTTTCGGATCTTTTGCACTTCCGTCGCGCGGCTCCAAAGTTATTCGAGCGTCCCACTAAAACGGAAGCTGCCAAATTTGTTTTCGGCCCGATCGTACATTTAAAAATGCAGTAATGTCCCCGCCGTTATTTATCGTATGCACATACCTTTTCTAAAATCTACGTCCCCGATAATTTTTTTCGCCAATAAAAATAGCATCCGCGAATGCACGAGAATCACAATATCTCACCCCGATTATCCGAATTTGATAACAACGATCGTCTGGATAATGAAATAAAAAAAAGAAGAAGAACGAAGAAATATCCCAAGCTAATAAACATCTCCTTTCAATAAAAGGCTCGTATCCCGCGAGTTACGATACGATAAAACAAGTCATTTTCCTTGGGCGTTTGCGATATAGCATCAAGCGAAAGAGACGTCCTTCTCTCATTTCTTCTGGGAAGAGGCATTACGGGCTGGTGCCTCGTAAAACTCGAGCATCTGGACCACACCACGCGAGAGAGCGCGCGGTCAGTGGCATCTAAGCTTCAGTCAGTCACACGCGTCTTCCTCTCCCCCTCCCTCTCTTACTCACTCTCTTTCTGCGCTCGTCGGATGGCCAACTTTTACGAGCGCATCACGCCAGATTTATACTTACTTAAGAAATCGCTAGTGCACTTTAACCCCAGGTTATGGGCCACCCCGAGCGCGCGATATCATCTTGATGCGCCAGTCCCGGGACCTCTTTCTCGCCTTTACGCGCCTTACGCCTCGTCATCATCTCCTTTTCTCTTTTGCCTCGCTGATCTTACCTTTTCCTCCTCCTCTTCCTTCCATGCTGATGCGCTCTACAAACTTAAAAAGCCATCTCCTTAGAAATCTTTAAGAGCTTGTTTTTCGCTTGGTTAATTTTTTATTGTTCCCTTATCTATCTCGTCGAAGGGTATTTTTAAATTAATGCACGTGGCGTTGTCTTTTTTTTTAATTCCTTCGTGTTGTGATTTACAATACTAATAATAGAACATACAGTGTTTTGAAACGGATGCGCAGTATCAAAACTGCACACCACCGGATACGTAGCAGTTAACGCATGAGAAAAGTATTTTATAGATGATAGTATAACATCATTCGAACGGAGCAGTGCGTAGATGATAAATCTAGCAATTATTTCTTTGTTTGCAAAAAAATTTTAGTTTATACTTTTACGAGATAGTATTATTATCGAACGCAGAAAGAACCTATATAACGCAGAAAATTTTGCTTTCTATTATTCAGTAAGTAATTTGATCTTTGAACCAGCACTGTTATACATATTATTATAGTCTTTATCGTTCACAAGTGTAGCTAATACAGTGAATCAGAAATATACGAGAATGACGACCAGTGGCATCAATATCTTCATTTTCACTGCAATCTCTCTTACATTTCCACTGAACACATACAGTTTAGTTGCAGAACATTGGTGGGGAACCACGACATTCAACGTTCAAGAATTGAAGTACACGTGGACAATAAATAATTTCGATTCGCTTCGCTTAGCTGAGACGAATGGCTTATCTTCACCAGATTTTTGGGCAGCCGATGACGAGGCTCATAAGTGGCATCTTTCTTTAGAAGAAGTCGACGATAAAAATGTCCATGGTGTATATTTAAATCCTAATTTCAACGATTCATTGAGAGTAAAATTTAGTATCTTTATTAATGGCGTCGAAAACTCTGCGTTCCACAACTTTACCGAAGGAGAACACTCTGGATTCCAGGTGCCCGTAGGTACTGGGTTTGATTTAATTAATATGAATAGTAATACAATAACTATTGATTGCAACATCAAGAAGGTTGACAAAGTAAAAAATAGTACAAGACGTTGCGAAGCACCTAGAGAACACGATTTACCAATCAGTGAACTATTCAACGATTACGAGTTGTTATTCAAGAACGGAAGTTTTAGCGACGTCACATTTTACATTACTTCGAAAACTATTAGAGCACATAAAGCTATTCTCGGAGCACGGAGCTCAGTTTTACTGGAACAACTGAGACACGATACCGCATATACCCGGGGATATAATCGCGATATTGTCATTGAAATTAAAGATACGGAGTTCGTTGTGTTTAAGGAACTCTTACGCTACATTTATGTAGGCCAAGTTCAACATCTAGATGACATAGCTCAGAAACTTCTGATTGCAGCACAGAAATACGATGTCAAAGGGCTCAAAAAATTGTGCGAGGAACAGTTGTGCAAAAATTTGAATACTCATAATGCCTTTGCCCTTTTAACTTTTGCAAATGAGCAGGATCTTCATGGATTAACATCTGTTGCTGCTAAATTTATTGCCGCGCACGGCTCGGGTATAGTACGTACTGATGAGTTCAAAGATATTGAAAGTAAGCTTAATAATTCTTTACTCAATGTGTTCCATGCGTACTACGATAATTGATCATGAATTGCGTACTTTGCTTTTTTATCCTATTTCTTTATCATATTATACCAATTGCAATGTATTACTCTAAAAAAAACATATGTTACATTTTATATGCTCTGAAAATTTAAATACATTAACGATTATCATGAAAACATGATATCTGTAATAATACTGCCAAATTGATTCTTAAAATAAAAATTCTTTCAGAAAAATTTTCATTTCATTTGCTTTTACCTTAACAAACATAATTTTGCACGCTGTCTTCATTCAAATCAACCACTTCAAATATGAATATTTTTTCAGATTTTCAATGAAAATAAACGCCCATGTCATAAACATAATACGTAGTAATCCAATTTTTACTGAACGGTTTTTTAAATTAAGTTGGAGACCTCTATATTTTTTTACTTCGTACTAATCAACAGTACCATTTTTATCAACCAAAATCTAAGAATACAGTACTTTTATCAAAGAATTTTTCTAGTTTTTCTTCTACAATTGATACCCATGGCTTCAAATACTGTTCTTTGGGTTTGGAATTAATTAAAAAAAACGCAATCAGGAGTATTTTACTATCCCTCGGAAAGAAATACAGGAACACTCGTCGTCGTGGCGCTTAAGTCCTCGAAGGGCAAAAACGAAGCGCACGAAGAAGGAGGCGTTGCGATATATCCGAAAGGCTGGCTCGTTCCGGATCGGCACGTATGTACAATCGTATAAACGTGTGCAGTTTGCGAGTTATTTAGAAGCTATCGCTTACGGGCAGAGAGAGAGCGAGAGAGAGAGAGAGAGAGAGAGAGAGAGAGAGAGAGAGAGAGAGAGAGCAAGCGAGCCATTAGCCCCGATCGCATTACCGGAGCCAGCTAATGGCCGGGGGCCGTGAGCTTTTCCTCTCTTTTGCCGATTTTACAGAGGCTGCTGCTGGCGCTGCTGCTGCTGCTCTCTTTCCTGCCTGATATACAGCGCGCAACGGCGAACACGCGCGGCCGCGTGACTCTTCCTGATAATACTAATTCCACCGCGAGCGCTAAGCTGAAACGTCGACTTTTCTCCCTATCTGCTACTGCCCGCCTACTCACTCCCGCTGCTGCTGCTGCTGCCCGGTGCGCTACGTGTATCGCTAATCGCCGCGCTCGTTTAACTTTTAACTCCCAAGCCTTTAATTTATCTACGCGACAATTTCATATTTATATGTATGTTATTTTATCTGGACGTTTTCTCGTAAGATACTTCTTCAAATTGCTTAGCGACATATGTTACGTTTTGGTACTCATTATTGGCAGGTACATGACTAATTTTACAATAGAAACATTCGATCTTTATGCGAACATTTCATAAACGCAAAGTTATAATTGTTCCATCATCACTATTATAAGAAAGACAGCGATAATGTATCGTCGATATAAATGCCCCATATCTGTTAGCTTACAATGAAAATGTTACAGTAATTTATGAAATTTCGTTCGTTTTTTAAAATAGTGCATATTGCTCCAAACGCTTGATATATGATCTAATCTAGTTAAATTTGTGTCATGAGCTACCGATAACTGTTTACGTAACGTTGAATCATAATGGTATTATCAGAAATAATCATTTATGGAGTATAGGATTTTTTATTTGTATTGATCATAAAACCAGAACAAATGTCATAAAAACTGTGTAAAATTAATACTGTATTGGAACAATTGAGAATCTTTTCGTGAATAAAAGTATCATCGAAAGACGTGTAAACAGGCAAAAACAATAAATGTAATATTTTTCAAATGAATCCTTTTTCATTTCGAAAAGCATTTAAAAACTGCACAACGACAACAACGGTGTAAGAGAAAATGGAAATTAAAAAAAGCTCGCACAGGAACCAATCGATGTAACACACTCGCGGCCACGCGAAAACACGTGTAGGTATACTCATATCCGCGAGCAATATCGACGATTATATGGTAGCGTCGAAATCGGCACGGAACGGTCATTAATTCCCGGCGCGTAAAAAATCAATGAACGGCCCATAAACAACGAGTGTGTGTGCGAAGCTCGAGCTCGCGCATTTCTGGCTTTCTCTCTCTCTTTCTCTCTCTCCTGCACTGCAAAACGCGTGTGCACGCAGACGGCAGCCATTTTCCAATTTGCAATTGCGATTCGCGTTTTTAATTATAACGAACACAATGGCGGCCGGCCGCGCGGGAATGGCATCCGGTCAGCCTCTCCTCTCATCCCCCCCGACGTATATATAGCCGCCAGCAGCCGCCGCCCGACAGCCGGACTCGGGATATTCCGTTTTCACGATAATTATTGTCGTTCGTTTATCTTTCTCTCTCTCGCTCGCTCGCTGGCTCGTTGCCTTTTTGCGCGCGCGACGCTGCTGCTGCATTTCGCTTGTGCTCTCAAAAAATGCATTTTCACTCGGATATGCGAAAGTCAGGCGTTCGTGCGAAAAAGTAATCAAATTTATTAAGTTATTAATATCGCGGTTATCGATTCGGCTGCGTCGTCAGATGAAAGAATTTTTTTTTTTCGAAGTCACGGTTATAAATTGAAAACTTCTCATGCAAATAGTTGGAGAAACGATCATGAAAATAATAAATTAAGAAAATCAGTGAATTCAAGTATCTTTCGAAATTGTCGTCCATTAATTACACTCGGAAATGTAGTATTTAGTTTAATCCGTAAACGCGCGTTAGAACATGAAAAGCTTTTATATTACAACTTCATTAACCAGACCCGTTACTCCATAATTTACGATGTACTTTGGCCGCTTGAAACTTGGTTTCAGATTCAATGTAAACGCGAATTAACACAGTATTAATAATGCAAGGTAAAATTGAAACCATGTCCATAAATAGTCAATTCAAAAGAAAAAAAAAGAAGAGGGGAGAAGCAATTAAATCAAGCATACATTCCCACCATTTCGCGTACATACTTATATAGGTGCAGTTTCACCTCTCTTTTTCTCCCCCATGACGCTGACGGCACACACATACACAAGATGCTCTCTCAGAGATTAAGCTTGAAATCCCGGCATCCTGTCAAAATTGAACGGTGAAATTCTAATTACGGCGAATTTCATTGGAGACCTCTCGACGTCTAGCTGGCGTTTATGCTTAAAGTGCGCTATCGCACTGGAGAATCTCGCTCTTCCCCCCCCCCCCTCTCTCTCTCTCTCACTCCCTCTTTAGCTCGCGATTCTGCCTATGTAACTGGCAAGAGGATGGCGCGATAAAACGCCGGAGAGCTCGAGCCTCCGACGGCAGTTCGAACGCCGACGAAAGCCTACGAGAACGCGCCCGTTAAGATTTAACGACGTAACGATTATGCCTCCATAATAGGATAATCGCTACTGTCGCCGATACCGATCTTTATAACGTCAAACGCCACGCGCACTAAAGTGTCACGCGCGGCACTGCTCCACTTTAATGAGACGCGCTGACCAAAGTCAATCTTATTCCTTGGTTTCTTTTGTTTTCTTCTTATCTGTACGTTCAGCCATTAATTTAAGTATTCGGTATTTCGTTTCGAGTAAATTTAATTTAAAATAATACAGTTAACCATCCAATCTTATCACTTCGTTAAAATTTATGATATTCGATGATTTCGTTATCGCGCTCAATCAGAAACGTTATATTATTTTGCAGTCTGCACTATTCAATTACCATTATATTGAATTATTCAATCAACAGTTATAACATTACTGCAAATACGATTATATTCCGAATCAATACCCAGTGTTTTCAGTTGATTACGAATTTCGAGCGCGCGACAGACGGGTACATCTTCTGTTTTTTTTTTTTTTCATTTTTCTAGTTTCCACTTTCGATCAAGCTCGTCGGCGGGACTTGTCTTTTTCTCTCTATCTCTCTCGGTCTCTGTCTCTGTTTTTTTTCTCTTTTTCTCGGAGTTCCCTCCCCAATTTCCCGGCCGATGTCCCGGTTATACGTGAAGTATACACAACGAGGTAATCCCATGGGCTCGCCGACGTTGGGAGTTTCATATAGAGGTTCGCCACGGCGTAGCCTCATATATAAGGATTTATCACGGCTAAGTCTCCCGTATATTGCACTGTACCGATCCAGCGTTTCCTACCCCGACGCCGTCGTCTCTCTCTCTCTCTCTCTCTCTCTCTCCTCTCTCTCTCTCTCTCTCTCTCTCTATGTTGCTTGCTTGCTTCTTTTTCTTCGGCTATACTCTCAACTTGCTAGTAAGGATCTCAGTGCTATACGCACGCTGGATATCATCCAAGCTTGCGATAACTATCTTTCAACTGAGTTCGTCATTAAGAGACACACAATTTAAAACGTTCAATGATAATTTAATCTGAAATTCACTACTCTATTTTAATTCGTTTAAAATCTCAGTTTCTGGAAACCAATACACTTTACTTTAGAAAATCCAACGTGAAATATTGTATTTTTTTTTCGCAAGAACAAGAAAAGTCAATGTTTATTTATTTTTCGCACTTTCGTATATTTTCCCTTTGAATTCTCCAGTAGAATTCTTTCGTTGTTTATTCGCGTATCGAACTCGAAATCTCCTCGCATGACGACGTTTTCATTCCCCGGGGATATCACGGACCGTTCACCTCTTTTCAAGCCTTACTGCACCACGAAACGCTTTTATTTCTTCGTGTCCCTATACACAAAACGAATCTCCGTGCAGTTCGATTTCACGTTTCTCTTTTTTCCTCGTCTCTCCCTCTCTCTCTCTCTCTCTCTCTCTCTCTCTCTCTCTCTCTCTCTCTTGCGAAGCATCTCGGAAATTAACTTCCCGATAAAAATACTTTCTTGAAATTGCACGACTCGCGCACCGAAAATAATTTGATACTTCGCAGCGTCGAGAAAATCTCTTAAAATCAATGAAGAAATTCTGTTCGAGAGCTTTGTTAGGAGTTGGCGAAAGGCAGAAGGAGCTTTGAATTCCGGACGTTTACAGTGCGCAAGAGCTTAGAAAAGCACAAGAGAGAGAGAGAGGGAGAGAGAGAGAGGGCAGAGCAAAGGCGACGAGAGCGAAAGGAGCACTTTGTTATTCTGGCTGCGGTGGTGCGCGGTGAGAGTGGAAAAGAGAGAAAGGAAGGGAGTAGTGCATCTGAATGGCGAGCGACTCGGTAGCTCCATTAATCATGTTTATAGCGACCCCCGTGTCGCAAGTCACTGTTGCACTTCGTGTAAAAGCACGTGCCTATGGCGCTATACTCGCGAGCGAGCGAGCGAGCGCGGCCGATTGTCCTTAATGGGGGTATCGGCTCGATTCCCACTTTGCCTTTTTGCCAATCGATTCTGCATTTGCAACTGTAGATGGCGACCTTTTAATCACTGAAATATTATGTCCAAAAAGTTGAAATTCATGTCGACTTTGCCCATCTCGTTGAGATTGTTCAATAATAGTATAAAAAAATTTATGCGATAAAGTCATGCTGGCGAATCTAAAAGAAATCTGAAGCAGTTTGTCGAAGCAAAACAGTAAGATTTCAAAGAAAAACAGAGGGTGCGTCGAGGAATGAGGAAAAGCCAACAATAACGGTGTGACATCGTTGATTCAATAAAGCATAATATCTGGCCCGAAATGGAGAGACCCTCGCTATAATACTTTCGCCCCGGCTAACATAAGTCTAGGCGAGGGAGAGCGACGACGACGTCGACGACGACGACGACGACGACGACGAGGAAACGCGTGTATAGGGGAGTTGGTACCCGCGCCATTGATACCGACATAAATCACAATAGGAATTTGTATTACAGTTGCCGAGAATGGTGGATAGGAAATAAGGAATGTAATAAAGAAAATGGTCGAATGGAAAAAGGTCTCTCTTTCTCTCTGCTGGTGGTAGCTCTGTGTGTGTGTGTGTGTGTGTGTGTGAGTGTGTGTGTGTGTGTGTGTGTGTGTGTGTGTGTGTGTGTGTGTGTGTGTGTGTGTGTGTGTGTGTGTGTGTGTATGTATGTCTGTGGGTATGCCAGTATAGGCAGGGGCTGCTGCTAGCTACTGCTCCTTAGTCCGAATCTTTAAATCCCCATGGCTCAAGCACAGACAAAAAGTAAAAGAAAAAAGGAATCCTTCGTCCGATGCTACTCTCTAGCTCGAGGAAAAGTCGTTAATAGCGCTTTTGCTTTTTTCTAAATGCCCTCGCTGATTCGGCTTTTCTTTCCTCTCTAAGGCGTCCTCCACCCTTGTTTATGTGTGGATTTCTGGCTTTGTTTCGGCGTATATCTCACAAATTCTTGACTTCTCTTCTTTTTTTCCCCGCGCACTGTAATTACTATCATAACTTTGTACGAATATGGAATGTCAAGTTTCACCAGAAAACAAAAACGTTGAATTCAGTGAAGCTCAGTTCGTATATACAACTTGCAAAAGCAATTCAACCGCCGGATACAGAGGCAGCTTTGTGGTTGGAAAAAAAAAAGAAATTCGCGGTACGCGGGCAATAAAGCAGCTTCTTGAAAAGGAACAAATAAGCTATACCTATGTACTATATACGAAACTCGAAAATGAAAATGCAGAGCGCTCGGCAACTCGAAAGCTCGCGGGAGCGAAGAAGAAGAGAGAGAGAGATAGAGGAAATGCTTTGCATGCGTTGAAGAGCGCAAATGAAACTCTCTCGCTAGCTCGGCTCGGGTGCGGGCGCGCAACTCGCTCGTCGGCACGCGAAAAGGAGGTTAAGGGGGTGTGGATCGGCAGTGGCGCGTCGACAGGGGCGAGTCTCTAGTGCTGTGGGAGGAAGGTTTCTCTCTCTCTTGCTCTCGCCCGAGGAATGGGGAATTGTAATGAGCAGCCCGACAGTTACAAATGACAGGACGGAATTCGCGAGAGCAGAGCGGCGCAGCAGCAGCACCACCAGTAGTAGCTACCTCGACCTAGGGAAAAGCCATCCTCTCTCTCGTTCTCTCGCTCACTCGCGCATGCACCGTTCCATCTCATTTTCACTCTCTTTCTTCTTGTTTTCGAAGCGTTTTTGCGAGATTGCGCGCCTTTTTTTTCGCTTTTTTTTTCTTTCTCTTTCTCTGCTGTACCCCCACAAGTGCCTGCTTTCGCTCTGAATTTCTGCGTTTTGTTCCTACTCGCTTGCTCGCCCACAGCACACACCAGCAGCTGAAATACGAGTGCTTTTCCTATGTGTGCAACGCACAGAGAAGCTAATTTTTTTTCCATTCGTATACTTTTCAAAAAATATAATTCGTTTGTTATTTTGACGACGAGCTGTAGAAAATCAGCGAGTTATCAACGATTAACCGTCTCTCTCCCTCAATTCAGACATGCCCGACTCGAATTTTCATCAGCGTTAAATCCTTTCACGGCACACATACGAGAACGAGCTTTGTGGGCGGGCGGGG
>JAWWMK010000032.1:10908987-10923721 GCA_035047105.1 Galeopsomyia nigrocyanea | reverse complement strand
ACAACAGATTGTCCTGAAGAGGGATCACTTCGTGATCCGAAACGTTGACTTCTAGTTAATAAAATCTGCTCCATTTAAATAATTTGAGTTACACCTATTTACCTTTAATTCAAAATGATGTTAATGGAAAATAGATGATAGCATCGATTTTAACTTTTTTCCGTTTGAAAGATTTATTTTAAATTTCGAAACTCGTCAAGTTTTTACTATCAATTGGATTTTGAATATAAGGAGAGCAATTTGAATACCGGATGATCCTTGAGTATTTGCATTTGAAATTAAAGTATCATATAGAAATAATTTCATTATAATTTAATAAACGTCAAATTTTCAATGAAATTTCAGAGCTTAGTGACATTTTGTGTAATTGAGAGTAACAGTAATAATTGAGAGCTTCTATTCATACAAATTTATCACAATTAAATTAGCGGTTTTTTATGAAAAATTAATAGTAATAAAAGCTTTAAGACAATATTTTCTCTCAGTATCAAATAAAATTATTTCAAAGACAAGCGCAGAGTAGTGTGAGAGTCGCGCAGCAAAGTCGTCGTCGTCGTCGTCGTCGTCGTCGTCGTCGTCGCGAGAAAATCAATAATCGATCAGCTAGGTTGGCTCTCGAGGCCGCGCAATAAATCTTTGGCCTGGGCGAGGTAAGAGAAAGAAAAAAAAGGAAGGAGAGTTGTTTTAAATAATTTAGCGTCGGCGCCCCGCTTCGTCGTCTCTTTCGCTCTCGTGTGCACTCAGCTCTCCAAGGCAGCTCGAAAGGCTTAATGACGCCGCGTACCATCTGCGCCCAATCGCGCCATGATTCCCCAGTTTCCAAGCTTACGATTGCCTCCCTCTTTTCTCGGATAGAGAGAGAGAGAGAGCGAGAGCGAGAGAGAGAGAGAGAGAGTACACGCCGCGGCCTCCTGCACTCGGCCTCCATTAATCACCCCCTTGTGCACCCTCTCCCTCTTCACTTCTCCCACTAGACAGAGAAAGCGGCTATCTTTATACTTCCACTGCAAGAGAGCGGAAGAGTTTCTTTTTCCGATAAAAGGGGGGCGGCAACTCGCAAGCTCGCTATATACCTTATACCCCGATACAATTAGTGCTAGTGATTTTTCTTGCTGTCTTTAATCTGCTGATTTTTAGCTAGCGCACGCTCAGTAGAATGGCTAAAGTATTAAAGTCACTATATTTCTCAATAAATTTTCCCAATTGAAATTTCGAGCTTTTTATTTGATGCTTGTCTTCATTCCTCCAACTTTAATATGATTTAACCAATACTTGGAAATTTTTACTTTTTATACCGAACTAAAATTACCCTTCAGAAAACTTCTCATAAACAATTGAATATTTCAATAAGACGAAACTTTCACGTGGAGGGAGCAACTATAACAAAAGCATAAAAAGCATTGAAGTTAGCCAAACTCATTATACTCGCGCGTTGGCTCATCAATAATTACTTTTCCACGCAAAACTTCGGTTAGCAATAAATAACCGAGGTAGTCCCGGGGATAAGAAAAGGCGCTGCCGCCGTCGGGAAAACTCTCTCTCTCTCTCTCTCTCTCTCTCTCTCTGTGCCGAGCTTTATCCTTCCGTAGCATTCTCTTTCTCTCTCTCACTCGCGCGCGCACAAGTATTTCTCGCTCGTGTGTGCGTTGCGCGTCGGCAGCATAAATTGAAACAGATGCGAGTTGCCGAGAGTTTTTCGCTACTTCCATCCCTGGAGAGAGAAAGAGAAAGAGAGAAAGAGAGAGCTCGCACCACTTCCCTCTCTCGGCCAGGCTTAACAGTATTGCCACTAACGGAGGAAAAAAAGGCAAAAACAAAAAGAACTGCACGACGACGACGACGACGACGACGACGACGACGACGACGACGAGCGACGAGGAGAGGACAAAGAGAGCCGAGAAAAAAGTAGACTGAAACTTACTCGTCCTCCCCGTAAGCTATATAGCTCGCGCAGCCATAAAGTAATTAAATTGAACTTTCTTTCCAAATCGTTGCTAGATAAAAAGAGAGAGAGAGAGGAAAAAGTCTCGTTAAACGCAACGTGAATGTGAATTACATGAAAATTTGACGAGAACGCTGATGAATAATAAAAAGAAGAGATAGGCAATTGCCATGATCCGATATCCCTCTGACAGATCGTCAGGAAAATTGAATACGTTGGCCGTGTTCCTTCCTGCTGCGAGCTTGGAGTTCGAATGAAAGATTAAAGCAGCACGATGAGGCCATAGGGCTTAGAAAGTAGGCAGAGAGACGAGCAAGAGGGTGGCTTTTACGATCCAGCACTGGCTTTTCCCCTCCCATCTTCTCGAGCGAAGGTGCTCGTTCATTGATAGCCGTGTCGCCGCGAAGACGAGCGGCCGCACCACCCGAATGTGCCGCGAATTCCGCTCGCTGCTTCCGCCGAGAGAGTGTCGTTCGGTCTTTATCCGCCTTTAATTGGACTAATTCATGCGGACGACTTCCACGCCTCTCTTTATCTCAAACGCCCTTTTCATTTGCTCGCCTGCTGATAAGATTTTTTATGGCTTATCAGTTTCTCCATTTTTATTTTTTTTACTCCGGTTTACAGTTTCAACGAAAATCGCTTCTGTCGATTGAATAACTGTTTTCCAATAATTTTTTTTTTCGTGGTTCGAGTTGAAATACATTTGACTACGATTTCTGTAGAATTTCTTGTAATTTCAACTTTTTACCGATAGAGTGGTAGCCATATATTTTATTCTATACGTGATAGAAATATTCAAGCATATGTTATAGATATGTTCAAAGTAGATATGTTTATATCAAATAATATACTTTCATTTGATTTTACGATAATAAATACTAAAGGGGGTTAAATAAATACAAACGATACGCGTTAAAGAAATAATGCTAAAATTAAACTTTCGTTCAACTCAACTTTTATTTGACAATTACAAAATCGTTACTGCTCCGGTCGAGCAACTAACTTAAAAGGAAGAAAATCGAAGAGCGCAATAAACAAAAATCGCAACTGTTTCATTGCCAAGGTAATTGAAGAACAAAAAAACAGAATACCGCGAGCGTTACTCGACCACCCGTCCGCGATAGAAATGATCACATTTTTACTCGCCACGTATCCAATTGTTGGAAACCAATAATCCTCCAATTATTGTACCGAATCGGTCACGGCAAACCTCCTCATTCATACCTGGTAACGCTCGCAAGTACATAAATAGTAAAACATTTTAATTTTCAATTTTTTGATTTCCAGTAAAAATAAATGAATTCAATAATATAAAATAATCGCTTTTTACAATAAATCGAGTCGGTAACAGTGGATTTATGTTCGTACTTCGATATCCTCCAACTAATGAAGGTTTGGCAAATGAACCAATTTAAAAATAAATAATTGTTAAAATATCTTGAATATTTTTTGAAAATATTGAATGAATGAACCTCAGCTAATATTTTAAAGGTAAACTAAGCAATCATCCAACTAAGACAATATGCTCTCGTAGGTTTGCAGCAGCGCGACCGTAGGAAGTTCATTTGCGTGTAATACCAGCGATTAATTATCGCCGAGGCAAAGAGCGCACGAGCGAAGCTAAAGTTATATACAGCACGAAGACGGACACCGGAGAGAGCGAGCAAACGAACGACAGGGACTTGAGCAAAGATGCGCATTCGAGCAGAAGAAGGTGCAGAATGTCACAGTAGAGGTGTTCGAGGGCGCGAAGTTGTAGGCCCATTTACGGTAAGCGACGGTGCCGTGTAAGCGCGCGAATACAAATTTGTTTGCACTCGAATTCCATGCCTTTGGCGAGAATTTATGCGGCAAGAAGAAGAAGAAGAAGAAGGGGAGGTGGGGAGGTGGAAAGAAGGGCTCAAGTGTCCTGCTCACACTTGTGTCGCTTGTGCGCACCAAGGGCCTTATAACAGGCCTTCTCCATTTCACGCGCGGCGTGTTGCTTATATACACACCATATAGCTGGCGAATATCGCGTGCTCACGACGACGACGGCGACGGCGACGACGACGACGACGAAGCAAGCAGCTCCTTTTTGCATCACGCGCGCGTATCCGAGCTGCATCGCTCCACGAGTAATTAGTAAGAGATCTCTCGTTGCTGTGTGCCTCACATGGACCCCTTTTTCGTTTCGCCAATACATGCCCAAGAGCCGCAAACTGCACAACACATTTTTTTTATTCTTTTGCCTTGGCGCATACACGCGAGAGAGAGAGAGAGAGAGAGAGAGAGAAAGAGAGAGAGCAATCTACAGATATTGACCTCGTAGCGAGGGAACATTGTATCTGCGCCGTGCCGATCAAAATAAAGATTGAGCTGCTGGCGCATGCGACCGCGACTTGTATCGTGCAGCGCGAAAGAAGAATTTATTTTTGTTGTGCCGTGTGGAATAATTATTTTGATGGCGGCTGATTCATCAATTTTTTATATCAGATGAGCCATAGTAGGTACATGAAATTAGTTAGATAAACGGATTCGTGAAAATGTAACAATTTTACCTCAAAATCATCTATTAGATATATCGAGGTTAGAGTAATTTTTATCAAATGTATATTATGACATCTACTGTAGTGTACTGAGAAACAGTTTCAATATTTTGAACTCAAATATTCATTCATCTACATCCAAATATTTTCATATATGTCAGAAGAAGACCGATGTGAGACTTTCAAGTAGAACAGGTCAATATGGTCAGACATGCACTTGGAATGATTTAATTAGTGAAAAGCACGCGCGCTCGCGCGTGTAATGTATCGATGTATAAAACACAAGTAAAAAAAGGAACATTATTAACGTGTACCTTCCATGCCTGATAATTATTAATTTAATTGTACATCAAGCCAAGGCACGTCAGGCAAAACACGCAAAGTTGCGCGCAAATCGCTACGGAAAAAAAAAATTTTTTGCTCACGGCAACATCGTCCCGAGGCGATCAGCTCAATAATTTACGTCCGATGAAGAGATTCGCTGGGTTCTCTCGAAGCAAAGCGTCTGCGCGTCAAATGAGAAGATCGCGGCGGCAAGCAGCAGCAGCATCACGAAATTCCTAAAGAGGCGAACGCGAGGCGGCGCTGTAACGCGATACTACCGTAATTCACGTTGGTTTTACGCTTTATGCGACGCGGCGAACATGCACGTTGCGCGCTCTCTCTCTCTCTCTCTCTCTCTCTCTCCTCTCCGCGAATTTACGGGGGATCCAGCGGCGACGGGACAAAACATTCGTGACCGAGGCTTGATGGACGCCTCACCGGCGCTGGATTAAACGCCCGCCGAGAGACAGAGAGTTTGCAAAAAAAAAAAACGGAGAGAGGGGACGCGTAAAAAAACGTTCGCGAATATTGCGCGGCACCCAGTGCAAGAGCCCGCGAAAATGCTGCAGCTCTGTCATTCTTTTCTCTCTTTTGATGGACTGCTGTGGGTTTTCGCGAACGCGCGCGCGCGCTATTGATGCATAGACCTTGTTGGTCGTCGAGCTTTGTTTTTGTTTTTTTTTCTTTCAAATGTGCTTTTCTTCCAAGCAGTGCTAATTGGTATTAGTTATTTGTTGACTATTAGTTAGTGACTATTAGTTATTTATTTTTTTGAAAAAGATATCAGTTTTATAAACAAATTGGATTGTTTATAACCATTGAAATCTTAACATTACTGTAATTTTAATATTTTTCATTTTTGATAAAAAAATATTTCCTGCTACTATATGTTTCAGTAGTTAAATTGTTATTTTTTAAAAATGATTTTTATCCAACCCTATGGTTTTTGTCATCATTTCCCTACAATTTGACCTAAAATACATTCGAAGTTCGAGTAGTTATCTACTTCAACTCACTTTCATAGATAGCATTCATCGACGTGCGGGCAAATCGATATTCACCCTAACCTTCGTACTACACCGGAAATGATACTCATTTGACATTCATAAACACAAAACAGTTTACGCACGCCTAGCTAAGCTTTCCCTTCACATTTTCTCAATAACTTTTATGCTTAGTAAAATCGCCAAAAAAAGTATACATAAGACTAAGAAATTGTCAACAAGTTGAAAGTCAAAAGTCAGAGTAAAAGAGATATATGTTGTTAAGTTAGATGTTACTCAATATCTAACTCAACAACATATGAAAATTGGAGGGTGCTTCTAGCTATCCAGATAATTATAGAAAATAAAGAGATTATAAAGAATTGTAGTCGTTTTTCAAAATAAAATATGATACTTGTACTGCGAAAAGATCCATTTGATGTATCGTCAACGTTATTTTTATTCAATGTTTGTTCTGACATCTGTTGGAATGTGATGCAAAAGCACTCGGATATTTCGAGTTCATATAATTAATAGTCATGTATTTTATTTTTGAATCGAAAAAAATAATAACACATTCCAAGTAAATATTTGGTCGAATTTTAATATTTTTCGTAGAACAGAATTCAAAAGCTACTATACGCACGAATCAAAGTAGAATATTTGAAAGAGCAATTTTTAACATAGAAGCATTTCCTAAAATTTCACAGCAATCTCAAGTACATCTCGCAAGCTCAATTCCACCAGGACAAACAGACAATTCAGCACCATCGCGCTCCGCGCCGTCCGAGCTTCCTCGCGAGTACCCTGAACTTCTCTCCGGCGAAGGTAGGAGCAAGAGAAGGGTAGAGTGGGCAACGGGCGGCGGGGTGGGCGGCTGAACGTCTGTCTGTTGGCTGCCAGCGAGCCAGTCAATCATTACATGCCGCGCAGGCGCCTGGACGACTTCTCTCGCTCTCTCTCTCTCTCACTCTCGTTCCCTCTTTTTCGCTCGACTTTCTTTGTCTATACCTTTCTCTCTCGCGAGTTAGTTCACCCTTTGCTTCTGCTACAAGCACGCTACAACGCCGCCGCCCATCCTGCATATTTAAGCGACCTGTCTTGCCCGTGCAGTAGTTACAACCTCCTCCTCCTCCTCCTCCTCCTCCTCCTCCTCCCCACCTCCAACCCCTTCCTCTCTTGGTTTCGCTGTGCGCTTTTGTGTGTACATCGCCGAGAGAGCTTTTGCTACGAGAGCGAATTCGCGAGCTTTAAAGTCCGCAAGCTCCGCTTTTGCAAGCCTTTTTTCGGCCATTCTGCTCTTTCTCTTTCTCTCTCTCTCTCTCTCCTCTCTCTCTCTCTCTCTCTCTCTCTCTTGCTGCTACTGCCTTTTGTCTTTGCAAGCTCGCGAGCTTCTCTCTTTTTACGCGATATTCCCTTTGTTTGCGTCAAGCAAAACTAGCCGGGTTTCGCCTATATAGTTTCGTGCGCGGATAGAAAGCCATTCGTACGCCTCGCGCTTATATATTTTTCTTTTCTAGAAACTCGCCACGCGCGGCCCGTTAATTATTTCCATGACTTTTATAGAAAATTATTCCATTCGTATATAAATATGAACTCGATTTTACGTTTATTTATAAAAACAAAACAAAAATGCGAAGTGCACGCGTTCTTTCGTAAGCCCGTCGCGCGCGCAAGTGGTAATTGAATGACTTTGAGAAACGAATGTATAAGTGATTGTCGGATATATTTCATTCTGCTGTAATAATGGATAGATCAAATAACTTTGACATAGATCTGTGATTTGAATACCGTTAATGATATACCCAGTCAGAGATGTCATGCTATCGCAGTATACACCGCGAGAGAGAGAGAGAGAGAGAGAGAGAGAGAGAGAGTCAACTGAAAATTGTAAAGTCATTCACGTAATTTGTAGGAGTCATGGACTTCCGGAAGCAATTTAATTAATTTCCCGAGCTGACGTTGCGACAGCTCTGTGTCTATCAAATGATTAAAACTAATGCTAACTATGCTACGTCATTTTTAACGTGTAATCCAATATAGAATATTATTTGGAAAAGAGAAATCATTATGATACGTAGAAAAACCGTGAACATTTCGAAATTAAAGTCTTGCGTGTGGAATTTACAACACCAGTAGAAAAAACTCGGATTAAATTTCAACGATAATCCAGCAAAGCGTAAATTTCACCAACAACATTCTAAAAAAAGTAGCAACAATTTTTTTTTCTCGCTCTACAACTATTTTTCCCCGCTGAAAAAGAATTCATGGATTTTTTCCTTTGGAAAAGTACAAAAAAGCTCCGCACGAGCATAGAGGGGCGCCCCCGTCAGAGAGAAAGAGAGAGAGAGAGAGCCGGACGTAGGATGCCCGAAGCCATAGCCACTGAGCCGCGGGGAGCGAGGATCGGCTGGATGAAAAGCTCGCGAAGCGCGTGCGCGGGCGGTGGGGGTTGGGTTAGCGCCGTCGGGACTCGCCAGCGCGACGACGACTGCTACTGCTACTGCTGCTGCTGGTGCTACTGCTGCCGCCGCCACCGCCGCCACTGCTACTATAGTGGGAGTGCAGGCGTGTGTGTTATCCTGGCTACCGAGCGAACGAGAGAGAGAGAAAGCTGAGCTTTCGTGCGAGAAAGAGAGAGAGAGAGAGAGCGAGAATCGAGGGGGGTGTTACTATGGTTACGGCGCTCGCGCCTTGACATTGACAAATGGCTGAGCAGAGGGGTGAGCCCGAACGAACGAACGAACGAACACAGCGCCGCTTTTACATATGCAGGGACACCCATTTGTCCGAAAGAGAGGCTAAGAGCCGGAGAATTCGAAAATTTTTCGAAAGGGATCACGCTTAAATACAGCGCGCGCAAGCGACAACGACTCTCGAAAGAGAGAGAGAGAGAGAGAGAGAGAGAGAGAGAGAGAGAGAGAGAGAGAGAGAGAGAGAGAAGAGAGAATAGCCGGGTAATGGAGAAAAGGAGAGATGACGGGCGTTTTGCACGAAATGGACTTTTTATGATCCGCAGAGGGGGTTTATGAATCTTCAATTTCTTTTTTCCTCTCCACGGCAGAGAGGGTTGAACAACAGCCGCTTGATTAAGAGACTTACGTATATAATATATCGATTGGCCTACGAACCGAAAAGACACACACCAGCCGCAAGTATAGGGTTTCCGCTCTCTGGCCCAGTCGCGCACCGCCGAGTCACAAACAAATGAGACACATGCGTCGCGGTGTGTTTCGCTCGTTCCATCTTCGATACTTAATCGTCGACCGCGCCGCCGAAGAATATAAATCGATCGGTCGGTCAAGTAAAAGTGGCAGCAGCCTGAAAAATCACGTGGAAAAGTGAATAAACATAGAGTCACGAGGCAAGAGCAGCAGCAGCAGCAGCGGCAGTAGCGTAATCGCGTCCCTGGAGAGTAGAACGATAGCACCCTTAGCGTGAAACGCCCTCCCCAGCCGTGCAACCCGCCACTCCCTTGCGCGCCTCTAATATCTCATTACCGCGGCCAGCAGCAGCACCACCACCAGCAGCCTGCCATTACGAGATTGTTTGCTCCCGGCGATGCTTTATGGCCCTATGCGCCAAACGATCGTCCGTCGAGTCTTCGTCAGCGATTCGGGAATAACTAACCAAAAAAAAAAAATAATACAACAACCGTTACGCACTTCAGCACTTGACTATTTTTCGACTGAGGGTTATTTTTTGTTGTTGCAAGGCTCAACCGACCAGAAGTATGGCACTTTTTGCTGAGCTTTTTTTTCCTTTCGCTAATGGCATATAAATCAAGAGGAGCTTCGATATGTTCTTGTGCGCATAAAGGATACTATTCAAGCAAGTCGATTGGATTGTCTCGGCGTGCGTTGTAAGTGCGGTCTCGTTTTTTTTTTGTGCTACGTCAAGTAAGATTGAAGATAATCGAGATTTATTATAAATCACTTGAAATTATATCTTTCTAAAGAAAAATGTATTTTAGGTGAGGATTTAAAAAAAAGAGTGAATCTTTATAAAACCTCCGCACAAAAAAAGTCTGACGTGACATTAAGGTACTCTTACATAATCGATAAACTAACTAAATATAACCATTGTGCTGTCACTTTCCGCGCGCTTGTAAAAGAAAAAAAAATGACTCCGCGTCGTCAATAATTGGTATCTTTCTTAAAGCCAGCTCGCGAAGCCGAGACGATACGCGTGTAATAAGGTCCATTTCCATGGAATAGCCATCAGCGGTAATTGGCACGAAGCTGCCGCCACTACTACCACCACCACCCCCTCTCATATTTCACAAATGGCCAGGGGACGCGACGTTGTGGTGGTGGTGCTGCTGCTACTGGCGTTCGACTCGCAAACGAGAGGAGGCGCCATCGACACCCTTTATTTTATTTTTTTTTGCAGCGAGCGCTCTGTACAAGCGTAACGAGCTCCCGAATCATCATCGACGGCTCCGCTAACAAACCATCACGACCACGTTTTATCGAAAGAGGCGTCCCGAAAAACTTATGCTTGTAGTTTGTTATAGCCACGGGGCTGAAGTCGTTAACTCTGATGCTCAATCGATTGTCAAATTAACTGGAATGTTTTGTGTCTTATTTGCTAATTTAGCTGAGAAAAATTTATTTCGAGCCTTTCTGTGCAATTAAATTGATGTCTCTTGTACGTTTAGTTTGGTTTTTTTATCAGACGTAATTATTTATTTCCCCGGTTGTAACATATGCGTATGCACTTACCTTTTTAATGACAGGAAAAAACTGCAGAGTCATTCGACGTAACAGAGCTCATTGTCTTTGTGTTCCATCAAATAACGATTTTTCTTTTCATTTTTTTTCCTCATTTATCGAGTAATGTCTCTTTGGTCTTCAAGTAATTTATTGCAATGACAACTCTTTAATAAATATTTACTCTCCAAATATATAAATTCATTTTAATGACGAAAAAAAACTGATAAAGAGAAAACTTTGATAATTTAAAAAAAGCAAGTAAGAAAAGGATGAAATAATAGATGTGGGAAAGTAAGGAACGGGAAAGAGAGTGAAATAATTGCAAAACAGCGTATGTACACAAGATGTAGCATTTAATGCTCACGTTTTTCAAAAAACACTATACAATGGACACTCTTCTAACATAGACCACCATGACATCGTCATCCTTTTGTTTCTCTCTTTTTTGTTTGTTTGTTAAACTCTCTCGCTCTTTCGTTTCTCTGCTGCTCGTATAAGTGAAATGTGTGTATGTGTGTAAATGTGCATGTGTCGTCCGCGTGACGTTAGAAACGAGTGACACACACGAGATGATCAAGTGAGAAAACGCTCGTTCACGTTTATATACGGCTATTATACAGTCAAGCGCGAGCACGTCACGCGAATCTCTATACGTATATGTATATATATAATATATGCACCGTTCGATTCGTCGCGTCTATACACTTCTATAGAATGAGATGTCTTCACGATATTGTTCTAATACTTTGACGTTCGTGTTACCTTTTTTTCTGTTTCCCCTCTCTCGCACTGCTGCAGTTCAATCGCGTGAGATCGACAAAACAAACATTCACGTTCGCCACGCTGCTTTGTATTTATTTTGTTTTTATTTCTTTTCTCTCTTTTCACGTCACGAGACTCTTGCACGAAATCTGCGCTGATGTACACGTCTATGCTTTATAGCAGCCAAAAAAAATCGCACGTTAAAATCATCGAACACGTGTTATTCTTTTTACGTACAAAATATATACGTATACACAATCGGGCTAAAATTCGATTTTCCTTCGTTGCCCTCGCGATCACGATTTTTTTTGTTACTCATAGTTAAGGTACGAATCGTATACAAGGTTTACTCGTAGAAAGGTTTTTCTCCCACATCTAAATGTTAATACAATCGTGAAGCGAACGATTAAATAGGAAAGAGAACAAGCGTTTGATCCACGAGTGTAGTTATGTCGAAAAAAATTTGATCTTTCAGCACTTTTACTCTCGATCACGTTGTCGATGCGATCTGTCGGTCAAGGTGTGTCAGGTGAGTTGATGTTGTTGTTGTTGAAAAAAAAATGTATATGAAGACAAGGTTTTGAACAATGCGCAAAAGAAAATAAACACTGGATAAAGTCAGATTTCATACCGATATAATGAATGTTATCTTATTTATACATCATCTTTTATCATAATCGTTTACAATAGTGATCGCAACAATTTTCTTCTCCATTCGTAAAACCAAGTCCGATTTTCGTGGCAGGTCATCTAACGTCGATCGCACGAAAATCGGATGATCGGTAATCATAATTATACACAATATAATAATTATACAGCGTGTTTTTTGTTTCCTCATTGTTTTTTTTCTTGTTACGAATTCCGTCACAAACACATTTTCGCTCATACGCTCGTTAAAGTTTCACGCGCTCAAGCATTTTTTATTTATTTTTTTTTATCGTTACGCTCAATCTCTCGTTTGCACTCTCTCTTTCGTACTCGCACACGCACACGACATTACTCACGCGCATCTGTTTTATTTTTTTTTCTTTCGTTCTCTCCACTCGCTCGAGTCGCTGATGCTGCTGCTGATAAAAACTCTGTGTACTCTCTTTTTTTTATACCTTCTAACGTGTATATTACTTAGATAGCTTAACTGTTACTTCGTATACATTTTTAAGGCGATGATTCAATCGAATGAACTCATTTTTTAAACGAACAGCCAAAGTGTCGGATCGTATCGTATCTCTCGTGTTAATTGATTTGTTAAAATTTGCTTTCTATAAATTTTTCTCGTTTTATATCGCTTACTGAGGGCAATAGTATTTATTGTAAAATCGTATACAATCGTTAAAATTGGGATATCCGGGCGGAATTGTTGCCGAAAGCCTTAATAATTATACTGATCAAGATTCGGTGTCTCTGTTTGTTTGTTTTTTTCTCTGGTAATCGATACTTGTATTTCTATATTGAACCCTGTAACAAAAGGCAGCCATAGTTTGGCTTTCGGCGATCAACCCGAACCCGGATCCCTGTTGAGTTTTCGCACTGCTCGATTGTTCAGCTCGACATCTTAAGTCACTAAAAACTATAAAACATATAAACGCTATGTTCTTTTCTCATATAAAATTATGATTAGCTCAACAATTAAGAAGATTGCACTATGAAGAATTACATAGACAGATCAATAAATGTGAATTAGCTAAAAGTTTTCGAGCCATAACCGAGCAATGATGCGATTGATATTAGTTATTTGAGCCGATTCCGCCTGACAATTTTTCCTTTTTTTTTCTTTCACAATACGTTTATTTGTTGTAAACGTACGATAAAAAAAATCAAGTCGAAACTCCTGCTCTCATGGTCGATCGACGTCGCGCCGATCCACACAAGACGGGCGTACAACAAAATTTAAAATCTATTCCAACAAATTTAATAATTTAAGAAAGCAGAAATCTATAAGAAAGCTGCCCGTTCGTTGCGAGTCGATCGGCGCGAGGCCAAAAGGTTAAAAAGTCGCCTTTTGTTTGATATAAACGCGTGTCTAACGGTTGATTGTCTGCTTCGATCGTTTTCATTGAATTAAAATTGATTGCTTCTCTTTAAGAATGTCAGCGCGATTCTTTGACACGCGTGCGCGTGCGCAATTTATTTTTTTTTTCTTCAAAAAGGTATATACGTAACGCGCACAATTCGTATACACGATAATCGTTTGCGAAGCAGGAGTTTCGGCTACCATCAAAGGCATTTTTATAAAGTTTTTAACGCGTCTTGATTCGCCGGAGGAAGATCGATATCTTTCTTTCATCGCTTTGATACAATTGAAGTGTGATCTAAATGTTACCGAGTCACGATCCCGCGTTCGATGCTCTCTCTCTTTCTCCAATTAATCAGACGTAAGTTTTTTTTCTTTCATTGTTAATCACCTGAGAGTTTCGGTATACATCAGTTTCCATTGATTTTTTTTTATTTTGTCATTTCAGTATACTAAAACGCCGATTCACGTATCGCGGAAAATCAGAGCGACGATTCGTTTCGTTCGGTCTGACGTTAACCATCTCGAATGAAGTCATCAATCGATGTAATCAGTATCTCTCTCTCTCTCTCTCTCTCGAAATGAGATTAAATCAATCGATGTGACGCATGATTGAGACTCGAGTCTCGACGGTCGAGCATCCTTACAAAAAGTACATCGTTCGCTCGATATCCGCGGCTACCGTGCTATCCGACTTGTTACTTTAGGAGAGATTAAAAAATTTATAACAATTTCATCGACGATAATCTCCGGTGCGTTTGTTAAAAGCAACGTCGCAATTTCGATAGTAAAATAGTTGAAAAATCTCTGAATAAAAGTTTGTTGTCGTCGCTGATACGTCGATCGTTGGTATACGTTGTAAAACGAATAATATGTGGTCATCACCAGGAGAGTCTCATGAAAATAAGCCTTCGTGTTGTGTATGTAGGTTCGTTTCTGTCTCTTTCTTTCACACTCTTACGTATATCAAGGACATTTAGTATCTAAGAGATAAAGAATGGACTTGCACAGGATCCTCGCATTCGCTCTATCTCTCTTTCTCTCTTGCTCATTCGCGCTCTTTCACAATTGAAATGGGCGTTGAAAGTTCGACGTCCGTTTTATTTTAGCCGTCGGATCTTGTGGTTGCTGTTGTTGTTGTTGTTGTTGATCGTCCAGAACGTAGTAGAAAAATCTCATATGCTGAGCTGCTGCTGCTGCTGGCGTTGCAGCGAATAAATTAAAAGGCAAGAAAAACACACTGACCTTGACGAATCGCCAATCAAGAGTAAGCGCACTTTAACGAAAGAAGAACTGCAGGGGGGAAGGGATATAAATGGGATTAAATCGAGATCTCGTTGTCGTTTTTCTCTCTTTCCATTCTCACGGTACAGTCGGGAGAGAGGGAGCCGCTTCGTTGCCGATCCACTCTTTCTCTCTCGCTCATTCCGTCTCTCTCTTTCTCTCTCTCTCTCACTGTATATATA
>JAWWMK010000032.1:10891202-10905891 GCA_035047105.1 Galeopsomyia nigrocyanea | reverse complement strand
TCTCTCTCTCTCTCTCTCTCTCTCTCTCTCTCTCTCTCTCTCTCTCTCTCTCTCTCTCTCTCTCTCTCTCGCTCGCCAAAGCTTATTGCGATTCTTTTTTCTAATGAATCAAAACATTTCGAGTATATAATATACAAACACCTGCATCGTAAATCATAATCATTAGAAACGACATTGCGGCTCTGAAAACTTTTCTTTCTTTTTTTCTTTTACTTCGTCGGCTCTTTCATTACCTCTCCTCTCACTCTCGCGAAGCAAAGTATCTTGCGAGTCGCGGGATTATTACGGATCTGCAACTGCGCGCGTGTATGTATGTATGCGTGTGTCCGTCGAAGGAATGTAGTTCCTCGGCATTATGGCCACTCCGCAAGAGATATCCCACTAACGAGGGATACGTTGAGCTGCTAGTGCGATTAAACGCGCGCTATAACGCAGCGGGGCGTCGTCGTCGTCGTCGCCACAATATGGGAAATCAAGAAATCGAGCGAACCTCCGTCAAGTCGGCTTTTCGACGCGAATCCCGCGTGATATTTATATGCATTGCGGTTGGTAATTAGGCGCGCGCGTACACAAAGAGTTTTCAAGGATTTGGTCGTCGCTGAAAAAGAAAAGTAAGAAAACACGTTCTTTGTGTGTGCGATGCAATGCTGCAGAAGACCCCAACGAAGAAAATCAAGACGAACGACGAGTTCTCTCTTTCTCTCTCTCAATCTCTGGCTTATGGATTAAAGGCTTGCCAGACACGGAGAAAATGTTCTTCCTCGTTACCTTTTGTTGTGTGTGTGTGTGCGTGCACGTGCGCTATATTTATATATGTTCGCGTCGCGCGAAATCGCATCGCGATGGACTTTTAGATTCTTCCGAGCGCTCAAGCCCAAAGGAGATTATTTCGATATAGCGAGCGAGATGTGTATACACGGGTGATTTGCATTAGTTACGGATCTTGCGAATTTTTCGAATGTCTCGCACCGAGTGTATATTCGCGAATCGTAATATTTACATCTGCAGTTTGTCCGGATTATACGTCTCTTGAAATACATTTTGACTCTCTGAATTATTTCGAATTGTCAAACAAGTGAGTCAAAGTAATCCTAATTCGCAAAAACTAACTAAAAACGAATCAAATTAGAAAATTCCGAAAAACAATCGAGTTTGAAAGAAACTCAAGGTAGACAATTTTCCACTTAGCCAGCGGAGAAATACGCGGCCGTATACAGTAAACGAAAAGCGACAGACAACAAACCTACTCGTGGTTGAAATCGTACAAAGCGTCTGAGGGAGAGGAGAAAAAGGCTAATGCAATAAAGCAGCAGCTAGCTAGCACCGGTGCGTTTGGGAGCCGTGCGCGTAAATCCTGTTCACCGTGGGACACCCCCGTGTGTAATTTATTTAGTAAGGGGAGAGTGAGAGAGAGAGAGAGAGAGAGAGAGAGAGAGAGAGAAGCTGCTTGTGCTGCTTCTACTGCTGGCCGTTAATTGCCGCGCAAGCGTTCGCGTTAAGCTGCGAGAAAGTATTCCGCTGATACGGAATAAGGAAAGAGAAGGTTGAGGAGGAAGGGCACACCACTTTCACGCCGCTTGCCTTGCCACCTCCCCCTCGCAAAGCAAGAGAGAGAGAGAGAGAGAGAGAGAGAGCTTTCCTCAATTACGGCCTCCTTTTTGCCCGTAAATACCGCATCAGTCATTCTATATTAAAATGCGACTTCGTTACTCTCCTTGGCGATGGATATATATATATATATATATTGGATTGCCAAGCGACGACGACGACGACGACGACGACGACGAGCTTGATGTATTGCGCGCGACACCAGCCGGATTTGGTTTTATTACAAGCGAGTTCGGCTGATGATAGAGCGAGAAAGAGCGAAGATTAAGAATAATGCGACATTAACTCTCGCTGCTGTTTATTGAAATATTTTCATTATATAGTTATATAATACGCGGAGATATCATTCTTACTTATTGTCGCTCGGCACCGAATGAAAATTAACTCTCTCCCTCTCACTCTCGTGCAAAAAAAAAAGAGAAAAAGAAATAAAAGCCAAGCGAATCAATAAAACGCAAAGGTTAACGAGCAAAAGCAGCGGGTTTCTCGCGTGCACTTTATTTTTTTTTTCTTTATATAATCGCGCCTTGTAGAGCGCACTTAACGATCAGACTCATTTGCAAGCGAGTCGCAATACAAGGTGGTGCGATAATTAGATTTTTGCGGGGAGAGAGAGAGAGAACTGGAAATCCGCAACGCGGCGCTCTAACACGAGAACGACATTAGTCGAGTAACTTACGAGGCTTGAGGTTTGCGCTGCGCCGAGAGAGCCTCTATACGAGAGAGAACTTAGTTGGCGACGCGTATATAGCACCGTGAGCGCCAACTTCTTGCCTCCGCGCGCGAGTATAGTATAGCTGACGCAAACATACACGAGAGAGCAAACTCGAGAGAACATACGCGCGTCAGCATCGAGAGTTTCCCACAGCCAGTGAGAGTAGTGAGAGGGAGAGTCAACTACTCGCACAATGTGCTTGTTGCGTGCATTATGTATATTTAAGCTGCGCTGCTAAAACTTGCAATCAATACGCGGAGAGAGATTGTAACTCGAGTATACGCGCAGTTACTTAATATCATTAGAATGATGCGGCTTTGAACGATGCTCATATTGCGCATTGAAAGATATTAGAGGGTCAGTTTTGGAGAAAGGCAAGCGCGAGCGCGCCATCAAGACAAAAGCCGGAAGTTTGCTATGAAGGGGCTGCTTGCTATACTGCTGCTACGTATAATATTGGGTAAGGAAGTGAGCTAGGTGTAATGGAGAGTAGCAATGGGCGATAGTATATGTACAGAGAGAGAGAGGGAGAGAGAGAGCGATATTGCCAAGGCATTCGCTAGACACAGAAGCGTTTTGTGCGCAAGGCGAATTTCGTGAGAGGGTGAGAGAGAAAGCTTGCGGAAGCCGGAAATGTGCTCCGGAAGCTTCAACAATCCCTCGATGAAACTATTGGTCATCCGCGACGACTCTTGCCGGATGCTAATAACTCATCCGCGCGTGTATTACCGAGCCCGAATTGTCATATCGCTCGATCTGTTTTTTTTTCTAATTATTCTTAAAAAAAAAAAGAGTTTTATTTCATTCTTCTATATGAGAACGCGTCCTTTTAACACTCGACGTCGTATCTGCTCTCTCTGTTTTCTTTTCCCTTTTCATTTGCAGCGAGCTTTTGCAGAGAGAACGAGAGAGAGAGAGCGCACACACATGGAAGCTGAGAGAGAGAGAGAGAACGCCCATTGCAAGCACGTGATATATAGCCCCTTGGAGGTCGATGACTTCCGCTATTTTTCTTCCGCTGTCTCCAGCAAGCTCGCGAGCTTGGCTATACCTACCCTTCCCAGCGTCCGCGCTTCTACTACCCCCCCAGCCAATTCTTCCTGGTGCTGTACTTTCAACGATGTTTCCCCCCCCCCCCCCCCCCTCTCCTCCCTCCTACTGCCGCCTTTTTTAACCAATGCGCGCGGGAAATGCAAAAAAAAAAAAAAAACGCAGCCGCGTGTTAATGGAAAAAGTTGCCGGGGAATTAAGCTTACTCCTGCGAGTGCTCCTCTGGTGTTTAAAAAGCTCGAGCGGAATGGAAAGTAGAGATTTAAATGGAACTGATTTTTATTCGTCTTTGTCCGTGAGTTCGTTCGTTGAAAAAACAAAAAAACAAAAAAACAAAACGTATTTTTTTCAGAAGAACTCGCGCGGTTAAGTTTGTCGCGAATTTAATTATAAAATGTTTGTATAAATATTTAACGGACACGCGAGAATCGTCAGGGGTGCAATTAAGCGTTTATAATTAACCGATCGTCGGCCGCCACGCAACATTTCCCGAGGCATTAGAGCTGTCAAAACAAGCCGATTAATTCCCGGGGCTTCCAAGCTGCTGCTACTCTCGCGCGCAAAAGACACTCTCTGACTACTATAAACTCAGGGAAAGCGGGCACGCATCCAAAATTCGATAGCGCAGTTTCACTCTTCGCGATGTAAGAAGCCACACTGCATTTATGGATGCGATCCACACGCACACGCACACACACACACACACCGCTGACAACTCCGACAGAATTAATTTAGCCGCGAGTAAAAGCATATTTTAACCCACTTCTCTCGGAATATAAATTTCGGAAAAGGGACGACGTTTTCTCTCGTCATCGCGGCAAGAAATTGCGCGCGCTTTCGCGAGAGAACGAGGTAGATTATTGATGGCGGCGCGCGCAGGCTACGTCAAAGAATGGCGCTGAATGAAACTCGACATTGTGAATCGTCGTCGTCGTCGTCTCACGGCCAAAACTATTGCCAAGTCCGATTTTCACTTCGCAGTCTGTTAACAAATTTCGCGCAATTCGTACGAACGTCACACGCGCAATTTCATTTCCCGACGTAAGAAAGACAAAAAAAAGAAGAAAATAGATAAATCGACGAGCAAATTAGTACTTATTCACTCGACGAATATTTATAGCAGAATACATCGATTTAATCAGCACAGAATACTCGCGTGTGTGTGCCTTTCGATAACGCGCGCGGGTGCCGATAAATAATTAATGGACGTGAGCGCGCGCGCCACTCAATATTTATAAGGTGCTGCTGGCGGTATATCGCACAAACAAATCCACCAAAGTAGGGAGGAGGTGGGTTGGACGATACTTAGATATTTTAATTAGTCGATCGTGGCCATAAATTATTATAATTAACGGGGGCGCTCTCGATACCACGTCATCGAGCGCCTGGTCGAGCGAGTTTTCGCGCTCACTCTCCCTCTCTTTGTCGGGCTCGTTAGAGTCCCCGACTGTGATGATGATTTAGTGGCGCCTCTCCGCTTGTTGTGTTTGTATTATATCGGCGTTCTCGGCGATTAATTGATTTTTCATTGGGACTTGTTTTTTTTTTTTATTTAGTCGTCCGCTGTTTCGATATATTTATGAGCTTCGATACTTTATTTTCTCTGCGGTAAGTAGTTTGGATTGTAAATGATGAGTTTAGATTGAGTGATGAATTGACTTGTTACACATCACAAGCTCACTTCCTCCCAAAGAAAAATAACAAGCTGAAGTATACGCCTCGACTACAAAATCGCGCGAGTAAAGAGAGTCGTTTTGCGGCCACCGACAAAAAAAAGACGAGCAGAAGCCCTCGAAGAAGTAGAAGAAGAAAAGGGTAGATGCCGCGTTTTGGGTGTGTGGGGGGAGGGGGGGGGGGGCATTTGTTTATCAGTAAAGGCAATCTCTGGGAAGCTCTCTCTCTCTCTCTCTCTCTCTCTCTCTAGGCAAGGAAAACATCGTCGGTAGCAGGATCGTAGAGGGATGTCTAACCGAGGCCACTTATACCCCAGCAGCAGTAGCAGCAAGCAGGAACGGTCAGTTGAGCTTGCGAGATGAGATAGAACAGGCCATTATGCTGTGCTGCTGGCCGATAAGATAGGTCCAGAGGCAGCTCACCCTCTCTCGCTCGCTCGCTGCACGTGAAAAATCTTGCCGGCTATTCCGGAGAGAGAGAGAGAGAGAGAGAGAGAGAGAGGCAAGAGAGATAGTAGCCTTATCTTTTCATAGCGCCACCGAGAAACTCCATTTCCCGCTCTCTCTCACTCTCTCTCTCTCTCTCTCTCTCTCTCTCTCTCTCTCTCTCTCGCTTTCGCTGCCAATTTATACGATCCTAACGAGATGGCCTCGTTTACATGGCAGCCAAGGCAATCGATGAAGATTGATATATATATCTATATATGTTTTTATTTGGCTGGAAATTGAATGCTTGCAATTGGCACGTGTAAAAAAAAGAAGAAGAAGAAAATGTTAATGCCACGTAGCGAGAGAGAGAGAGAGTGAGAGAGAGGCAATTTCCCTTGGAGTATTATAGCCGCAGCAAATAATAAGGTTTCTATAAGTCGGTCGTTTGTATTCGACGAGTGGCGCTTGGCCGCCCCCATTTCAATTAACGTATGATCTATGTGTCGTATAAGGAACGAGAGAGCAAGAGAGAGCTTGGGACCACCTTTCAAACGTTCTGCACGCAGAGAGAGCTATAGTAATGCGCGAGGGATCGCTATACTAGCCCCGCTCTCTCTAAGTAACTCTATATCACGTCTACGTGACGCGGGAAAATCGTCTGTCGCTCGCTCGCTCTGCTACTGTGCCAGTGAGAGAGAGAGAGAGAGAGAGAGAGAGAGAGCGAGGAGAGAGAGAGAGAGAGAGAGAGAGAGAGAGAGAGAGAGAGAGAGAGAGAGGAAAGCTACGAGCTTTCGTTGAGATTGGCATTGAAGCGTGGAAAATCGTTTTGTTATAAATTTTTAGCTCCGAGAAGTAAAATTGTTAATTGGATCTGCGCTAGATTGAAATTGTTTTGTTGTCCGAGAGCTCTTGTAGGACACGGTATGAATTTTAAGTGTATTGAGATGACTTCTTCATTCAAGACGAGAGATTTACGAGACTTCGGCGCAACTATGACAAGGATATCGCCTGCGCAACATATACACACAGCACGAGAGTGGGAGAGAGAGAGAAAAAAAGTGCAGAGCTCATGCATTGGCAATAAGTCAGCGCTGCTACGCGGTCTAATTGAATTCTCACATGGAAAAAAGAGCGCGAACGTAAAAAAGAGAGAGAGGGATACAAAAAAAATAGTGCAGAAAGAAGAGGAAAAAGAAGGAGGCATGCTCCCAAGAGACTACGTCTAGTCCCGCGGCGCGGGTGGCGGTGGCGAACTTGGTCGCGCGGATCAATCTCGGGGAGTGAAAGAGCCGACTCTCGCTTGGGCATCTTCAAAATAACTCGCAGCAACACTTGCAATTCCTTCCAATTTCTGACCCCGAGACATCCATTTTATTTAGCGCGAGACACACACTCCCACTCTCTCCCACTCGTCCCACCGGAGCCAAAGAGTCACATACACACACAAACACAAACACACACACATACACACACACACACACACACACACACGAGAAAGAAAGAAAAACGAGCAGCTGAAAGCAGTCTGGAAAAATAGCGCACGAGGAGAGATAAAAAAAAAGAGAAAAAGAGAGAGAGAGAGAGCCTACGAGATGGACACGGAGAATCGCCATTACAAATTGACAAGCTTGATTGATGGCGAAGGGCTCGAAAATAAGGGTGGCCAAAGTCCACTACTACTACTACTACTACCACTACTACTCCCGGGGAAGAAAGGGCGCCCAGTGCAGATAGCGCGAAAGCTTCTGCGGCAGGGAGAGAAAAGCATTGCTGCCCGGCGGCGACGGCCTGGCCAGTGAGCATAGCCTTATCGAGGTGAACCTCTCAGCGAGTGCGTGACGAATAGTCGCTGCCGCCGCCGCACCACCACCCACTACTACTCGGAATATTCGATCGAGGAGAACGACCCTTTTTTTCTCTCTCTCTCTTCTTCGAGATTCGTCGAGGCTATATATGCGAGGGACCATCGCTCGCTGCAATCTTTTTTTTCCCCGGGAAATGAGAGAGGAGGGAGCTTTATTTGCTCCGCTTCTGCATGAGCTGTTGCTGTAATCCCAACTCTCTCTCTCTCTCTCTCCTCTATCCGCAGGCCGATAGAGAGTTAAAAATGACTTTCCCGGATTAGAATTGCTAATCCGATGATGCCCGCAGATGATTGCTCGGATGATAATACACACGGCTGAGTACGTGCGTTTATCACGATAGTCAAATTTCTTCTTTTTTTCCTCTCTTCTTCTTCAGTGTGCTTCGAGGGGAACGATCACGAAAATTTCGTATTCGCGCGCGCGCGCTTAAAGCTCCATGGGAACCAAAAGCCATGCCGACAAAAGAGACGGCCACGTTCACCGTGGAAATGAACTTGAGAGTCGTAAACGACAATCAGACGTCGAGTCTCTGTGCCTTGAACCCCGAAGGATTTGACGTACGACCTGACCCCGCGGCTGGCCTCTGTGGCTACTGTGTGTGTGTATCTGTGTAAAAAAAGCAGCCAGTGTAATAAGTGACGGAGGCCCCGCAATTATGACATCGCGGAGAGCCAGGCCGCGTGAGAGAGAGTGAACGAATGCATACACGCCGCGAGAAGCTGTCAAAAGGGCGGAGGCGCATGCCGAGGATGAGCGATGTTTATTGAGATTATAGTTGCGCCGCAGAGAGATTCGTTTGCTGCAAGCTTCAAACGCTCCACACCGCGCCGCAAAGTGTGTAACGAGTAATTGCGCGTATGTGTGTGTGTGTGTGTGTGTGTGTGTGTGTGTGTGTGTGTGTGTACGTGTGTGTCGGCGTAAACACGCTTTGTTTGCCAGAGCGAGGCGTGTGAAAGAAAAATTCGATGATTTCAATAAAAAACCTATCCCGCGACGGAATCACGTTAATTATTTTTTTTATAAAGCTCATAAAAGTTATGAGAAGAGAAAGCATCAAAACGACAATGTTAATAATTGTTAGCTGTAGGGTGGGAGAGGGGGTTTGAACGTTTGCGCACATAAACAGCGTCTAAATTACAAGGTAAGGGCGCGCGCGCTGGCGGTGTGCGAGTATAAGGTTTTAAGACGTCATAAAAGGGCAGTTTACTGGGTCAAAAGTTCAGGTTAAGTAAGGATTGTGCGAAGGGTACGTTGTAGATTCCATCGAATTGCCTCTCCTCTCTCTCTTGAGCATTTCGTCTGCTCGTGCACTTAAAACGAGCGAGTCGAGCCCAGTTCCTTTATCGTCGCTCACCTTACGGTCACAGCTTTACGGTACTTCGGGGCGGCGTTACATTTTTACAGCCTTCCAAACTGTGTGTACGCGCTCGCTCGCTCGCTCCGACGACGACTGAGAAAGGGTCGCGAGATAGCAAAAGACGACGTGTCATGACGTTAGGACCCATATATACTTTCACAAATCGACGTGGCTTTTTTTATTTCCAGATCAACTCTCGAGATTACGTATGCTATATTCTTCCTGAAAGTACATCCAAAAGTTTCGTATACCTTCGCCATAAAAAAAAAGAATACAAATACCAGTTAAAAGAAAGCTCGGCAAGTTATACGAAAGTCGCGGCTCGCTGCCTCTTTTGCCTACCGCCGCGCGCGTAGCTCCGGAAAGCCCGCACACGTACCATAAAGCTAATAGAATCTGAGCGAGCGAGCGAGCGGCAGGTTGTACATCGTAAAATGATACAGTGCACGCGCGCGCATGGCAGTTTATAGTTTATAGTTGAACTGGTACGATCGCGGGATTTAAAAGGGGATTGCACGAGCTGGTTTTATGAGCGGTATTAGGCGTAGGAGCTTGGCAACGTTAAAATCTCCCCTATCCTCGCGCAAACCGCCAACCGTTTCACCTCTTCCGGCTAATTTTACGCTAATTTTCACGCGAATTTCTGCGCGCGAGCGCGCGCACGCTGGTGGTCTTTCTCGCTGGTTCTATCAAACTACGATGCTATGACGTTTATCGATTCTCGCGAAAAGCTCGCATGAAATTTATACGATCGCGTTGGTTAAAGCAACGATGCGTGGTTTTTATAATCCTTCGAAGATAAGCAAACTTAATAACACAGAAATAAACATTCGCGATGATGATGATGACGATGACGATGAAAAAAAAGAGCGAGAGAGAGAGGAGCGTACATATACACGGTCGATCTTTCAACGCGCTCGCAATTTTACGACTTGGCGTAATGATTACCCGCAGCAGATATCGACTTTCGCGAGCGAGCAAGCGAGTGAGTGAGAGAGAGAGAGAGAGCCGGAGGCGGCTGATTTCGAGTAGTATAGTTGCGGTGCTGCGGCGGAGACGTGGACGCATGATGCACAGGCTCTCTTGGCATTGTGTGTCCGTGATGCAACACAATATGCTTGCCTCGGTAATAACAGTGTCCCGCGGGCGCTACGGCCAATCCTCGTAATGAAAGTATGATTGATGGTGCAGCCGGGACGCGACGAGAGAGAGAGAGAGAGAGTGAGACTTGGCCCTCTCTCTCTCTCCCTCACTCTCTGATCATTACCTCTCGACAACGCTGCGTGTATTACATGCGCGAGCATTATTATCCTCTGCCCTGTGCAATCTGCTAAGGCCCTGGCGATAATTTAATCGCTGCGCGCGTGAGCGAGTGAGAGAGTGAGAGCACCGAGCGAGAAATTGAAAATTTCGCCTGATGAGCTTAGCCTGTTTTAGTCAGTTAATTATGGCGATTCCTCATCTTACGTGAAATTTTGTAATGAAAGCTCACTTTCCGAGCGGAGAAAGGAAGAAGAAGAAGAAGAAGGGAAGCACAGGCTGAATTATTAACTGGAAACACCTGCGATATATTTCAAAGCGAGAGACGAGAGAGATCAGTCTGTGAATTTTTCATCGAGACGCGCGAGAACACACGAGGCTAAATATATAAAAGCTCACTCGCGCGCGCGGAGATGTCCATTTCGGGGATGGAGAAGATAAAGCGCGGGTTAAGTGGTCGAAGCTTGCAATAGCACATTCCCCCCGGGGACTTGCCGCCGCCGCGAGCACCGCGCGCGCGGGGGGGGACAGAAAAGCACATTTATCATTTATGCTTTCCGCCGGACAACAAAATCTGCCCTAGGGGCGATATTTCGGTTATTAAGGTATTGTATCCAGCACAGGCAGCCCCGTCCATCCGAGATGAGAGAGAGAGAGAGCTTTCACAAAAATATAACACCGCATCTCGTGAAAAAAAGCTGAAAGTTTCATCAAGTGAGTTTGAAAAATTCAGCGCTAAAATTGATAGTGGGACATTTTCAGTTACTTAATTTTAATCAGAGCTCAGCTGCCGTGCGACTAGTCCATTCGTTCTCTGCAATATTACTTATTGAGAGGGAGAGAGAGAAAAAAAGGGAGGGCCGTAGGAGTCTCTTAAGTGCAGTAGAAAAAGGGTAGAGTCAGCTCTATATAGAGAGAGAGCGCGCGAGGGAGCGAAATGGCCGTGATGAGGATTGACTTCGGGATGATAATCTGACGAACACGAGTTTCCACTCTCGGTCGAGCTCTCGAGATCGAGCACTTTTGGTCGGCGGTAATAGTAGTTTTTCTTCTTGGACGCGAGGCCAATTTCTGCACTACCACGTTTTGATTTTAGGATAACGAAAAACAACGCGTTAATCACTGCCTCTCGAGGTTGAGAAAAAAAAGGAAAAAAGAAACAATCGAACGATATTGAACTCAATTTTTTTTTTTGCGGAAGCAATAAAGTTTTTCATCCGTGCGAGAAACACATATCCGCGTCTCATCGATTACACTCGAGAATTCCGGCCCCGTTGAAAGAGAGAAGCAAAAGAGAAGGAAAATCCATTGGTTTCTTAGAAAGCCGCGAATATGTCTCTGGCGAGTCTCTAAAACGCCCCTAAAGCCCAGTTCGGGGCAGCAAGGCAAACAAGCCGTAACTCAGTGAGTGTTTACGAGAGATCGAGTGGGAGAGAGTAGGTTCGGCAGAGTCGTAAAAGTGTGCTGCTGCTGCCTATGTCTTACGCAGAGAGGGTTCGGCCAAAGAAAGAAAGAGAGAGAGAGAGAGAGAGAGAGAGAGAGAGAAATCTCTGTTAAGAAGGCGCGAGAGAGAACACAACGGATCGTAAAAGCTCTGATCACCAACGCCGAGGCAATTATCCGGTCGTTACATCCCCTTACTTTATTCGTACTTTCGTGCTCTTTTTTTTCTTCTTCCTTCGTTTTTTTTCTTCTCTTTATTGCAAACGAAGTGATTCCCACCTCATAAAAATAAAAAAGAAAAGATTCCGTGAGAGAGAGAAAGAGAGCGTTGACTAACGGATTACACACGCATGATCACCACTCGGTATTCTGAATTTTCCAGCTCGCAGGAGACTCGATACTCATCCGGACGCCCGATATATTCATGAATTATAATGGCGCGCCGCGGCAGCGCGCGGAAACTTGTAACGGCCGGCTTTCCTTGATATTCCAACGATAAGAAAGGTTCGCATAATCACTTTCCACGCGATGGAGAACGAGAGGGCGGATATCGGAGTGTTATTTATGGCGCCGAGACTATGATGAAATTTTAATGCTTGATTATGGAAGAAATAATGTGTTTGCAGCGTGAATGACGACTGTTTATTCCGTGTTGATTTGTCGTGAATTATGAATTTTATATAAATCGTTGGAAAAATTGTCTCTCGTCTTGAGAGAAAGTCAGTAGTAAAAGTCAATATAAGTCAGACAAGTCTAGACTTATCGTAAATACGTCCAAGACAAATATCCGTCGAGTATTAAATGTCACACTGTTTGTCAGTCGTTTGAGACTTTGTAAGAAATTAGCGCTCTGAATATTCCAGTGTACGTATATTAGTGTATGTGTGTGAGTGTAGAAATTGACGTTGACAGCATTGGTCTCGACTTACCGGCTCGATTGCTCTGGTCGATCATTGGCTGGACGATTCTACGCCTCGCATTGATAAACCTGTAATCAGATAAAACGATATTGTTATTCATGAAGGCAGTTGACACATTGGACGTACATATCGGAATATTTGCGCTGACGAGATAAATCTTGAGTTACAGGCTTAATTAGACGAGCCCTGTCAGCTTGTGCGTGCTATATCTTATCGCTGATTTTCAGTTTTTTTTTTCCTCATTAAAAACGACAAAAAGAGTAGTACCATGGTGCATCCTCCTGTATAAAAGCTCGGTTCTCCTTCGGATGACCAAAAGCTAAGGCTAATAAAGAAGCGTCTTCCGCGATACGTCATTAGCGAGAGAGCGAGCGAACAATGGGCGAGAGAGAGCGCGGTTGTGTTTCGTCGCGGCCCGTTGAGCTTACAAAACCACCAACCGCAGCAAAGGAAGAAAAAGCCAGTAGCAGCAGCAGCAGCAGCTAGCAGCCGAAGGAAAAGAAGAAGAAGAAGAAGAAGAAGCTATATCGCGCGCTGGCGGCAAGGGTCTGCACGTCAGCCGACGTCAGCGTCGCGGCGCCCTAATGGGCGCAGACGCCGGAAGTGATTGGGTTTCCGCTCGACTGACTATCTCTCGCTCTCTCTTGTTTTGCGGACGTAGAGACTCTTCTTGCGATTCCCTCACGCCTCGGCGCTCTCCCTCGAGTTATGAATAATAATTATTGAATTCGCAACTCGCGGGATTTCTCTTCTTTTTTTTTCTTCTCCTTTTTGCACCAATCGACCTAACTCTCCCTGTATGTAATCTCAACCTCAAAGAATAGAGAAAGAGAAAGAAAAAAATAGCAGCGAGCGAGCTTGCATTCCTCGTTCTTTTTCTCTCTCTCTCTCTCTCCCTGAGCGGCGGTGGCACGTCAGAGCCAGCTGACTCTCACCCTTAGGCGGCTAGTCTGAAATATCGCCCGAACAATGGCTTGCCCGCGCAAGCGAGAACGTAGCTGCGCTGGCCGGCGAAAATATCGCCGTGTTCCAGAAGCCGGAAAACTCTTAGGGGCGATAAAATTTTACAGTCGAAATAACTCGCCGCTTCGATTCTCGCAAGCAGCAGCACCGGCAGCAGCAGCAGCAGCCAAAGAGAGCGAGTTTTCTTTTTAACTTTCTCTCTTCTCTCGAGAGAGCTTTAGTTTCGGCTGGATTGTTATTATTACGCTCGGCTTGTCGCAGAGCTCGCTGCTCGCTGCTCTGCTCGCTGCACTGTGCACGTCAAGCCGCGCTGAGAGATTATACACTTTACGGGATTGAGAAAAGCCACGTGAGTTATCGTTGCGTATATAAGTCGCGAGACTAAGCTATATATCTCCGAAAGACAAACAATTCCGGGAAAATTCATCATAACAGTTGTAAATCCGAGCGAGTAGCAATATTCTTGACGTTTAGCTGGCGGTTAATGAATACGACGCTCGAATATTAGCCAATAAAAGCGCGCACCCTCGCGAAAAAAAACAGAGGCTCAACCGCTGAAGGTTTTATCACTGAGCGATATATTTTTTTTCGCTTTCTCTTCTGGAGGATAACGGTCCTCGCGCACGCCGGTTATCGCCGAGTAATGGGGTATACATTTCGCGCCGCGATGGATGCGAAACGAGCCGAGAGAGCAGATTGCCGACGAGCCGCATGACAAAACACTTCTTCTTTCTTTTCTTTTTTTTTGGAGTCAGCTATAAATAAACTCGCTTTGGATCGATAATTTTTTGAACGAACAATTGATCGAATTCCCTCGCAAAAACACAGAAAATATCGAGAGCACAAGTTTTCACCATACGCGCTTATGGAAATGACCAAGGAGGAGAGTATATGACGATCGAGCTCGCGTAAAAAAAAGGCATAAAACTCAGGGCTAGACTGTGTATCCCCCTATATAAGTACAAGTCTGACCTCTCCCTAAGCGTGACTAAATTTAGTGCACTCGGGCTTCGCGCATATATGAATAATGCTCGTGCTTTTTATAGCGACTGGTTGCATACGTCGATGCGGCCTGAAATGTGTCAATTAACCGTGGAGAGGAGGGGAGAGACTACAGAGTCTTCAAGATTTATGAAGACGATGATCGAGTATCTCTTTTCCTTCTTCGTAGTTTTTGCTATTATTAGAGAAAACTATCGAGCACAAATCACAGTCGCGTCGGAATTTTTATCGAAACAATTGTCCGATCGTTTGTGCTTTGATGGATGACAGCAACAGCAGAAGCAGCAGCAGCGTGTAATGGCCATAGTCGAGAGCCAGAGAAAGCCGAAGCATTCGCAATTATCTAGGAAGCTTCCATTACCGAAAAGGGGTTGGTGGGGGGACGGGGGGGGGGGGGGGGGGGG
>JAWWMK010000032.1:10834537-10879562 GCA_035047105.1 Galeopsomyia nigrocyanea | reverse complement strand
CTGTGTCAACGCGTACATAATCGTCCTCCCACGCTAAAGTTGAACACCTTCCGCATCAGCATTAGCGATCTCTAACGATGAAGCAGGTCTATAGTCAGAGGTTTCATATTAACACAGGGCTTCCAGCTTCAACTTCAAATCTATCGTATCTATTCTAGTGATCACCCATTCTACCGCTAGAGTCCTCTCGATGTCGTTATGGATTTCGAGTGTCTATGATGGAAACATTTCAGGCATCTTTGATTAACTCCGTCGTCGACGCTGTGTCGACTGCTTATATGATAATCCTCCTACGCTAACGTTAGAAATCATCTGCATTAGTTTTGGCGATCTCTAAAGCTAAAGCAGGTCTGTCGTCAGAGGTCTAATGCTAACACAAAGCTTCCAGTATTTAGGGTAGAGCTCCACTTCAGCTTTAAAAAACTTGAAATTTAGTAATTTAAAAATTACCATAATAACAGGGTGGAGGGGTAAGTGGAGGGTGACATTGGAGGGGGGTTGGAGGGGGGTGAAGGGAAAATAAAGAAATTCAAGATACCTCAAAATAATGGAAAAAAATAAACGAATTTCACCTAAAAAAGTGGAGGGGCAGGTGGTGGGCGAAGTGTCGGGGGGGGGGGGGCGGAGAGGAGAGCTTTGGTTGCTTATCTTTCACGAAAATAATTCGTTCATTTATAAAGCTAAGCCGTGGCTTTCTATTTTGTTTTTCCGCCGAGTGTAAAAGCATTTTTGACTGAAAATACAAAGAGAAGCTTGAAAAACACTAGTACTTAGGTAGCAGCGTTAGAGCTCTTTCACTCCCTGACGCATACATAGCGAAAAGTGATGCATGGGCTTGTCGCACGCCGAGTCATGTGTCATTGGCTCTCGGCTCTCAATCGCGCGAGGAACGCCGAAGCGATGGCTGACGTAGCGCGCGCTCT
Organism: Galeopsomyia nigrocyanea; assembly: GCA_035047105.1. Classification (NCBI taxonomy): domain Eukaryota; kingdom Metazoa; phylum Arthropoda; class Insecta; order Hymenoptera; family Eulophidae; genus Galeopsomyia; species Galeopsomyia nigrocyanea. The sequence continues at coordinate 10,878,639 of JAWWMK010000032.1, read as the reverse complement.
GACTACTAGCAGCAGTGGCAGAGAGACGTAGGGATCTCGCTCTCTCTCTCTCTCTCTCTCTCTCTCTCTCTCTCTCGAAGGGGGCAATGGCCCGTGAACCAGCGTAATGACGCGGCTCTCCTTTCAAAGATTGCATCGCGCACGCACGCACTAACACCCAATTCGTGTATTCGCGAAATCGATACGAGCAAGAGCAAAATAATGCTCGAGTGTGTGTGTGTGTGTGAGAGAGAAGCCTAAAGTTGTTCTTCACGCTTGGCCACGGAATTACCATGCGGCCTTTTAATTGCTAACGCCAAACTCTAACGGGGGGGGATTGCTATTCTCTCTCTCTCAGAGCCAATTCCCGAGCAATCTAATTTCTCGTCCAAAGATCTCTCCCGGAGTTTGCGATCGCACCGCCCCGTTGGATGCACTTCCAGCGATTTGAGAGCTACTGCCGATCAATCGAAAATGAGTTTCCACGATGAGAACAGAGAAAGCTGAGGAGAGCTTTGTCGGGTCGATCGTTGATCTGTTTCACTTAAGAGACAAAAAAAAGGTAGACTGTCGCGTGATTAATCGATGTCGGCTGATTTAATGCCACTTTTCATGAATAAATATCGAGGCACACATCGTCGTGATTGTATTATCATTTCAGATGGGACTACTTAGGATATAAGAACACAAGATGAAATTAGTAGAATAACACATAACACATAGCGATTTTGCGCGTATACATATATATGTATACACGTACAATAAAAAGATTGGGAGAGATGAGAAATCCCAGATTTTCTATGTTTGTAGCCAATAGCGAACTACAATAAAGTAGTCGCGAGGGAGGGGGCCTCCAATAAAAATGAAAAATGACTTTCCCTCCCTATCTGGAATTAAGTAAAGAAAGAAATAGTCTTGGCCCACGTCGCATACCTTGGGGCGACTTCTAAACGGCGATCGGAACAGCTTAAGAATGTCGAGGGTAAGAAAGGGATCGCGCGCTTCGAAACGTATATATATGAAAAAAAAAGACATTTCATTTCTGTTGAAAAAAAACGACCAAGCAGTCGTTGAAAACTTTTTCCGAAAAAAAAGCAGCAAGCGAGCGCGCGAAAGTGAGAGTAAAAGAAGTTGGATTAAGGAAATAAATAAGTCGGCGGGAATTCAAGAGATGGAAGATATGAGAATTCTCGAAAGAATAAATGAAAGAAGCTCGCTCGCTCGCTCGCTTGCGAGTGCGGCAAACAGATAAACAAAGAAATTAAGCGAGTAACCGTGAGCGGAAATACGAAAGGACTAGTATAGCCGCGGCCCAACGTGCTGCTGCTGCTGCTTTTAAAGTTATAAGAAGCAATTTAAAAAATCGAGCGAAGCGCCAGCAAGGAAAAGTAAACTTTTTAGCAGCACAGCGTTATATACAGAAATAAGGCGTTGTGGAGGTGGCGCAGAGTAAAGTAAAAAAAAAGAAGAACGAGAAAGTGGAGGGTAAGAAAGCTTCTTGAAGAGAGAAAGAGAGGGGAGAGGGGGCTGCGAGAGTTAAGTCCTGGAATTTTAGTTAAAAGAAGCAATTATAGAGAAGGAAGATACGAGACGGACGATAAGGATAACTGATCGCCCGTTCTCCCACTCACTCGCTCTCTTCCCCCCCCCCTTTTTTTTTGTTTTCCACGCTTTTTTCTCTTCTCTCATCGGCGCGAAAGTTTGTTAAAGAAAAACAAAAATGCAAAAGATTTCCCAAACGTGATATAATATATCCGTAAGGCAAACTCATCGAAAATTCCCGGGGATCAATTATCGGCCGGAGCATAATGCGGCGCCCGCGCGCGAGACCCTTCGGCCAATCGGCGTTATTGCAGATTCGGTCCGCCACGCGCGCGCCGCTTGATGGATGTACGGGCTCCTTCTCAATTGCTTCCTCCCCTCCGGGAAACGCTCCCCGGGAAAATAGCAGAGAGAGAGCAAGCAAGCACTATGAGGGATTACGCGTTGTGCCTGCACACACACACACCCTGCTTTCTCTCTTTTTTCCCAGTTTTTTTAGGGTCTGCAAGACGACACGCTTATTGGAAATGCCGTGTAGAGGGGTAATAATGGAGAGAGAGTGCGCACACGTGTAAATTCGTTGGATAAACATTGACGCGTTAACATTAGACACGCTGTTCCCAATGAATTTTTATAAGCTCCGATGGAGCCCTGACAAATGATGCAATCTCGCTGGATTGACGCGCGCGCGCGCAAATGAATAAAACGAATGAAAGTTTCATTTTGCCGGGTCGGGAATAGTTAATACACTTTTTTTCCGTCGATTTCGCTTCATTGATTCGGCAATATCGTTAACGAACTTAATCCAAATGTAATTTCGACTACGTGAACGTAGAAAAAAAAAGCAAAGTTCAACTAAACAAAATCCATATGAAGCTTAGGTACATTGCATGCGCGAGAAGCGAGACAGCCTGAGAGGAAAGCGCGCGAGAAATACGCATGAAAAGCTCATATCCTCGAGAAAAAGGGAAGGAAAAGCTTCTGCGAAGATCTTTGTATGTGTGTGCGTGTGTGTGCGGGGGTGAGAGAAACGAGTGATGCGCGAAGAGCAAGCAAGCAGGCAAGCGCCTCTAGCGGGGGCTATATGGAAATGTTGGTCAAATATATCATTCTGGCTTGACAGTGCAATTCTCTTATCTGCCTGGCTGCTGCCGCCCAAACCCCATCCCGAGCTGCTGCTCCTGCTGCTGCTTGCACGCGCGCAGACTCCGACGATGAGAGAGAGCGAGAGAGAGAACGGGAGCAAAGGAAAAGGGGGAGGAGGCTTCGATAGAGGATCTGCAAACACGCTACCGTCACACTCCGCGTTTCTCGCCACTTGCGCCCCCACGACTATACAGAGACAGAGCGCCCTCCTGCAGTACGATCCGTTGAGAATCGCGCGATCATCTACGCCAACCTGTTTATTGTTATTGCGCGCTGCTTTTTTAATACGCGATCGCTTTTATTGCGCGAAGATGGATTGAGAGTGAAATTCAATGCTGAGTTTGAAAGAAAAACTTCTTCGTGGATCTTTATAATGCTATTTTCTAAGAGATATCATCAATTCGACAGTAAATCTCGTTCCAATGAATCTAACGCATTTAAAAAAGTTCAACGAACCAACTCTATATTGACATTTCACTCGGTCGTTCAATCAAAATTGCAAACATTTCAGGCGAGTAGCAAGCATTTTACCGTCGGACGCGCGATGTTTGCCCAAGCTGTATGGATGGAGAAGCTTATAATCAACACAGACACACACTCGGCTTATGATTGACTGTAGAATCATCGTGTAACAGCTAATTTACCACGCACGGGAGTAGTATATATATATAAGCACGTCGAATACGTCGACGCGCTTGGCCAGTTAGACAAACATTTAGACAGTGTGCTCTGCCTCGCATATATCGCTCATTATTTTTTCTCTCTTTCTCTCTTTTCATACGTACGTTCCCGCCGCTGGAATAACGCGTCGGTTTGCAGCTTATTGACAGCTTTATACACCGAGGAGATGTTATTGCGAATTTTCTCTCGTCGCCCGCCGTTTTCTCTCTCCCTCTCTACGTACACATACACGTACGCGCGCGAAATAGAATCGCGCAATTTAAGGATATACACGCGGCTGGTACAAAAAAAAAGAGAGTAACGTAGAAAACAGACGTAAAGAAAAGAAAGATAAGAAAGAGAGAGAGAGAGAGAGAGAGAGGGCAGGAAAAAGAGATAAAGGAGCATAAGAAAGATGAGATTCAAAGGAGAGATAGCTACAGCAGCAGCAGAGAGTCTGCTCCTCTCTTCTCTCTTTGCTCGTTTTGCACGCGAAGAAGAGAGAGAGAGAGAGAGAGAGAGAGAGAGAGAGAGAGAGAGAGAGAGAGAGAGAGAGGGCCAATCGGGACGGATGCTGCTGCTGGTACGGCGAGCGTCGCCGCCGCCGCCGCCAAGAGTGTACTATCGTCGTCGTCGTCGTCGAGCTCCAAGCACAACTTGTGTTCTACGAGAGAGAAAGAGAGAGAGAGAGGCCGCATGAAACAATACAATTTAGATAATTAAACAGATAGAAGCTAGCCTGTAGTACTGCACTGCTAATGCGAAACAGAGATTCGCCTTTTCGACTTGAATTTCTCTCTCTCTCTCTCTCTCTCTCTCTCTCCCTATACTTCCTTTACGTTATTTTCTCTCTTTTACTCTTGCCCAAGGAGTATCTTCTTTACCTCTTTCGCTATAGCTATACGCTCGCTTGTAAGTTATTCATCTTGATCTCGAGTTTTTCTACACGAAAAAATAGTCTTCGAAAGAAAAAAAAAAGAATTCATAAGCGCATTAACGTTTTTTTATTAGTTTTCACGTTGTCTAATATGCTTAACACGCTCTTATAAGCGATTTAAAAGCCAAGCAAGCTCGCAGTCGAGAGAGAGAGAGAGAGCCTCGGATGTCTCGATCCGATAACGTCTGGCGCTCTGATAACTCGATCACGAGTCCAAGAGGCGGAGTAGGAGGAGGCGGCGGCGTTGGCGCGCAATATCAATTTGTCCATCTCGCGCCGTCAAGGGCAAGAAACACGCGGGATGCATAAATGAGTCAAGTCATTGCCAGCCGCAGCGACGAGGCTGCTACATCTTTCTCGTTTTTCTTGTACTTGTGTATATGTGTATTTGTGTGTGTAAGTTCGCCATCTCATCCGTGTCCTTGTCAAGACGTGATCGCTCTATTTTTGAATGGAATACAACGTATAACTAGCAATTTTCATCTCACTGGTGTATTATATAGTATTTTGCAAAATTATTGAGTGAGCCTCGAACAAACGACTATAGGCATGTGTATAATGACACACAGACACCGGTTGAGAAGGAAAAAAAATAACAACCAGAATTACACATACTCCGTGGCGATATTATCTCGTACCTACACCAATGCCACGTAAACGTGTGTAAATATATATATAGCCAAGCTTGAAGAGAGAGAAAACCCCCCGTTGAGCGCTGCGTGTGTTAATTTGAATCGGGAGAGATTACGCGGGGACTCCCTGTCGCGCGAGGCAGCCATTTTGTATCAAAATGTCGATAAAGGAAGATTCCCATTGCGCGCCGCACTCGTATGGCGATCGCTCATCTCTCTTTCTCTCGCTCGCAGCGCAGCCGAAGAAGCAAGCCGCTAATGGCTGACTCCACTGCACTTTGCGCAAAACCGCAAGCGCGCGCACACACACCGGGGTTATTCAATTTTATATATGCGCTTTAATGCTATTTTCATAATTTTGCTGTTAATGATGCTGCTCCTTCGCGGTCTACTGAATATTTATACTCGCTACGCGGGATTTCTTCGCGGGGGTATGTATATATACATGTTTTTCAAGGAGTATTATTAATTAGGAATCCTCGGTTAGACGAGGAATTTACAGGATATTCATCGATTTAAATAATTTGTTAATTATACTCAACGACGTCGTCGAACTGATAAATATATATATTTATAAAAGCAAAACACCGTTTTAATCGTCATTAAAATTCAAAATCGAATTAGCATAGTAAATGCCACGAAACCAAAATCAGATATCAAAACAGAACTAGAGGAAACAGAAGCAGAGCGAGAGGAAAGGCCATTGCGAAAGCGTCACTCATAATAGCACGGACAATCAAATACTCGTCGGGGCGAGTCGCGCGCTATTTGTCTTTGGCGGAAGAGAGGACCACCACCGATATTTCGTACACAGCGACTGCTGCTGCTGCTGCTGCTGCTACCGCGGCAACGATTGTTTGATGCATGCCCTCAATTTAAACGATCTCGCTCTCTACTCCTTTTGCATTGTTGTGACCGCGATATCGTGGTATAATTGAGCGAAGCATCTGTACGTATAGAATTAGATTCGAATCATAGTGACGAGCTTTTTTTTATTGAAAAATGAACGGTAATCAAATCCGCAGAGACTACTATATTTCGTGAATAAAAAAAAATAATCGAGTTCTCTCAACAGCAATGATCAATATTCGGAATGGGCAATAAAAAAAAAAGAGAAGAGCGAGTCTGGCTCGTGAGTCGTGATTATGAAGCGTTTCATATTCGGAAGGAAGAAGCGAACAACGTATATATAGCACAGCAAGCATTGGAGGGGTTCCACAGCGTGACGAAATGTAGCCAGGGCTCACAGACTGCTTCCGTCGGAAAACCGCCCCCGATCTAAAGCCCCTTGTATTTTCATTGTATATATATATATCGCGACTCTGCTGCCGTCGGTATATCTATTCACGTGTTTTCGTCATTCCTAACCCCCCAATTCTCCGAGTAATCTTACACGTGTTATTATGCTTTTCTTGCGGGCTAATTCGCCAAGGCTGACGCTGTATATCATAGAACGAACTCACCCAGTCGCAAAATATTCCAATAAAAAGTCGAGTGGTCTGTACACTCACCTGCAACAAAAAAAAAGAGAAAAAGATAGGCATTAGTGGAAATATATTTCAATGGTGATGCAATATCAGTCGAGAGAAAGAGAGAGAGAGAGAGAGAGAGAGAGAGAGAGAGAGAACAAAGGTACATATAATCTTGCTGGCAGTCGTTCGCGGGCAAAACAAAAGCGAGTATATGTGTGTATATATATGGTGTTCGAATCGGGTCGCTGTAATCTATCCCTTCATAACGCGCGCGCACATATACGCACCTACATAATACAGCTTTTTCGCGCCATCTCGTGTATCTTTCGCGTATTTCGTTGCAAATTTATCGCGGCTCGCGAAAAATATGAAAACTGGTTTTGTACGCGAGAGAGTGAGAGAGAGAACCCGCAGAGATGAGATCTTCTCGAGTTCTGCTGCTGCTGCCCAAGCTCCGATATTATACACGAGCGAGGTGCAAGGACGAGGGCGATATATATGAGCGTTGCGATCGTATGTGTTGCAATGCGTGTTTAACAGTGCTTATTTATATTTATACGAGGTTTGGAGGATTGGATTTTTTATTACGAGGAAAAATATTGTCAGCAGCTTATCAGTCTATGAGCTTTCAGAGTTTATTGTGCAATATTGCCAGTGAACGCTTGGTATTTAGTTCAAGCTGATGCCTATTCATATTTGAATGTTAAGGATTATCAGGCCCTCTAATGGACGATAATGTACATACATGCGGTTCGTTTAAGAAGCTCAAGTCAACGATGATGTTAGTCACTTTCAACTTGCAAATTTCATCTTTTTAACAGCTCAAAAGCTCATACAAGAAAACAAATTTTTAAAAAGATATCTTCCTTAATGCAATTTCAAATTAAACCGCGACATTTTCAAATTAACGTTTTTGCTTCTTACTCTGAGAGAAACGCGAGAGAGCGGCGCATACCATCCCAGGCAGTAGTACAGCAGCGTCGGACTGCGCTTTTCCGTCGGCAAGCGAGCGCGAGAGAGCAAGATAGAAAGAGACGGGGCGAAGCAAACTTGCGATATTACCGGCGGCGACGGCAGCCAGGCAGGCAGGGCTTTTTCGTCGTCGAGGCGCGTAATTTAGGTACCGGGAAATTGGTTTTCTCGACAATGAAATAGAAGAATGCGCCGCCGTCGCCGCTGCGCGAAATCGCTGGCGCGCCGACGAATTAAAGGGCTTTTCGGAATTTTCGTGGTGCGCGAAGGCTTATTGTACGCCGATATCATTAGATATGGGTGTGCGAAGAATAGACACGTCGACGGAATTAATTTCTCACGTGTTAGAGTGACAGGCTTCTATTGTCGTCTGCGTGCAGAAGTAGCTCGATAGGAAAGTCCGCAAGTGGAAGATTAAAAAATTGCTCTTTTATCAAGGTTCTCGCTCGTGGTTTTTTTTTGTTTGTTTGTCACAAAAAGATTCTTCATACACATATACTTTAATTATTGAAAAGTTGCGCGTACGATATTCGTAAGGTTACTTTACACATAAATTATCGGATGTACGAGTGGTAATCGGATAAAGGCTTGTGATGGTGGTGGCTTTGGTGCGCGCGTCGAAAGAAAATCCATTGGCAACATTCTCGATGATACCTGCGTACGAACAGCGGCGGCTCTATCTAAAATCCAGCGAGACGTTTCTCTCGTCTTTTTTTCTCTCTCCCTCGAAAGCTAATGTTTATACAAGTTTCTTCCATTTAGCAGTGAGCGAGAGAGAGGGAGGAAGCGATATTATAGTTCATAAATAAGCTCGCATATACATCTTATCTCGAAAAAAAAAAGAAAAGGATTATACCGCGAGTTGAAAAAAAGGCCAGCTCTTGCTTCGCTTCGGGGCTGCGCGCGCGCGCAAGTATTTGCTGTTTTACAAAGTGGCTACACGATAAGCTTCTCTCGTGTGCTGCTCGTTTGCCGGCAGAGAGAGCTCGAACAAAATCATCCGCGATATTTCAATGACTGTACCTCTCTCTCTCTCCACTCGGAATTATAATGAAATTCTCATGATTCGTTAACTCACAGAAAAACCAGAGAGAGAGTGAGTGCGCCCGATAAATAATTACGCGAGGTGCAACGAAAAAAGAAAGAAAGAAAGAAAGAAGCAAAGCGCACAAGTCAGATTGAAATAAGATTGCGGAAGTCGAAGTCAGTTACGCACCGCTAACTGTGCGTCATCCGCACGCGATACCGAACTGCGGGTTCCTATATATATATAACTAGCAGCACTACTCTGGGCAATTGGGGGGTAATTATCCATTACGATCGAATTATCGTATATCCTGGGCAATGCAATGCAATGCCGAGTAGTTTTGTTGCCAAGGTAATTGCTCGAGCGAGCGAGCGCTCGTCGGATCTGAATAAAATACGAAGCTACTGCCGAGAGTCGAAGCCAGCATAGCGGCACGAGAGCCGCAGCTCCGCTTGTCTGTCCGTCTGTCTACTGTCACGTTCCTGACGTGGGAAGACACTACACACAACCTCTCTCTCTGTGTATGTGTATGTGGATGTTTGTGTGGATGTATATCTCGCACTCGCGCAAAGCTGCAACCTACCGAAAGCTAGTTACGATTGTTCGGAAACTCGCCAAGTCATGCGAGCAGCCCAGGCAAATGCAAGCGCGCGCGAGCGAGCTGCAATTTCACAGTGCACGCAATCATAATCAACCACACGAGCGTCCGATACATACGTATACGTAACTATACCTCCGCGCATTATTAACATCGAGGTTCTAACTAGTTACCTACTTTTGTTGAAGAAAAAGAAAGAAATTGCAAATAACTTTTGCGCGCAGAGCGAGTAGATCGAAATCGGTCAGGAGGAATAATTAGGCGAATCGCTATGGGGTTGCTGTGTTCTCGCACCACGAGAGAGGAGAGGCGTCAATTAGTCACACGGCAGGGCACAAACCTCGTTTCCGTGGCGGCAGCGAGGCGCGTCGTCGTCGTCGTCGTCGTCGTTGTCCACGTGCACACAGCTATATAAGCTTCCTCCTGGCAGATTTTACACCGAAAAGGATTAACACAGTTGCGAGCACGCGAGAATCGACGAATTTTTCGACGGAAACGAGCCTTTTGCGGTTGTTACTTTTTTTTCTGTAATTCACTTTGCGAGTCTTTCCTCTTTTTTTTTACCCTCTCTGAAACGCTTCCGTTTCTTTTATTTCGTGTGGTTTTCGCACAAGACAAACATTACCTTGCGGTTGGCTAATGTAACCGAGTACTCATCGCGTTTTCTCTTTTTTTTTCCCTCGTCACGCCCAATTCTATATATTAGGGACAATGAGCGAAGACGACTTTTTTTTGTATGGTAATACAAATACAATATGTTTTTTGTTTGTTTTTGTAGACGGTAGGATGTAGCCAGTCGGTGCAGTGTGCGAGTGGTATGTACGCATGAAAAAATAACGGAATAAAAAAAAACCATAAATACGTCAATAATCGTCGGTGGTCAGCAGCGTGGTGTAGCCGAAGAATCAACGAACCGCATACTCGATAATTCATAACATCCGATTTGCACGCACACACGCACATCCCCCTCGCGCATGGCCAACGCCACGCAGTATATATATAGCAACATATAGCCGCACGAATCATCGAAAAACCTCAGCGAGGAAACCTAATCCACTACGGAACTATGTCAATGGTCAGCAGCAACGGCAGCTGCGGTAGCGAATTTATATATATATATATTTTTTATTTCCTTCCGTAGGGTTGCCTCGAGTCATGCGAACTGACGTGTGTGTGTGTGTGTGTGTGTGTGTGTGTGTGTGTGTTTTGTATATGTTGATGCCTGCACTTGTTCTGGAAAACGATATCGTGTCCGTGCGTCATCTCACCTTATATTACTTTTTTTTTCTTCAGGGCGAGTTTGTTATGTGATGGTTATAGGGTGCGTTTTTTTCATGTTCAGAGATGATTTCACAAAGAGGGTGAAGGTACAAGGGATTACATTTACGTTTTGCGAAATTAGGTGTACCATTCGTTTCTCTTCTTTATTGTCATGCTAAGTAATCGACGGCAGCGAGAATTTCTTACGGCTCGTGTATTAAGGACAATCGTTTTTTCCAGGATTATTATTGCAGCGCGAGCTTTGTGTTGCACAACGTTTCGCGTATACATACGTGAGCAGAAATCGCGGCCTTTGTAATTCCCTTATTTATGCGTTATATATTTTCGCGCAAAAAAAAAAACAGTTGGCTTATTAGCATTGATTTACATACGCGCGTGTGTTTTCTATCATTTCAACCATCCGTTCGATAATTTATAACTCCTTCGATTACGCGCTGCCATGTAATAACTCGCGTATCGAAAGACAATCGCATGAAATAATATTCGAAACGTAACGCTCTACGACGAATAAGCACCGCGAATATGTCCCGTACGATCGGTCAAGAATTTCGGACCCGAATCACCCCAAATAATTCTCCATTCACGGCATGCACTCTTCGTCTTTTTTTTTTACCCCCAAGATGCGCGCACCGCGATATCAATATCTCTGCGGGTGCGCGCGCGTTATTTCCGAATAGGCTGCTCGCTAATGCATGTAATTGATCTATTGTGCGATGCATTAGCGGCGGCGACTATATCACGTGTCTTCTTTTTGTGTGACGAATAATAGAAAACGCGTGCTCGATCTCCAAAGAGCTCCCAGGAATTTCTTTTGACGCCGTAAATTAGATCGAAGCCAGGGGGAGAAAAAGAAACGCCGGTGAATTTTGATTGAAGATAGGGGCTCTCGGATGGAATTATGTTTTTCGCTTTTAATTGCGCGAGCTTTGACAATTCCATTCTGCTCGCGCGCGCGATAATCGTCTGCGGGGAATATTTCACGCGGCTGGTCCCAATTAATTCTGTCGCAAAAGCGGGATAAAAACGTTATACGTCTCTCCTATATACTCTCGGCAGCGAGGAAAGAAAAAAAAATCGCGCAAAGATCTACAATCACCAAGGAAATTCATAAGATCCGAACTTTATTCACAAGCGCGTTTTGAGTGCGGGTGCGCGTGCAGAAATTTATCTGGCTTTTTGGGCTTTGAGTAGCAGGAAATTTGGAGAGAGAGAGAGAGAGAGAGAGAGAGGCCTCTGAAAACTGAGCGACGGCCGTAGATAAGAAGCGTGTGTATCTGTGTGTATGCGCGCGAGGTGCGTTTGGGTCACTCTCTTCGTTCTCGCTCTCTTTATGTACGACGTGGACGTCTCAAGCACCGGGCGAGAAACATGCGAGGCAATCGTAAGTTAGGGAGCGCGATGCAGGGCTTTTGCGCGCGCGAACATAAAGTTGCAGACTTACGACGCGAGATCCCCGATAGCTCGCGGTCGGCATGAAAGCATCGGCACTGAGAAAAAGGAGAAACGAGAACTCTCCTCTCGCTCTCGCCAAAAGACAAAATAAAAATGTTCGAAGAAGACGACGACGACGACGACGACCAGGGAGGATGAAAAAAAAGGAGGGCTTTCGTTATATACATGCGTGTAAGAGGCTTGTATTGGTAGTCGGAAACCCCGCGGCGAAACTGACTGCAACCGAGATTTCTCTCTCTCTCTCTCTCTCTCTCTCTCTCTCTCTCTCTCTCGGAGTACTCGCTCGCTTCTCTTCTCGGCTTTTGTTATTTTTCTCGACCAAAAAGGATTTTTCATTATTTACTGGCCGAGCTGCTGTTGGCTAAAAAAACCACGCTCGCAAAATTCCGATTTACTCGACTTAATAAGGAAATCAAGGACTCGCGCCCAGCACAGAGCTCCGTCGCGTTCCTTGTCTCTCGAAAGCTTCGTCGTTATTATACTTGCGAGATTACTTTCTTGTTACTCCTGTCTCGCCCGTGCCAGCTGTTTAATACGATTTCCATAAAGTCTCTTTAGAATTTTTGCGTTTCCGATTCAGATGAATTTTAAAAACTTAAAAAAAAAAGTTATTGTTAAAATAATTAATTCCAGATATTTGGAAAAAAACATCATTCGAAAGGTCAAGCAAATAAAGCAAAAAAAAAAGAATAAGAAAGATGAAAATACCAAAGCTCATCCGCGAGAAACTTGCAAGCTTGTTTGGTTACTTTATTTGCAGGAAATGCATGCAGCAGCAGCAGCCTCAGCCATATACACCCCGTGCTGAGCGCGACGTCTTGCCTTCTTTATTCCAAAGGCGCGCGCGTTAGACCCCCGCGGCGACCGACCTGTCTTCCCGACACCGTCGCGTCCTATCTCGCGCGAGTAGCGGTGGATAGCCGATAATCCTCTCTCTCTCTCTCACACACACACACACAGTTGGGTTGAGGGAGGGCGCTTAAATTTTTCTTCGCGCACGATAGTCAGAAAGAGAGGGAGAGAGCTAGGGGTCAAGCTTCGAGTTTAGATAAGAGGCCCCGATTTTCTTTGTCCCGCGAGCACCGAAAGAGTTATCATGCCGCCATTGAATTTATAGTATGGCAGCCCCCAGGCAGCAGATCTATACGTATATGTATGTGTGTACGTACGTACGTGTGAGGCACGTTTTAGATACGTGGGGCATTACACGATGTGAGCGAGCGAGCGCGCGACGATTATTTATGGCTTTCCGCGCGAGAACGCGGAAATTATTTATCGCTCGTATGTCTGTGTATCTGTGTATGTGTATGGGGGGATGCAGCGCGATTTCCGATATATGTTACACGCTTGTTTAACGCGAATTTCGTACCCGGTTAACATTATTCGCGCACTTGCACCAGCAGCAACAGCAGCAGCCGCGTTGTAGAATCGTAAGTTTTTCGTTCTCCACGGATGCCATTTAGCAATCTCATACAAAGCGATTATTTTCACGGGGTATAAGCGTAATCCTCAGCCGAGACGCACAAGCGTATATTGTCAGCTGTTGCTGCAGAAAAAAAAGACAAAAAAAGATGTGTGCTCTCTTCTGGCGAGACATCCTCTGGTTGATCCGAGTGAAATATAGGCTCCCCCGGTGATAATGATGGAGCGTGTTTACACGGGGTAAAAAGTCGCCGAGAGAGAGAGAGAGAGAGAGAGAGAGTACGACTCCTTTTCTCATGTAAATACACGATGTTAAAGCTCTTGACCGCGCCTCCGGCCACAATGTGATCCCCCACTACCAAGCAGCATTGGCAGCAAAAGCGGAGGTGGTGCTACGACGAGAGCACAGAGCGAGTGTATGTGTGTATGTGTATGTATGTGTGCCCCGTAAAATATATCAAGACCAGCGACTTCTCTTGCTTGGCCACGGCCACAAATCACGCGGACCCCCCGTCGCTCTCGCAAGAAGGTGCACCACTGCACACACATACACACACGCAGTGTGGGTGTACCTTTATATGCACCTTTGCGCCCGCGAAAACCAGTGCTTTCGTGCTCTAACGAGCTTCGCTTATATCTCTTCTACCTAGTATCAAGTCTCTCTGTGCGTGTTTACTTTTGCAATTTCTTTCTTTTCTTACTGTGTACTTGTCACCCCGTTTGAAGAGCATGCAAATTATGAGCGCGAGCAACTCATAGAGCGCGAGAGAAAACGTGGGGGTTTTGGCGAAACTTTAGATGTTTGCTGCGTGACATACGTGATATTTTACTTTGCGAGAGAACAAAGCTCACTAGAAAACGACCATCGAATATATACGTACGTTGGTCTGTGTATTGTGTTCGTTCATAAATTGAGGTATTTTTTTTAGGACATAAAACTCGAGAAATTTTTGAAATTTTAATCGTGTGAATTATTATTTACGTAGAGGGGCAGACCACATTCGGAGAAAAATAATCGGTGATTGAGCAGATCATGAATATCAAATTCAACACGATAATCCAAGTCATAACTATGTCAAGAATGTTCAGTGGTCCACGACGACGACGAGGACGACGAAGGAAAGAAGAAGAAGAAGAAGAAGAAGAAGAAGAAGAAGAAGGAGAAGAAAAAAAATAATCGAAGCATATATAAATATGAATCATCGTTCGAAGGGCTCGTGCGAGTAACATGCACAGACACAAGCGAGCATCGCATCGCATCAAAAGATACCGAAGAGAAGACATCGTTCGGGACGTTAATCCTCGCGAGAATCTACCTATCGTGTTGGTCGGTATAAGCACTTCTGTGCGCACGCTCTCTTCGAAGAAAGGAGAGAGAGAGAGAGAGAGAGAGAGAGAGAGGAAGAAAGAGAGAGGAAAAAAAAAAGATTCAAGCTGGACACGATCAAGCCACAAGGAATCTTTGAATACCATTAATGAGAGTCTCTCGGGACGGGTTCTTGCTTTTGAGTGGTGCGGCCTTTGTTGGGAAGAAAATAATGCTCGCTGGAATGTGACCCGCGACGCTGGCTGCAGCATCATTGTAAGAACCCGCGAGAGATGATTCACCGACGACGACGACGACGACGACGACCACAGAGTCCCGTAGAGTAGTGCAAGAGAGAGAAGATTCGTTAGCATGCACGACTAAGGAATAATATATGTTTCATACTTCTTTTTGTCACTCGCGTTTTTTTTTTGCCAGGATATGACGATTTCTTAAAAAGAACAAATAAAGCCGACGAAAGGCAGAGCCAAAAATAAATCTCCGGTAAACGAATGCGCGACTCGCGCGATCCCACAGACCTAAACTGACAAATGCCAGCCAATAAACTTAAATCGGAGTATAAACTTCGAAGGCAGCTTCACGCTAATTCTCAACTCGCATTTTTCCGTGTCCCACTACACGTGAAATACACGAATCGAATACAAACTGCAAGGGTACCACAAAAAAAAGTACTCGCTCCCAATTAGGTGCAATGCGAAAAAGAAGAGAGCGGGACTGCATATTTCATCCGCAATGAAATGGAGATAGAATATATATACGCACGCCGCGAGAACCGAAACTGCCGATCCCTCAGCTTTTACAGAGACAGGACCCAGAGAGAGCGCGCGCGCGATCGCTCATTCTCGACGTGTATCGTTATTAGCGTCATTGCCCCTTCCCGAAACCGGAATCGTTGCCTCTGCTATTGGGAACGAGAGATATGCGAGATATTTCCTTAGAATAAAAAATATGGAAATACAAATTGATTATTAATATTATTTTTAAATAATAACACCAATATCCTACATATTAATACCGATGTTTGGCTAATCGCGAGTCTCGTTATATTAACGTATCGAATAACGAAGCCAGCACACCTCGGCCTCATATTCTTTATTAACGAAACATACGCGAAGGCATGGTATACAAAAAAAATTAAACGAAAGAACGCGGCGTGTAATGTAGTACTTGTTACAATCTCGCGATACTCACGCGATAAGATCTTTCGTTCTCTCTCTCTCTCTCTCTCTCTCTCTCTCACCGGCGATATAACGAAGGTAGCCATAGAAGACTCGTGTGGCTCTTTCATAGAATTCGAATTTATCGAGCGACGTTGCTTGTATTTATTTCACTTAATGGCGCGTCTCTATTTGCCCATTTGTATTTTCACTCGATCAGATATTTATCTAATTTTTTTTTCTTCTGTTTCTGTTCTTCCACAACTAACCAACAACAACAAACAAGAACAACAACAAAAAAAGTAAGTTTCTCTCCATAGTATGGCGTGCGCAAGGCAAACGATGCGGGTCGCGTGCACCTGCTCTCACTCTGAATTATCTAAATTGCGGCGATAAAGGCGCGCGCGCCCGAGCACACTTTGTTTCAAGAGAGAGAAAGAGAAAAAAAAAGCCGGCGAAGTTTAAACACCATGTGCAAGGAAAATTCTCGTGTGAGAGCGTGAGAAAGGAAAAGCGCGTAGTAGTAGTAGTAGTAGTGGCAGCTGATAAGCACCTATTGTACCCCGCGCGCTGATGCAGTGTAGAACGCTTTTGCGTGCGCGACGTTCATTTTCTCCCGGTTATTTTTCGCGTTTCAGATCTCGCGCGCTCGATAGACAGCACCTGCATTAAAATCGAAAATTTATCGCCTTCGAAAGCGAGGAGAAGTGTGAGATCCAAAAAAAAACAGCATCAAAGAAAAGCATTCGCAAATCGTGGTACCGACGCGGTCTTATTATTTATCATCGCGCACTTTAACCAACTATTTTCGTCGCCTCACAGCAGCATATATAGCAGCAGCCTCGTGTTGGCTAACGAATGCGGTTATAATTGCGCTGTGCTGCCTAATGGTTATTGATGGGACTTCTCGCGCGCGCGCGAGTGCGCAAAGTCGGCCACGACTCGTCGCGGCGGCGACCCCCCGTCGTAACAAACGCAACGGCTAAGGGATATCCATTTGCATGTCGCCTTTTATTTTAATCCGCGCGACCATCATTGCGTCTTTTACATTTTGCACATTCATTTTGCCTGTGAATGCTCATACGAAAGCAAGCTGAACTCATATTTCGCGGATGGATACATAATTTTTAGCTGGTATACACGCTTCGCGATCAACAGGGCATTCAAAGCTGATATTTTAAAGCTTCATAATTCAAAACATCAGCAATCAAGCCTGTACATTACAATTTTAACTAACATAAAAAAAATTACGTCTGACAATTACCTTACTCTAACCACTTGCAATCATGCTGGAAAAACAATTACCCACTCGGAATGAAAACGTCACAGCTTGTAGCCACAAGTATACACGCGAAGGTTCGCCGTCTAAGCCGCAATGACATTTGGCAAGCTAGTAAACAGCGTGATTACGTATACGTAATGTGTACGGGCCAAGTACTCCTCTCCTCTCTCTCTCTCGTGACGTTGCGGTCTACGCGTATACACGCGTTTAGCTCCAAGTCGCCCCCGCAAAACGTCGTTTTCGCATTCGTAAGTCAACGGAGAACGAAAAAAAAAAAAACAACAACAGCTAGTCGTCGATAAAAAGGTTTTGTATCGAAGAGGGGTTACACGTGCGGTTTGTCTCCACAGCAACGAGCAGCACTTAGCGTTCGTTAAGCGTAACCGCAAAAGCCGTGTTATAGCGTATATAGCACACGCGACACACTGCACGCTTGTCTCGCGTTACAGGTGTGCTCCTCAGAAAGATCGCATAGAAGTCCACACCTTCGAAGAAAATTTGTTATGTACACGTTGATTTAATCGTCGCGATCGTTAATTAGCTTTTCGCGACGCGACGAATAGTAATTTGCGGGATATACGACAAAAGGAATCGAAAATTTATTCTTTAGAAAAGAGCTCGAGAGAGAGACGCGCGCGCGTAGCGTACCGAATTTGCAATGGAGACGCGTAATTGAGCCTAACGAAGTGTTCCTGCGAATAGCTTGCGCTCGCTCGCGAGCGCGCTTGCGATCCAAATCCAATCATCCAATCGGAGTCAATTACCGACAATGGAGAGCAAGAGAGAGAGAGAGCCCTATTCCCTGAGTGTCATTTCGAATACAAACAGGATTACGCGATCTAATTCCAAACGCTGAGCTGACAAAAGGCCTCTCGCCGACAAAAGAAAGCCAACCCCTTAGATTATATACACCCCGCCCGTGTGTTTTTTTTTCGTTTGCTTTTGTTTGCCAAATGTATATCTTACGCATGTCGTTAAGATATCGGATATACTACTACTACTACCCGAATATGAAGAAAAGAAAAAAACTTTTTAGCCTCGGCTAATTAATTCATTTTGCAACGATGTAAGTTGTGTAGAGAGAAGAGATCCCCTTTCGGTGCGGGCTTGTAGAGCATCGTCGTACCTTAAAAGGCAGCGCCAAAGCTCCAACGATAATCAGCCATTGTCTTTCTCTCGAAAGGATACAACGTGTACGTACACACACACACACACACACACACACACACACACACACACACACACACACACACACACACATATATATATATATATATATATATATATATATATATATATATAGTCACATTCTTCGTCTAATGAAGATTGCTGCTGCTGTTCTCGGGGTCCGCAAAATTTTCTACATCCTTGGCGATTTTACGAAAGATGCCAAGTTCAAGATTAAACAAATATCAAGAAATACGGAATGAGTGATGTATATATGGCAAAGCCATATTCCATATCGTCGTGTATAAAGGGTAAATATTGCAGTGTGCACTCAGTAACGGCGTATAGTATAGGAGACACGACGCATACCGATGCTTCGCCCCCTTCATCCCACCTTTCCATCCGCGCGCGCGTGTGTATGTGCGTACACTGCGTGCACACGTGTCTATGCATTAGCAGTCGCATATATTATTTTACCAGAGTGAAACACGAGCTGCACACGCGCCTCTGTATCCGGGGCGAATTTACTGCGATTCGAACTTCCATGCGAATATCGAATTTGTCGCTCTTCGCGTGCTCTGTATTAATTCAGAGTTATATATGCGCGAATTTTCATTGAATGTTGTGAAATTTTATTTCCATACCGTAGAATTTCTCAATTATACGAAATTTATTACTATTCGGTTGGACATGTTAATCTCAGACGTCACAATCGTATTAAATCAAGCACTTCAAACATTCATTAAATTTCCATACAGATATATAGGAATCCCGCGACACGAGGTCCAATTAAGCTGAAAGCTCTCTCACTCGTAAGTCGCGCCCAAGAAATACGTGCATTAAATGAAAGCATTAAGGAAATATACGTGTACATGCGGAGAGAGACGTAGAAGACGCCTACAATTGTGTATACATACACGCGCAAGTAGTAGTAGTAGTAGTTTGCGAAACTCGTGTCAAAGCGAGAGAAAGCTGGACACGACATATTGTCTCTCTTTTATTTTTTTTAGGAGGGAGGGAAGGGAAAAAGAGCGACAACGCGCGAGAGAGAGAGAGAGAGAGAGAGAGAGAGAGAGAGTTGCCTGTCACGGCTGGCGTTATTTATGAGTCTGTGCTACCATCTCATTCATATAGTTTTTATTTACATTTCGCGAGACAGAGAGCGAGCTTGTAATTCATGGTCCAAATAGATACAGACTGCCGAATGACGCACAATCCTGATAAACTGATAAAAGTTACCACGCAAAATACACGAGAATTTCTCGAAGAATCTGAAAAAAACAGTCTTCATAAACACTCGTCGCGTCCAACCCGCAATCGCTGTAAACGAGAAAAAAGCACGTGCTCTCTCCTCTCTCTCTCTCTCTCTCTTTCTCTCTTAGCTATATCATACGCAGGCGCGAGTATTATTTACCTTTCGCACCCCCCCCCCCCTGAAGCGGCGCGGTGTAAAACCCTCGCCACGGCGAAGATGTACAAGGGCGTGTCGTGTATGTTAGCAACGAAGATAGATAAGCGTCTATCTTCGTTGATGTTAGCCAGGTGTTCTAATCCCTTAAACGTTGTGTATTATTCTCGTAAAAACTAATACAGACCTTCAACTGTGTGTGTATTGCGTGAGGGATGTGCGGAGGAGAGGACTCGGGGAAAAAAAACAACATCCAGCAGCAAAGAGACACGGGGCGGAAAGAACACGCGAAGAGGCGTGTTTCCAAAGAGGGGAAACGAAAGAAAGAAAAAAATCACGTGTCCTCCTCGTTTTATTGGAGAATCGTATATAGTAGGTGTTCCGAATGATTTGGTACGGTATTATTACGCCATGATTATCGATAAGTAGCTGATGCGGTTGTAAATGAAAGGTGTTTTACGATACTTCTAATTTGCGTTAATTTTAGCTTCTACGTGGAGATATTTACTCACTCGCTCGCAGCTCGCAGATTGTTTTATTTCAATCATAAAAGCGGCAGCCGAATGTGTATCCACGTAAACTTGTAAGTCTCTTTCACGCTTCCACCTTGAATCGTAAAAGCGTCGTAAAAGAGAAATAGACTCGTGCTCGTGCTCTAGCGACATTTGACCAGCAGCGAGAGATCTAGCTTATATGGCCACACACACGCGCGCGTGTGTGTAGTATATAGCTGGAATAATAATAATAGCAATAATCCACCTGGATTCCGGTTTCGATCATAAAGAAATCACTACCCAATAAAACTATAAGCTGGAAACAATGTTGCTTTGCCCCTCTGCGTGATTCACGCTCTACTCCATCACATTCACGTATATAGACTATATACTATAACGTATATGAGCATACTGAAACTCGGCTGAAGAAAAAAAAAGACACACAAAGATCGATCCTCTCTTTTCTTTCATTTTTTTTTCTGCACCGAACGAAAATCTCCAAATATAGCAAAACCTAATTTTGGAGTCTACATCACCGATGTCAACGCCATCGGCTCGAACATGCAACGCGCAGTTTTCCTCGAAAATAATAAAAAAGACCGAGAGAGCAAGGATCACAGTACCGGTGGACGTCGTTTTTTTCTTTCTCTTACTCGGTTCGAAGCCGCGCTGCTGATGTGTCCGCGCTTGCGATCAGCGAGTCATTGTCGCGGTGATAGATTGCGCAGCTGCAGCGGATCACAAAGCGTCGTCGTCGTTGGCTAGAAATAGTCGGCGCGCGGGGACAATGCTTAGAGCGCGCGCACCCAAGTAGCCCTTTCATCGCAAGAGGCAGTCGCGCGATCGACGCGACCTCCGCTATACTGCTACGATTTATCTCTGCGCTGCAGATACGTCGTCGTCGTCGTCGTCGTCGTGAGCTAAGAAAAACGAGTTAGACCCCGCTGAATTACTGGCTTTTCGGCTATTTGCTTGTCTCCTTTGAGATCTTCCGACGACAGGTAGCTCTTTTCTTTATTTTCTGCATCGGGATCATTTGTCAGCTGGGAAAACGCATCTGGAAGGGTATCAATTTGGAAAGTATATAAGTATCGTTTCCCGTATGTAAAATCCGGAAATAAACAAAGGGTCGACGTCCGAAAGTTCGTCACATCCGCGCGATATAACGTTTGGCTAATTGCCCGGGCGGTTATGGCAGCTCGTTCGCACACAGGCGGCGTGTTGCGGGCCTCGCTCGCCATTATTGCGTTACGACTATGCCATGGGATAAGGCCGCCACCGCCGCCGCCGCCGCCGCCGCGTGGCGTTATTATAAATGGAAGACCGGTAGCTGACGCTCTCGACAAGTTTACGGTTCGCTACCGTATAATTACGGGCTCTCTCGCTCTCTCTCTCTCTCTCTCTCTCTCTCTCTCTTTCTCTTTTGGCGCAGCTCTATTTTTGACCCTAAAACGCCGAAATTCCGTAAACATAATACTTCATTACCTCGTTTACCCGCCGCTCGCTCGCTCTTCTTCTTTTTTTCATGCTGCCCTCTCTTAAAACCTTTTCGCGGAAGTGGCACCTTCACTAGGCGCAACCTATATATTTCGCAAGAGCAAAATTAGCTTTCCTGATTATATTTCATTATGCTAAGTAAGGGATCAATAATCATCCCCTTACGTCTAGCCAAATTGAATAAACGCACGCGCGATTGGGGTGTTCGCACATGGCAATTGTGAAACAATCGCGGGCACGATTTTTCAAAAGCTCCTATTCCATAATTGAGTCGTGTCCGTGAAGGATTGGCTTCGACAGGCTTCATCGTCGCGGATTTTTCTTTCTCTCTCTCTCTCTCTCTCTCTCTCTCTCTCTCTCTCTCTGTGTTTCTCTCCCTCCCTCCACCTGCATGTGTGTATGTGTATGGGTGCCTTGACAAATCGCCTCCACGCGCAAAAGCCCTTATCAACTCGGACTAGTCTCCCCAACTGCTCCACGCGGCGCGGGCGCGCGCGTGTGTCCCTCGTATTAAGGCAAAGGGGACGGCCGTTTCGTTTTTTTTCCTTGTTTTTCCCCTGAGCGCGTGTGATCCTTGGGATTCGCTCGCTCCTTCTCGGGGCTTTTATTTATCTTTGCCAAGCGCCCGCGCAATGTCCAATTTTCGGCGCTCCAAATTAAGCAACTTACGACGACTGTAAGTCTCTGTTGACTCGGGACTTACGAGCGACGAATACGTCAGACGCTCGGGGGGCTTTTATTAAAACGCCGCGCTCGGGTACGGTGAATAAACTTGTCACGCGCGCACGCGCGCGCTTACGATGAGACCAACAAAAAAACTCGAGCGCCAATAAAGCAAATGATGCTCTCTGACTTTTCCGAGCAAATATGTTGCCCAGCAGGGAAAATGTTTGTGCTTTGACCGATAGCTAAGTGGGTATATATGGCTATCTCGTCCGGGCAGACGAGAACGAAAAAAAAGGAAGCCAATAGCACGCAATGCTCTTTATTTAAGATTCAATCATTTTTACGACTACGCGGAGAGTCTATAGTGCCTCTCGTCGTCGTCGTTCGTTCCCCCTAATGAAAAATTACGCTCTCTTTCGTTCTTTCTTTTTTTGTCATCGCCGCGGGAGAGAGAGAGCGAAGTAGGCAGAGAGTCGTCGCATTTTATCGAGGAGAGATCGGCAAATCCAACTCGGGAGGTAAGAATGGGGAGAGTGAGAGAGAGAAATGGACCAATAGGGGGTGCGCTGGAAAATGGCCCCCGAAGGGGTGATAAAGGCCACCTAATAGCTCACGGAATTGCCTTCGAAACACCTTTTTAATGAACTATTGCCGCGGGAAATGAAAATGGGGTGTGCGTCGACGACGACGACGACGACCAGCGGCATCTTGGCCTATCTAGCCGCATTCAAAGAAACCACGCAAAATTCCGAAAACAAAAAAAAAAGATTAAGGAAGGAGGCAAGCTGAGAGATAGATCCCAGCGAGACGCCATCCGAAAACATTCCGGTGAATTAGACGAGGGAGAGAGAGAAAAAAAAAAGAAGAACTAAATCCAAGGAAGAGGAACGGGGCGATTTGTCAAAACGCATAGTCGCACGCCTTCTCTTTCCATCTCTCTTTCTCTCCCCGAGCGCTCTTTGCGCGCTATCTTCGCCTTTGCGCTCATTGTTATGCTAAGTGCGATTACGAATGAGAGCGTGCCGAAAGAGAAGTTCGTGCGGATCGACTTGGCTCGTCCTCCGTTTTCTTTTCTTTTAATTTCCGAGAACGAAAAGAGAAGATAAAGATATTCCTTGCTATAAATTAAAATTGTTGTAAGTTAACCGTGCAATAATCATTCGACTTTTTTTACAATGACAAATTGAAAAAAAGATCTGGTAGACATATGGACGACAAAGTTGCCATGGGGCGCATGTCAAGAGACGAGTAACGTCGTGCGACCAAGGAGCAACTGTGGAAACGGCTCTCGTGAGAATCGCGAGCTGACCCATTAAGGGACGCTTGCGCGTCTTCGCGACTCTCGCCAAGTTTCTGGTCAGCTGCTGCTGCTGCTGCTTGAGAGGAAAGGTGGTGGGATGGGTGGGTGGGTTGGCTATGCGGGATTATGGCCGTGGGCCGGTGTTTACGAGTCCACGAAGGCCGATTACCGCTCGCTGGCGCATGGCTCCTCCCAAGGTCGCCAAAGACCATTAAGGAAAAGGATAGTCCGTGTTGCTCGACCGACCCCCGTGCGAAAGTCATCTAGCGCGATGTTTTACATGTTGTTTTGAGCCGAAAATTCCCTTGGATTACCTTGCAAATTGTCCGGAAAATTTGTGTAACGATTTTTGAATTGACTTTCCGAGTGATTTGAATTTCATACCGTGTACGAGAATAGTCGATTGTGTAATCTCCTTATAAATACATTTTCCTCGTGTTTTCTTTTTCTTTCACGGACTAATGTAAAAATTATACACTGACAAACAGATGCCTCTGCACTGGTGGAAACAGACGGATAAGACGCTATATAACTGCGACCGCATTGTCGCCCCACTGGGAGCGACAAAACTCCGAGTAGATATGAAAATTTTCCAAGCGACAAGGACTCTATCGCGCGTATCTAAAAATGAACAACAAGGACGACGAAAAAGGAAGAAAAAAAATAAGCAACGCAGCAGTAAGCTAGCAGCAGCGAGTTTTTTGATTAATTATCCTTATCCTCAAGAGAAGCAACGACGGCGGCGGTAGCAGCAGCTCTTTGCTTCCCTAAAAATTAGCAGTAGACCCCCGCAGCCAGTAGCATTTTTCCGTCGACCCGATTTCATTTCTCTCACTCGCGCCTCGTCATCATTTTTCATGGGCTCTACGCGTTCTCCCTCTACTCTCTCTCGTTCTATCTCACTCGCGTAGGCCCCATGTGCCGTTGCGCCAAGGATAATGGAAGGGAAAGCTTTTTTTTTTAGGCGATACGCGCGCGCGCGCGCCACCCTTCGACGCCGCTGCTACCGGTAACCTATACATATATGCATGCAACTGTTTTCCCGTTTTCAGCCCTTCGTTCTTATTGAATTCTCTACCAGGAGAGTTTTTTTTTGATCCGAGGTATTCTTTTAAAGTAAAAAATGTTGTATATAGCACGAGATTTTTTTCATCAAATTTATGACACACGTTTTACGTATCGAGAGCGTGATATATGTACTAAACGTCAACACTGATCAAAGAAAACAACGGTGTTAAGTATACGGTAAATATTCGCATTTCTGCGAACTCATCTGTATATCCCTTTGAGTCTCTCCTTCTCGTCACAGAGTCATGTTAAGAATAGCCGACTGATGGGCCAAAAAGAAAAAAAATAAAAGGGACAATGGGAGCAGTCGGATGTGAGACATCGTTCGCCCACACGCCGACGACGACGACTCCGACTAAAACAATATTCATCGCGGATGTAACACGCGCTGAACGAAGATCCAAGCACCAAGATTAATGCGGAACTCGCTTGTTTACGACTGGAAAGTTTGTACTTGCAATGTTTTCTCTCTCGTCGGTTGGTCGGCTTATCGCACCAGATTAGCTTGACTTTTTTATATTTCCTTTTTGGCTGCTGCCATGGCTGTCTTTGATTATCGCAGATACTCACCTGAAACAAACGAAATGAGCTTCGTGTTACAATAACATCCTAATTAACATTTTACATTGCGCAATAATACATTTTAAATACCTCTCGCCAAGAGTGCAGACAGTGGGGGAATTTAAAAGTCAAATAAAACAATCGAAAGAGAAAAAAAAAAGAAACCGTGGATATAATTTGATTCGGCCTATCTCACCCCGCTCCCTCGGAAAGAAAGCTCTCGCGCGTACGCCCTTTGTCTTGTTCGCCGAAAGTCTCCGAGGAAATCATTGAATATGCAACTTGAGAAAAATCCCCGGATATTGTGTTTTATTATAAACGAGCATTCGCCGCGAAGTACCACCCACCCTCGCGAACGAGTGAGCGAGCGAGCGACTTTGCATATGAATATTTTCAGATTCGAGAATTCCTTCCCAGACTGCGTGTACCGCTGCTGCTGCTCCCGTGGGAACATCTGGCGAAAAACAGAAATGCAAGCGCGAGAGATCTACTTTGCATGAGAGTATTGGAGTGCGAGGTATTTGCGTTCGTGCCATTAACGCGTTCAAGCTGATTTTAAATTCGCAGTCTTCCAATGAATTCAAATTGATTATCGAGTAAAAAGTGTTTTTGCGCTTATTTTTCAGAGGTCGATGTGCAATTTTCCAGCATCTTCCGACGACATTTCCGAAGAAACCCATAATTCTTCCACTATTTCTTCCTCAAGAAAATATCACCAAGTCGCAGCAGCAGCAGCAGCACGGGGGTCTCTGAATTTTACAACGGCAAAAGAAAATCGAAAGAAAAAAATAAAAAAAAGAAGGTTAGAAAGTAGGTCGTGTGCGTCGCTCGGTATCACGCGCACCCGCACACACATAGCTATATCACCGCGCGGCGGCGGAGCGAAAGAGCAAAGGCAATCTCTTTCAGAGCGTCTAACTCCCAGGACTCGTGAATTATAAATGCCGACTGCTCTATACCCACAGACAGCCAGGGTTGCGCAGGGTATAAAGCTCTTCCATTGCTCTGCAAGTGCTAGTTTCGCAATTAAGCTATGTGCGCTTGTGCGCTCGCGCGTTCGTAATTAGCGTAAATTGTTTCGGCCTCTCGCGCACACCCCTTTTGCGCGCGTTCGCTTCAAATATTCATTCGTGCCGATTAAAAAGCTTATCAATTTTTTCCTCTTCCGTTCCGTGCCAAAACAAAAAAAAAAGAAGAAAGTTGCGTGTACATTGATTCGCGAGCTCGCTCCCTCTATTCAATGATCATTATTCATATTCATATTCTCTCGAGGCGGCAACGGGGCGCGAGAAGGCGAGCGAAGAGAAGTTTAGCGAAGAAAAGTTTTGCGATCCCCAAGCGTATTAAAAGCCCAGGTGATCCCCGCAGCAGCAGCAGCAGCAGCAGCTCGCGAAAATATACGGTTATCCGTGCCCGCCTTAATATACTGCCTCGATAAAAAAAAGAGGAAAAAACTTGGACTAGCGCGGCGAGCGAAATAAAAGAAACTTGGGTTAATAGTTAAACAAGCTTTTAACAATTTTAAACGATGAATCCATAACGTACTTATATACATAACCGCGTGGATGGTCAAGAGAATGAACGAGCTTCCTTCCGACGAGAGATAGAGTCTGTTCTAGGGACACAAGCTTCCGGCGCCAAGTGTTTGTATACGTACACACACCAGCCGAGAGAGTTTCTCTGGAGGTAAGTTTCGAGAGGTCACGCTCTGGAATTATTTCGCGATTTAATTATGAAGTGGCTGATAAGAAGCGAGCGAGCGAACGCGAGAGAGAGAGAGAGAGGACAATGACAAACTTTGCGCATAAAACGCAACTGCAGCGTCGACGACTGTATATATTCCGACGCTCGCTCGCTCGTCGGCGGCTTCAACTTTCAAGAATAATGAGCTTTGAAGTAGCACGAGCCGATATTTTAATGGACAATTGAAAAGAAACATCTCGCGAGTTAATTAAACTTCTCGCTGTGCTGCTGCTCGTTTGCTACTCTATCAATGAAAAATAAACTTTCAGGGGCTCGATAATAAACGAAACAACAAAGCAAAATTAATATTCCGAGTTAAAATCTCATTAACCCTTTCCATCCCCCCACCCTTTTTTCGACCAAACCCTTCCGAAAACGAAACGTTAATTACTCGTAGCACGAGAGACCGTGAGGCAAAAAAGCCACAAAGAAAAGCCCGAAGCAATGTTTTCATTTGTGCGCAATATCAATCCGACAGCAAGGCATATGCTCTCTCGTCCGCATATAAGTTGAGGTATGAAAAGAGAGCAACGGCGGTGTTTTTGTCGAGGGGTGGTGCTGGATTGTTTGATGGTTGATTGTCGGCCGCCACACGTTACGTACGTAGGGGTCGCGCGTCGGCCATCATATCTCCGAGTAGAGAGAAGTCTCGACTGATTGGGTCGAGAGAGTAGAGCCCGCGAAACATCTGGCGGACTCCCGCGGGGCTTGACGACGACAATCACGCGCGCGCTCAGCCCGATATCGTCGCGGTAATATTTCCCGTGATGTCTTCATAAAAACGCGTGCCACGGATTTTCGGCTTTAACGCCGGTAATCAAAGCCGCCCCGCGAACTTATCACGATTATATATTTTTTTTCTACTCCTCTTTCATTGTCCTTTTTTTATCATCTATCACTCGCTAGATATAGAATACTTGGCACCAACATTGAATTAAATGCAACTTTCAAAAGGTATGCAAGAATCATTCCCAAACGAGAGAGTCATTGTGATGGTGCACAATTAAAATTTTGAAAAAAAAAAAGAAGTTCTGAACATTGTCGCTAAAAGTAGAGAAGAGGTCCGAGCGAAGAGGAGAGTGTACCGGCGACTGACTCCTTTTCGCTGCGGCGGCGGCGGCGTCGGCAGACAGTGATAGGGGGCTGCACGTCGACAATGGATCCTTTGCAGCTAAAAAGCGTAAAAGAAAGGCGGCCCTGAAAGAACGTACGCGAGAGCGAGCGAACGCGCGGCAATGATGAAAGCATTGTCCCCGTTCAAGCGCTCTGCCTTTTTCTCTCCTCTCTGGCCTCCTTACTTATTCTCTACGCTACTCGCTCGCTCCTCTTTTACGGCTTCAATTTCTCCCTCTCTCTTGTCACTGCTGCTGCTGCTGCTGAGGCCAAGATCACCTCTCTCTCTCTCTCTTGGTGCGGTGGCCACAAGCTTTGTCGTCGCAAGCGAAAATGAAGCTAGCAGCAGCAAGGGGATGATGGTCTCGCAATTTTTCGAGATGGAAGCTCGCTCTCGCGAGCTTTTATGTGACGACGACGAGGAGAAAAGAAAAAGGCGCATGAGTGTTTGACTGTTATATCGAATTTCGAGTGTCGGCGAGCCGTGGCAAATCAGTGGCGTATATATATAGTA
This sequence comes from Galeopsomyia nigrocyanea, assembly GCA_035047105.1. Lineage (NCBI taxonomy): Eukaryota > Metazoa > Arthropoda > Insecta > Hymenoptera > Eulophidae > Galeopsomyia > Galeopsomyia nigrocyanea. Next base: position 10,850,222 of record JAWWMK010000032.1, on the reverse strand, counting down.
TTATACATCCCGCCCTCGCACAACTCGTAATTCGACAGATCTGCGCGTGTTTGCAAGTGTCCCTTTTCCCGTCGCACATACACACACACACGCAGACAAACGCAACCCTTTCGGACCCTTGACCCAAACGCCCGAACCCTTGACTCTGTCGCAGCTCAGGCGCAATAACGCGCGTTAATCCGCCTTTCTCTCACGCGCGAGTAGCAGAGAGCTCCAAAAACCCCTTTTGAGCGTACGTATATACACACCCCCGAAATGATCGATCACGATAGCTGTTATACGTCGGAAAGAAGGGGGAGAGAATACGCAGCACACGACGATTGTTATTCTTCCGGCGAAAACTATTTACAAAGTCGAGGCTAATGGCATCAAAAGATTTTCTCTCCCCTCCTTACCCTTACACATAGTTTGCTCTCGAGCTGTTGTTAAGTAGTGTTGACTTTAGCCGCCTGCGCGTGTGCAATAACGCAAAGAAAGAGTTTAGCTTGGTCGTGATTTTCAGGACGGAGATGTGCCTTTTAACCACTTGATAGAACAACGAAATTATTCCATTGTTGTAACGATCGTTGTATTACTTGTCGCGCACACACTTTTACGCGCATAACCAACCGAGCAATGCGAGAGTAAATGAGTCACATGCCGTGTACGACGAGGCACGTGTAGCCTATATTTAATGCAATAAGAGTTTTGCTCTTATATGCCTGCCTCGTGGCAAATACTCTTGCGCGGCATATTGACCCTGTCAATCTTACGCTCGTGCGCGCTTGATTCGATTTTAAACGCGCCAGCGCGCGAGCAAGGCGAATTTAATTTGCATCTGCCGTCTCTTTTCGACGTCATGAATTCTGAAAATGGCACATACACACACGCGCGCGCATTCCGAGCTTCTGCGCAATTTTCGGTAGCTCGCGAGCGGCATGCTCGCCTCCCCTTCCCGTAAAGTGAGCAACACGTCAATAATTCACGCGTCGAGGAACACAATTGCAACGTAAATCAATTACCGTTGAAAACACGAAAGAATAAAAATTCAACGGAGGAGCAACAAAAGGAAGAAGAAGAAGGAGAAGAAGGAGAGGAGGCCCTCGAGGCGAGAATCCAATATCGGAGAAGAAGAAACGAAAGGTATTAACGCTCGACCGAGCAACAATAGAAACAAGCAGCAGCAGCAGCGGCGGCGGCAGCAGCAGCAGCCCTTTCTCAATTACTCTCGGCAATGGCGACTTACACACGACTACCATCTCTTTCTCTCTCTCTCTCTCCGAGCGCAAATGGAAAACGGATTGATTAATCGTAGTAATTACCGATCAGCCCCCGCTAATTAGATATCCGACTCCCGTCCCGAGGGCCACGCGCAGAAGAACCAAGGGCTCTCGCCGTGCAAGCAAAAGCGCAGTCTGCCAAATGAGATTGTTTGACGGGGGCTATCCAATATTACATCCCTCTCCCTCTCCATCGTACACATACACAGCAACAGCACAGCACCTGCCTCGCGCTATATAGCGATCGTTAACGCAATCGCGAGCTTATAAGGAAGTAATGACGGCTTTGATTTAGCTCGCCCTCGGGACGCACATATTCTACTCCTGCACCGCACCGATGATTTATCCGACGATCTATACTTCTCTTATTAAAAATATATTATATACGATCTCGATGATCAATTTCATAGACTTTCTTGCGTAATTCGCTCGACCTATTATAGATTTCTTTTCTTTTCATCGAGCTATAAAGTCTGCAACTCTTTTCTTTTTCTTTTTTTTTTATTCGCGTGCGATAAGAAAGAAAAAGTTTTGCACCTCACGAATTCACAGGTGCGAATAGCTGCTCGCTCGCTCGTTCGCGCGAGTGAGATTTAAATTAAGACGCGGAGCTCGTTACGTCAGACGAGTTAGGGACTTACGTGGCTGCTGCGCGATTTACGATTCCAGATGAACCCGACGAGATATTCGGCCGCGCGCTCCGTCACTGTCCGCACGCTTTCTCGCTCTCTCTCTCTGACGCTATATACCCCTCTCGGGCGCGCTTGCGATAATCTTTTAATAGCGATAAATCGTTCACCTTGCGCTAAGGACCTTGTGCATGCGAAATTTCGACTTGTTATGCATGTAGCTGCTATCTATAGTCTAGAAATAGATTTTGCAATGCGAAAATTCAACGATGAGTTACATCGATTGTCCAAACATAATACATTTCGTTAACCCAGAAATACCGCACACGCGTGTTCTTACAATTCCATTTTCTACAAAACCATCGCGGACGTATTATTTTTCGGTGAGTAGCAGCAGTAGCCGCATCTCGAGCGACGTCTAGATTCCATAAATAATTTTATCACAGTCGCGCGCGGGGAGACCTCGTAAAATTACGCGTGTGTGATCTTACACAGAGCGAGAGGGCGGAGAGGGGTTGTCCGCCTCTCGACGCGTGACACACGCGTAACGACTACTACTACCGTGCACAAAACGTATATACACGACGTGGATAGAAAGGAGAGTATTAACATCCGGTCGCGGGTTCTCTCCGCTGGAATTTACGGCTGGTGCCAGCCGATTTTGTAAAACGAAATGTCTCGTTAGCGCTTTACAACGGTCTAAATTACGCTCTCGCTGCCCCCTTAACGATCTTGTAACGTGCTCCGCTTTCCTCCGCCGACGACGACGACGACGTCGAATCGTCGTTGAGCGCGGACGAAGAACAGCAACATAGTGTATACGTATATATGCATGCACGATCGCTGCGGAGCTTATGAGAGACAGAAAAAGGAACCGGTATTTCCATTTGGCCCTTAACGCCGCTCTGTGTGTCTCGAGGCCTTTATGCCGATCATAATTTTTATTATCTCTCTCTCCCTCTCCGTCTGGTTAGCTTCGGGGCCTACTCTCTGAAGAATCCTTTTTTTTTGCTCGGCTAATTGCAAAAACAGGCCATCATTAAGAAACGTTTTCTCTCTTTCGCTTCGCCGTCGCGAATTTGTTTCTTTCTCTCTCTCTCTCTCTCTCTCTCTCTTTTGTGCCGGCGCGCACGTCTGCACAATGTACACGTATGTTGGATGAAATCTAGATCGACCGACGAGTTTTTTTTATAATTTTTTTATTTTTTGCCGACAACGCGCTTATCAGAGTTCTATTTGTAAATTCTTTATCTTGGTGAAGATAAGAGACGTCATCTTGCAATGTACACTTTACGAGCGCCATTTTACTCGGCGCAAAATATGGAACGATATTTTGCGTGAAATAACAGCACGCTGGAAATTTGAAATACTAGCGTAATCAATTTCATAAGGTAATTGCTATCTTCGCGGAGACTCGCGTATCGTAATAAAGAAAGAAGTTTTTAATAATGAGCGAAACATATGTCGTGCGCCGATATATTTCATCGTGAAAATTAAATTCAATATAGCAGTAGATCAAATAATTATGTGGTGCACTCAAGCACACCGCAGCAGTGCAAGCTGTCTTGAGGAATAACACGGAAGTGCATGGGAAGAGCATCATCATTATCAGAATGGCGATGCACAAGAAAGAGAAGAAGAAGAAGAAGAAGAAGAGAAGGAGGAGGAGGAAGAAGAAGAAGAAGACAAGACACGTGGAAGTGCAAGAAGGCATAGCAGCTGCCAGAGGCGAATTAGCGGCGAAATATTTAACGCCTCTACATCAACCGGCGCCGGAATTACGCTTGTCCCCTCCCATCTTCTTCATCGATAAATTTCAACCTTGATTAAGCGAGCAACACACAGACATGCACACACTCACGTACGGCAAATAAAATCATCCCGAAGTCAACTGAAGTTTCAACGCGCGCTCGCCGACGGATAAAGAGATGCGAAGATAAGTGCGCCGAAATACATGTGGTGTCTCGCCCAACTGACTCGCTGCGCGACTCGATAAATTAACCTCTCTGCCTTTATTAGCGTGGTATGCGACGGAGCGCCCCTCGCTTCCTTCTCGCTGAATATTATTACTCGCACGATTTGCATTGTCAAACGAGATGAAGGTGTGCCCGTAGCAAAGTGATTGATAAGGCGAGAAACGTTCACTCGTGTGTTGCGCAATCATTCGTGAGAACATAAACTATCAAAGAAAAATTAGAAATCAAACTCGCTACAGTACAAACAAAAGCAAATCCATCGAGCAAATTCCAGAGAGAGCGGGAGAGAGAGAGATAGGCATTCAATCGTTCGAGTCTATGGATAAAGATCAGCAGCGATTATTCATCGTGTACGTGTGTGTGTGTGTGTGTGTGTATGTTCGCGCTTGTGGGGCGCAAAATCGAAGAAAGCAAGCGCGCGAGTAGCAGTTTGTCAGAGCGAAGAGAGAGGAGTCTCGTGGCCCTTTACTATATCGCGCATGCAGATCGCATGTGTTGCTTGTCGGCGATTTTCCGCGATGCGCCGCGCCGCTATCTACACATGCAAAGCTCGGAGTCGCGTTAACAAGCTGGCAACCATTCTAACTACTGTCCCTATAGCACAACCCTAAGATATACGTGACGGAAAATTGTGGGTGAAACTGCCGCCGCCGCCGCGCTGCATTCATGCATGCGTATACTTATCATCCTCTCGAGATCGTTGCAAGCGCGTGCTGCTTTCGTATATACACTTCTCTGTTTCTTCTTCTTCTTCTTATACCACTTGGTTTTCACCTTTGAAAATTGTTTGAAAATAATTTACGATCTCGCTCGCTCGCGCGTTACGAGAAAGATAACTCTCATGGCCGTATTTTTCATATTAAAATTTATTCTAATGCACTTCGCAAGGACACTCACTCACTCTTTGCGTATGTAAGTATTACAGGGTAAAGATCTAATTGCGCTGTTTACAACTGCCGGGGGGGGGGGCATTTAACCTCGGTTGTTCATACGCGAATCATTTAATTCATCGCGGCGCATATTCAAATGCAAAGTCAAACGGGCAGAAGGTTGTGGTATGTATAGTTCTCTCTCTCTCTCTCTCTCTCTCTCTCTCTCTTGCAGCGGTACGCGGTGGCAGTTCTCTCGCCGAGCTATTCTAATTAGAGCGGCTATTTCTAAGCGCCCCGTCGCATAGGGCTTTTAAGTCGAGCGTGGGCATACACACAGCAGCAGACAAACATTCGCGCAAAAGGACAAGAGATATATACGTGAAACGAGGGTAAAATGAACGTCGCGGAGACGGATCTAATTGCATTACGGAAACATGAGTTTCTCTCTGCAACGCGCGCATAGAGCTATACACGCACGAAAATTGCGAGCAATAACGGACACACACACACAACATACGCTGCGCTGCGCTACTCGCCACGACATTAACCTCTTTTTAGTGCCAGGCCCCGAGCGCGCGCAGCCACAGCAGCTGTGCTTTTCTTACAAGTTTTCGCGCTGTGGAAAAATTTTTTTTTCGCCGCCACCGCCGCCGTCGTTGCTGCGCTTGTACGTATGATTTATATCGCGAGAGTGAGAGAGCCACTACTATGCGGCAAAAGCGTGCAGTTTACGACGGAAAAATTGCAGCGCAGCGCGGTGCAACACGCGGCTCTAATTTGAGCATAATTGTTTGAGAATTCGTATATGTACGCGTGGATCAAAGAGGTCTTATATCCGTATGTACGGCATAACAAGCCCTGTATACATCGCGCGCGATGTGTGTATAAAGAGACAAAAAAGAAAAGAAAGAAAAAAAAATGAAGAAGAGAGAGAGAGAGAGAGAGAGAGAGAGAGAGAGAGAGAGAGAGAGAGAGAGAGAGAGAGAGAGAGAGCCAAACACAAAAACAACTCGAAAAAAAATACACACCTTTGATCGCATCTTCGAGATAGAGAGCGAGCGCATCTTCGGTGGAAAAAAAAGAAGAGGAGAGAGAGAGAGAGAGAGAGAGAGAGAGACGAAGAAGAGCGAAAAGGGCGAAAATACGCGTCCTACGCGCAAACACGATCTTGGCACAAAGCGACATGATGTTCAAGCGAGATAAAGCCGCGCGCGCGAGCCCGCGCGGAGGATGTTGACTCCGTCGTGCAGGCAGGCAAGCGCAGAGCGGGCCTCCTTAAACTTGATTTGTGCTCAATTACCGAGCGAAGCGTCATATACGTCGCGACGACGATTTTATTTATAACGCGCATCACGCGCCCTGCGCACCAGTGTATATAGCCGCACCACCCGCGATATATACATATACACACTCGCTCTTTCTTACGTCGTATAGCTCTGATTCACGCTTTTGCAAGAGCGGCCTGCGGATTATTTCGATCTCTGTACGCGCGCGGCGTTGCTAAAGTTAGCCGAAGGGATTACGCGCGATGCATAGGCAGGACAAACTATACGCCGCGAGTAGATAGAGCCGATGAGCCGTGAAAACTCAAGAGAGAGAGAGAGAGAGAGAGAGAGAGAGAATGAGTCGAGGTAAAAAGGGAGAGAGGGAGAGAAGATACGATAACCATCGGGAAGTATGATGGATGTTATCCAACTCTTTCATCGCGATACACGTAGATTATGTTTCCAACTCGAAGATTACAACGAGGAAAGATAAAAAAAAAGAATGTTACAAAAGTGCCTAACTGTAATGGAAGAGGAACTGAGGAGGAGAAAAAAAATCAACTTGATTGAAAATCCCGCTGTAGGAAATATTTTAATCAAAATGCCGAGAGTAAACACAAGATAAAAGCGAAACAAGGAGTCGCGGGCGTATACGAAAAGACAACAAAAGAGACGGAGAGAGAGTGGGAGAGTGGGAGAGAAGGGACAAAGCTTTACACAGGGAAATTCGGTGGCGCAGGTGTCGGGCGAAAACATTCATCAAGATGATAAGATAGTGCGCGCAGAGCCTCTCTCTCTCTCTGGTTCTCTGGAGGATCGGCTTTTGAAGGCGGAGTGTCGCGCACACCGCCCCTCGACACCCGAGCGAGAAGGGATTAACCCTCGACAAGCAAGCAAAGACGCTTTCCACGGTCTTAACCCTTTCCCGATCGACGACCGGATTAAACACTCACAGCAGTATGGATTCCGGATTACGCGCTCTGAGCTTTTGTACGACGAAAAAAAAGAAGAGAGTAAAAGGCGATCGGGGGGGATATAACGTCGCGGAACGAGCCTAAAATTTCCAGTTTAACGCGATAAACTTTGGGTTATTCGAATCGAATGGCTCGCTTCGCTATATCTCGTTTAATTATCAATATGACGTTTCGGATTTAACTGCGTATGACGGCCGTATAGTTATCATCACACGCGTATGGCAGTGAAAACGGCAAGCATCAATGTCATAAAAAAAAGAAACAGAGAGAGGGTAAAGCGGCCCACAAAAATGTAGTTTACTTCTGGGCGATGGGATTTAAAGCTACGATAACACGTGTTTTTCGGATCGTAAAGCAATCGAGAGTACTTGCGCGCTTGTGTGTAGGTGTGTATGTAAGGCGGCCTGTCGACAAAGTCGTCGCGGCCCAGATACGAAAATCGTAAAACCGCAGACGTAACGCGCGGAAATCCAAAGAGGCACTTATCCCCGCGCGCGCGTTGCCGAGATTAGCCGCATAAAACCCAATGGTTACGTTTACACGCCATCGTATTGCAAGCATCGCGCTTTTATTTATATATATCCCCTCCACCTCTTTCCCCCGCCAAAAAAGCTACACTTTTCGTTTGTTTATGTCTGCACTTGGCGAGAAGACTATATGTCAAAAATATCAATTAAAAGCGTGTGTGTGTTCGGTATACTCACCAATTGTTGACTTGAAGAATCGTTAACCCCGTGTCCTGTGCAAGCTGTTTCTTCTGGTCTTCCGATGGATACGGATGCTGGAAAAAAGCAGAGGATACGACAATTAAAACATACTGCCATAAATTCGCGCAACTTTAATTGAAAATAATAACGACTCTGTGTGTGCGAGAGAGAGAGAGAGAACTCTCTTCGTTGGTGCAGCAGACTAAAAATTCGATGCAGCCTGTGCGCCCGTGCAACGCTAGTTCGGAAGAGAGAGAGAGAGAGAGAGAGAGAGAGAGAGAGAGAGAGAGAGGCATTACGCGCTGGCGGGAGCACACCTGCGAAATATTATTTATTGCTGAGCGAGTAAAAAAAACGAGAGAATAACAAGAGCGAGCGGAGGATGGTGAAAAAAAAAGTACGAGAGATAGGATGTTCGGAGCACGCCACGTTTTATATCGGCGTTCACATCTGCGCAGATGTGCCATGTCCTACGTCCCTTCGTTTAGAGACAGAGTGTTAGAGAGTTTCAATTTTTTTTTTGTAATTCCGTCGAAACTCACGAATTTCGATAGGAAATAGAGGAATAACATTTTTTTTCCGTGCCCGTCGATATTACATTCATGAAGAGTAGTGACTGCACTCGCGATCTGGAATGCAACTTTTTTATCTTTTTTTGAAAACCAAACAAAAAGCTTTACAAAACAAGAAAAAATGTTCAAAAGCTCATTCAAGCCATCATAAATAAAAACAGCAGCGAAATAACGTCACGCTTGCGCCTTCTGTTCATTACTATCAAAAAAAAAGTGAGAGAGGAAAAGAGTAGCGACAGTGCAACCGAAAAAAAAAAGCTGTAGCTTTTGAAAAACGCGCGGAGAAAGAATGGCGCGCACAATGGCGGGCGGCAGGGGCAGAGATTGCACGTAACGTTAATAAAAAGTGTAAAAAACGAGCGGTGTGGTTTGCCGGACATAAAAGACCCGTGTGCGCAAGCGTCATATTTTTGCATAATTAGCGCATGGCAGGATCGCCAAACAACGCATTTTTCGGTTCACCGCAATCGACGACGGAAGACAATTTTTTCTTTTTCAATTTTTAATTAAAGCCAAGATATCTTATCTCGACGTATTCGCTCTTTTGTGTACGGCGAAAGTCACGAGAAAAGAGAAAAAAAAAATGACAAGGTGTGTACGCAGGTGAAGTAAAATTAGCGGAGGGAGAGAGAGAGCTTGTGGCTACTGAATTGCAGAAATGGAGAAACGTCGTCTATCATTCTCCGGGGTCGCGTTGGTATATGCATAAAACAATCAAGATAATTGTCGAAGCTCGCTGGGCACAAGGCGAAGGGAGCGACAGCCAGCAAGAGAAAGAGCACGAGCTATCCAATTACATTGAAAACAATAGTCTTAAGTGCTGCCGGCGGCTCGTTCTCTCTCTCGCTCTCTCTCGCTCTACCGACCCCCGGACTTCCTCGGCTCGTGCTTTTCCAAGGATGGGGGGTGAGAGCGACAACTGAGCTTGCTTCTTTTTTTTCGGACTTTCCGCCGATATCACCCGAGAATTTCAGAAAGTTTTGCAGATAACTTTGTGCTTAATTCAAATGTTATCGATTAGATAATGATTCTTTTAAAATCTACTAGCAAAGGTATGTGAAAATTATAGTTTAGAAAGAATAAATTTATATTTAATGGCTTCCACTCGTTCGTTGAATAAACGAAAGTATAAGATTCAATTACAGCTAAACTTTATATATCGACATCATTCCGAGGCAGATGACTAAAAGCACAATTGTAGGGTGGGTCAGCTGCCTGCGCCTAACAAAATTAACCCATTCGAAGGGTCGGCCTCGTTTTCTCTCTGTTGCCCAAACTGCCGATAAAACTCGAAGCGAGCACTAAAAACACATGGTACGAAAGAGAGAGAAAACGATTTGAAAAGGGATATAAGGAAATAAGCCTCATCAGAGCGAAAAATCAATTACGCGCGCCGAGAGAGAGAGAGAGCGAGACGCGTCAATTTCAAAATTGAGAGAATCGACAGGAAAATGCTTGGTGCTGCGTCAGGTATAGAGAGAGAGAGGCGTGGTAGTGTCGCGCGTTCCCCCCCAAGACGTGATCCTGCCATTTTCGAATGACACGCCGATGACGAGCCGACTGCTGACTCTGGCTAACGAGCGAGGCGTGGGATCGGACGACGATCGCGCCTCGTCATCACCAACGAGCGAGCGAGAGAGAGAGAGAATCTCGGTCCTGCAGCACTGACACGTCGGGGAGTACGTACAACGCTTATGGACCGCGTATATATATACGCGCTTCTCACCGCCTGCTCACTCTACGTGACTCCTGCGTTCGATGTGTTTTTGATGGACTGATGCTCATCGTTTCACTTTTCATTAGGGACGTTAAATGCTCCAAGTCAAAAGTCGATTAGCCTCGCCGCCCCATATACACGCTTAAGCTTTCACGATTAACGCGTGTTCTATAACGATAAGCTAAAACCTATCTATTATAGATAACTATCATTTTTATTCTTAATAATAGTTCGTCTATTCGATGGAAAAAAGAGAGTATTTTTAAAGAGCAATATTTTCGGCATCAAAAGCAATAAACGAAAGATATAAAAGAAGATGATAGACGTGTCAGCAGCAGCACCAGCAGCATCAGCGTACACGACGCGACGCGTCAGTCAGCCTCAGTGTCTTCATTTCGTCTGTCGTCCCTTCGCGCGGATATTAGGTGCAGATATTTTCGCCAAGAGGGCATAAACTCGTTACCATCGTCGCCCTCTCCGCGCGAGCGCGAGAGAGAGGTTATTCAATTTTCAGCCTTAAAATCCTCTAATGTGCGCCGTTATTGCCAGACGCTATAGAACGATAATGGGTCTTAAAAAAAAACTTGCGATCTCTCTCTCTCTCTCTCTCTCTCTCTTTATCTTTGCTACTTTTGTTATTCTTTAATAGTTTACATATGTTTGTACTTTGACTAATTATAAGTTAACTACTACTACTTTTGTACCTTTACTATTGTTTGCATATGTTTGTATGGCGATATACGGTCCCAGTGGACCTTATCGAAAATAAATCTGGTTAAATCAAATCTCTCTCTCTCTCTCTCTCTCTCTCTCTCTCTCTTGCTCTGCGGTGGCGACACAATCGGTAATTGAATTCTCCGCGCGCGAGAGTACTTTTTTTTTAAAGAGTCCTTATTACACGCGAAAGTAGAAATCAACGCGTCGCGGATGATTTCTCACGCTCTCGCTATCTTTTCCCATGCATAATTGTTCGTGCTGCGAGATAGAGAAAGCATGTCGAGTCATCTTACAACCAGTGAAGATGCAGATATACAATTGATCAGATCGATCGAAAATAAAAGAAGTACAAATACACTTGAGATTGAATCGTCAGTAAATATAAGGGCTACTCTGGCACACGTGGATACTATAATATGTTGCGAAAATGGAGGGTGTCAAAGTGCGCCAGCAGCAGGAGCACGAGGCTCATTAGAAGTGAGGGCGTGGTGGTTGGGCGACACGTCGCGCGCGCGCTCGCTCGCGTACGAGCGGGCCTGTCATTATCACGACAGTCTCTCGGTGAATAGAGCGTTTCGTCGTCGTCGTCGTAGTCGTCGTCGAGGGTTACACGGCCCTTCGGCACACCTCCCTCATTGTTTCCCCAACCCGAACCTATATATGCTCTGACCGTCGCGTCGGAGGACAACGTCCTCTCAGAGCAATCGACACAGACACACCGAAACACACACACACACACACACACACACACATACACACATGCGGAATGAGTTGACCTTTGTCTGCCAATTCCATTGATTAGATCACCTACGAGCGATTGCGACGGCACCGCTAATGAAACTGCGGCCTAATCTCGCGTGTACGAAACACACACACACACACACACACACACACACACACACACACACACACACAGACCTCGTACAACTGGACAAGATAAAACGCTTGGCTTTGATTAGTTCGACGCCACACCCGCTCGTCTTCCACACTGTACGAATTGAGACATTCTTTCAGTCCCCTTTTCTAACGGTTACGACCACTTCAGACCTCTATTTATTTACATTCGAAACAATTATCATTTTCGATGAGAAAGAAAATAAGAAATTCAATAATCGACGTAAGAAAAGAAATAGAAAATAATGGCAGCAACAATGTATACATGCGTTGGAATAAATCGCATGTCGAAAATCGCAGTCGTCACGGCTATGGCTTCGTGAGGCATCCTCGCTGTCTGAATTTCGGGGCCGCGTGTGCATGCAGGCAGCGTCTCCGGAGGGGGGATAATTATAACGTTGCTGCGTTTAGATACGTACGGGGCGGATGGGCGAACCTCCTCCGCTTCCACCTCTCTCTCTCTCTCTCTCTCTCTCTCTGTTTCTCTCTTTCTCTCTCTCGCTCGCTCACTCGTGCCTGGAGGCTCATGCTCGCGCCGGAACCCAGCAATCATCCCCAGTCAGTCTTTCAGTCAGTTCCTGTTGCTATTTAATTATCCATTTAAAGCGTATAATTTTCTCTCTCTCACTCTCTTTATTTCTCTATCGTCGTTATACTTACGCGAGAGCCTAAGCGTGTTCCTATATATGTTGTATAGGGCCGTGACGACGGAAAGCGTGGGAGTCAACTGCCGAAAATCATATACACACACGCGCCGAGGACATTTTGGGATGAGACCAATTTCGCTGCTAGCGAGAGAGTTATCCGATACATCGTTTTTATGTCTTTCCAGTACTTAAAGCAAGGGTTTATTACATTATGTATGTGTGTGAGAGAGAGACGCCTTATATAGAATCGCGATTTCATCGATTGGCTAGCCGTATAATTAAATTGTACCAAGCGAGTTCAATACACTCTTCGGGCTTTATAATTCATTTTCAATTAAGATAACCAATCATTTTCGTGCTCTTTTTTTTCTCTCTCTCTCTCTCGTCGTCGCCGCCGCCGTGGCGTTGTTCAATTTAACAAAGATTCGATTCGCGAGAATATCACATCGGTAAAAGAGATTGCACTCTATGCATATGATTTGCCGAGAGGGAGAGAAAAAAAAAGAAGAAGAAGATCATCCCGACGAATTGGGGCGCTCTTATAAACGAGTTGGTTGTTAGGTGGATATTGCCTGAGCACATACACGTTCGGCCGCCCACATACGCGAGAGAAGAGAGAAAAAAAAATTCTTTTTTTTTCTTTGCCCCTCGACGGTTTTCCCTTCGTGCGGGCGCGCGCGCTCGCACCCATAAACGAAAAACCCGTTTAGTGTCAATTTATTCGGGATTGCCGAGATTCGCCGTGGCTTTGCGATCAGCCTCTCTCTTTCTCTCTCGGCCGTTTGCATAATATTGTATTTATTTCGTCTTGTAGAGTATAACCCTCTCTGCCAGGCAGGCATAGCAGGCAGGCAGCGGTAGTGAGCGCGTGCATGCGAGGCGTGCCCCATTCGCGTAGAGCAATTTGGATCCGCCACGTTATTGGACGCGAGGCAAGCGAGAGACCGGAGCCAAAGCCAACTTTCCGTATAGCGAGCCTTCGCCCGTTCAGCTTGTTCGCCTCTCTCTCTCTCTCTTTCTCTCTCTCTCTCGCTTTTTTTTCTTCTTACTTCTTACTCGCTCGTTTCTTTCTTTCTTTCTTTCTTTCTTTCTTCTTTAGCCGGCAAGCAGTACTTGGTTATATCTTAGGATATAACTGTTTCGAGTTCGCTATTTTTCTTCTTATTCGCGGAGAAAAAAAAAGCGATGTATATATACATATCGAGCAGTAAGAGCGTGCGAGCGCGCTAATGATGTGATTACGTTACTCGTTTACGATTTTGATTTATAATCGGCGTCTGAAACATTTGACTGGCGCAGATTGAAAGTTAATGCACGCAACGCACTCTGCAGCGATACATACACATATACGCACGAAACAGTTATTAATTATATCGATCAGCCTAAGCGCGCGGCCAAAGAGCATGATTTATTAGACGAGAAATTATTGGAACAAGCCATTAAGATTCCTGTTATCGCGTTATTATGTCTATCATTGGACGTTTCAAAAGTTCTAATATCTTTCAAAGGCGGAGCTTCAACGATGTCTCTTATCTAAAACTGTTATATCCTGCTTCCGTCGGTTGATAAAAGCTTCGTAACAAAAGCGGCCTCCAGACGGATAACGAGAATATTAAAAAAAAAAAAAAACAAAGAAGAAAAAAAACCAACGACGTCGAGGTCTGCCTTGGCGATAATAAAATACAATATTTGTAATGAGGCACGTCAATCAGTCGGAGCAAGAGTGCTAGGATATATATATGCCGATATATCCGGGCGCGTTATAAGAGTTTTGAGTGATTGACACACGTATACGCGCGCACGAGCGCCTACAACAAGTAACTAATACACAGAATCGGCGTGCTACAATAATAGTGACGAACCACTTGTACGGATCACGCTCTCTGACCCCGTGACAGTATATGTAGTACGCGTACTCGTCGATTACAAAACTTCACGGATTTTTTTTTTTTTATTTGCCAATCGACACTTTGTCTGACAGGCTTCGCTCGCGGTTTCGTAATCGACGCTGTATACGATACAATGTTCGCGTTTTGCAAAAAAAAAAATGGAAAAAGAGAAGCAAAATAAATTAGCATTTTTCAAATGGAAACAATCGGTCGTGCGATCGTTATCTTTATTATATGGGTGTTAGGCAATTCACGATTGATCTGTCGGACAAGCGCATAAAGTGCACCTGTTCATCGTGCGTCCACGGCGCTAGACAGCCGGACAGGTGACTGTCAGTGCCTGCGGCCCCCCAAAGCACATACTACACACATCCTATAAGCTTTTCGTTGTACGCGCGGTGTTTCAGGAGCAGCAAGCAGCAGCAGCAGCGGCAGCAGTAACTATGATATGTTCACGCTGCAAATTAACCGTGTGTATCGGATAGTATCGTCGCCCGAAGAGAGTTATATATATATATATACGCATAGCAGACTCAACGATCATTGCTCTCAAATGCTTAAGTTGTAAATCAACGTTTTGATGATTTTCCGTATAGGTATCCGGACTATTGTAACAGAAAGAAGTAAAAATTTACTTTGCAAAATAGACGTTGTTTTCGATACGGCGCGAGTAGGATGCATCGAGGTCCTGGCATGAATATTGCATAAAATGCATAATTTATATATAGCTTGGGGGATGCTCAAACGAGGCGCATCTATATGTAAAAAGTATACCTGCTCATCCGCACGTCGCTATCGGTTAAACTGTGCGCAGTGTGTTGCTGCTGCTGCTGCCTCGGCAGATAATGCCGATGGCGAGAGCGAGAGAGAGAGAGAGAGAGAGAACGCGCGCATTAAATCGATTTGGCGCGTCCGCAAAAATGACGCGTCATCGGATTTTAAAAGCCCAAAAGAGTCGCGCAGGGGCGCGCGCACAGAGCCGACGATGCCAACGTCCGTGATTTTCATCGCAGAGTAATAATGCGCCCAACTGCACAGTGAAAGCCTATATCGATGCTTTCCGACACCTATATATACATATAGATATATATCTGCCATGCCGCAGTATATAGAGGTGGGGCTTTTATCGTTGCAATTTCGCCAGCACTGAGAGATTACCAATGCGCGCACTTTTTCCACCCGCCGAATTTACGCGCCAATAAATATTTTTTGACTAATGAACTTAATTCGGGCGTATACACCACGTATATCGTCGCGCGAGGGGAAATAATAAAAGCGGAGTGATTAATGTCGTCGCGATGCCCGTCGTTTTGATACATATTACGCGTGATATTTTTTTTTCTTCGCGTATATGACGATATCCTTAGAAAAACACACTTTTCTGGGGTCTAGAATGGAAAAAATTTTTTTTATGCTAAGGCTTCCGGACCTTTTTCCTCTTCTTTTTGAAGCTATATATACTTAGTGTCGAAAAATGCTCATGAACATTGGAAAAGTCTACAGGAACTACTTTTTCGGCATTTTCCCATTATAATCAAATGGGCTTTTCTCACAGAAAATAGGCGAA
>JAWWMK010000032.1:10808092-10820714 GCA_035047105.1 Galeopsomyia nigrocyanea | reverse complement strand
CATCTCTCCTCTCTCTCTCTCCTCTCTCTCTCTCTCTCTCTCTCTCTCTCTCTCTCTCTCTCTCTCTCTCTCTCCCGAGCCGAACGAGCGAAAGATCGAATCGAGTTTCGTGCCCTAGACCTCGAAATCTATGCCAAACGACGACGACGACGACGATGCTTTGTTGTGCGCCAAGGTATTATATCGCTCAATGATCTTCGCAGACGCGACGGGCTCGATCGATCGGGATCGAAGAAGGTAAAGAGTCTCTGCTATTGAATTCTGGTCTACACGTATTTTTTTTAACGAGCTGCGTTACGTTCGTTCTTATCAATTCGAAAACGCAAGAAAATCCATCCAATAATAAACCGTTGCATCTAATCACGAGCACAGCAGTCGCAAATCAGAGATACATACGTGGTCGAGGGGGGGTTGGCGCACGTACGAGTCTTGGTCATCGTCGTCGTAATTTCATCAAGCGACGGGTTTGCCACAGCGGCGGCGGCCGCTGCGACGGGAGAGAGAGTGCAGGTATGTATGCGTTTGAATTTGATTAGTGGCCGACGCCGCGCTGACACCCTTTGCCGCAGTCGTCGCGACCGCCACCCGCCGCTCTGCAATTATCCACACACGTACACACCTAACGTGTCACACACTATATGCTCGAATAAGTATTTATCATACCCTCAGAAAAAGATTCTTTTTTCTGATTAGAAAGTAATACTCTCCGCGATATAATTACTCATCTTTTTATCTTCTATACTTCGAAGGGGGTTTCATAGCATAAGAGCTTAATTAAAAATCGAATAGTCGATTTAACGACGCTGTAAAACACGTATAAGCCTTTGGGCCGAACCGATCTGTCACTGCGCGGCATATTGGGGTGAAGCTTTTTTTTTTCAAAACAGTGGCTCGTAAATGTCCGCCTGGCTAAATTATCCGCTTGTCCATGGATAGGTTCTTCTTCTTCTTTATTCTTTTTTTCTTTTTTTTACTTGACCGATAAAAGTTTTTACGATCGTTAGCCCCGCGAATCTGAATGAAACTTGTTATGGATGAGTTTGTGCATGCAAGCGCGAGCGCGAGCGGGCACACTATTAAATAAGACGATACATCCCTTGATATACAGCCGTCGAGCCCTTAAATTTTATAGTTTTCTAAGCCACAGTCAGCTCGTGAGCTCGAACGTATACACGAAAGAGAGAGAGAGAGAAGTTTATAACAATCGCGCGCGGATGGCGCATAGCCAATTAAAATTCAAAATCGTAAAAACATCAGAGAAAAACTTTTTGGCGAAAAACACTATGCGAGAGGGAGAAAGAGAAATCCTTCAAGAAAGTTTTTGATAAAAGATCGTGCTTATGCCGGCTTATGGCGCGCGCAAGAGAGAGAGAGCTCGGCCAATCCCTTTTGGCGAAGAAGAACGAAGAAGAAGAAGAAAGAAGAAGAAGAGAGATCGCAAGAAAGAGATCCCGGCGCAGAGCGAGGCAATAACGTCGAGCTGCAGACGCTAATAACAGAGCGAGCCGTGCAAGCAGGGCTGCCCATAGGCCAGACTCAATGAAACGAGACCAAACAAAAATCCCACCCAGCGCAGAATTATTATGGCCGCGCGCAAGCAAGCAACCAAGTTGAAAACGACGGAAGAGGAGGAATTTCCATTATCCATAGCAAGTGCATTCTATATAGGCGAGATCTCAATATGAATGCGCGTGATAATTGCACCGACGACGACGCTGACGACGATGAGCTTTGATGTGCTCATCTCGTAATAAAGCTTTTATTGTCGTTCTTTCATAAACGTAGGTCAAACTTACGGTACTGCATCAATAGAAACTGTCTTACCTGCAACATACAAAGAAACAAATCTATTAGTTTTTCGAAAAAAAGTTGATGGTGAATAAAAGAAAGTACAGTTCTAAAATAATTTTCAAAGGAATTGAAAAGCAGGCCAAATCAAGTTTGGCAAATAATACTCGACGCTCATAAATCGCCTTTGAGAGATCCAAATGCATCCCCGCGCGCGTTTCGCTGGAGAGCAATTTCAGCGGGCAACGTGGGAAATTCGCGAGTGAGAGAGAGCGCTATTATCGTCCACATGTACTTAAGTACCAGACAGAGAGAGAGAGAGAGAGAGAGAGAGAGAGAGAGAGAGAGAGAGAGAGAGAGAGAGCACAAGCAAGGCAAGCACTTATATGCTTATGCACGTATAGCAACGTTCTCTCTCTCTGCTCTCTCTCTCCTCTCAGCGAGGAACGCACTTAAGCACACGATGCTCGACCTTGCGCATGCATGCATGCTGCTGCTGCCCTTAGGTGGTAACGAACGAGAGAGAAGAATGGTCGAGCGCAATGAAGATTTTAACTGGTACCCTCTCTCTCTCTCTTACTCTTTCTTCCTTCTTTGCTTTCCTTTTTTTTTTGTTCCCTCTCTCTTGTACGCGTGCGCGCGCGCGGCTCGCACACACACTGGCGATTTATCGAGGTTGCCGGCAAGTGTAAAACGACAAAGGTAAACAAACCGAATCTCGACTCGCTGATTGGGATTGATCGATGGCGACTTTTTGACGAAAGCATTTAATTTCGTTTCTTTTCGGGACAGATGTGTATGTACACACACACTCTAATTTATCGTGCTGCATTATTCATAACTCGCGAGGAGAGAGAGCGATGCCATCCGACAATACGTCTTAATTGATTGAACTTTGTTTCTTTTCTTGGGTTTTTTTTTCTCGAAAAATTTTACAGAGTATAAAGAGTTCTTCGCGAAACTGCACGCATGCTCAGCTCGCATTCGACGTGTGTTCGCGCTGAAGGGAGGAAGTATACACACATATATATGTATATGCGCACGCGATGTGTATACGGGGAGGCGGCAGGTGCTCTGCACGCTATTGGCCACCTCTCAAACATGGCGCGCACGTGCTGCGCCGGCACTGAAAACAATGACGTATACCGTAATCGGGAATTAATTCGAAAGAGAGTGAGAGAGAGAAAAAGGTAAAAGAATTATGACGAAAGGCTGACTCTCTGACTCTCACGTGACTCATGTTAATCAAGAGAAACAAGAATGAATCGAAGCGCGGTTGGAAATCCCAAAGTGTCCATTCCACATATATAAAGCGCGAGTGTGTGGCTCAGCTTTTTCAAAGCCGCGTGCTCTGTGCGTATATGTGTGTGTGTGAGAGAGAGAGAGAGAGAGAGAGAGAGAGAGAGACCCCCCGACGGGAATATTTAATTACAAGCTTCGGTAGTCGCGCTCTGTGGTACACACATACGCACACGCACACACACATACACTGTGTTTACCTCGCGCTTGGTAATTGCTCGGCGAGCTGGCAATTACATGGATCCGCAATTCCTTATTCGCCCATGAGAGAGAAGGCGAAGAAGGTGGAAAAGGGGGATAAAACTTCTCTTGCACACACTCACACACACACACACACACACACTTGGCTAATTATATCGAACGTCGATCTTTTGAGCGAGAATGTGCCGCTTGAAAACGCGCGCGTGTGTGTGTGTGTAGTGCAAGAGCCAGCTCCTGACACTTTTTCTTTTCTCTTTCTTCTTTAATAGTCTGATTAGGGTCCTTTTTATTCCGTAATTATAGCCGATGCAGCAAAGCCCGAGAAAGAGAAAGACAAGAATGTGCTGCAGATCCTTCAAGGGTGTATCCAAAAGAAACAACAGCTCGCCTCCCCGAGATTTATGTTGCCTTCGAGAACGAGATTTCGACGAATGACAGAAGTATATAAATATTCAATAAAAATCGTTGAGATCTCGGCAGCACCGCAAAATCTTACCGAAATCCTAGAAAAGCATTTCGCGGCGTAATAACTTTGCCAGCTAAATTGGGGGAAGCGTAGCAACAACAAAAAAAGAGAAAAAAAAACTGAATCTCACATATGAGTGAAGGTATTAGAGACGGGAGAGAGAGAGAGAGAGATATACAGAAAGAAAAGAAGTCGGACGCGGCAAAAAGATGGCACAGAGCGAGACGAAAGGGACCCATAAGAGAAGAAGAAGAAGAGCGCGCGCGAGAGAGATTTTTAAAGGAAAATAAAAAGAGCTACGAAAGCGCGCGCGCGTAGGCCCCCGAGGCGTAGTGTGAGCTTGGCTTTCTATAAATCATTTTAGTCCCTCAAATCCCGCGGACCCGTATTTACGAGCGTTCGAACCGTATAGCGCGCGTGCGCGATTACCTTAGCACACATACACACACACACACACATATACATTCACCCTTTCCCTTCACACGCAAAACCAAGCTTCGAGCTCGCTTCTTTGTATTTAACGGCCCGCGAAACTAACTTTTTTAACGACGGGACAAAGTTGTACTTTTACGACGAGCGCGCCACAGAGAGCAGCGCGTGAGACATTGAAATTTCGCAGAACTATATTCGCTAAGGCAAGAGCGAACGATCTTGCGGCCGATTTCCAAATGGTTTCTAGTCCTCGACTATGTGGGATTTGAATACAAAGTTTCGAAACAGACACCCACCCACCGACTCACCCTATTCAAATATTACACTTTAAAAGGCTGTAAAAGTGTTTCTTCTTCTTCTTCTCTCTTCTACCTTTTTTTTTCTTCAGAGCGTATTTCTCGCGACTCTTTCTTTTTTTTTCTCCTGCGGGAGGATAAGATAATATATTGAAAAATGACATTCCGTGCTGTGCGTTCGCGCGAATGCGACGAGAAAGAGAGACAAAAAACGAAGACGTGAAAATGTACAGTATTCACGTCAGTAATGGCGGGCGTTGTACGCCTTGGCAAATCTGATCGGGCGAAGACGTGTGCGTGCTTATATATACGAAGAACACAGCATTGCGTTTTTATCTTATCGTCGCAGTCGCGCAACGCAACGCAACGCAACGTCCCTCGGGTTTTTCGCCTATACGTACAACGTCTGACGCACGCACCACAGCGCACTGTCTCTTTTTTTGCAATCTGATTATTCTCGTCTGCGCGACAATCGATATTTGTTCTCTTTTATTATCCCCTTTTTTTTGCGTCGTCCTCGCGACGGCAAGAGGCTGCTAATAACAAACTGGTTATTGCGTCAATGTTTACTAGCTTTACGAAGAGAAGAATGATTCAATCTGGTCTATTTGAATAATTGTGTTTTCTCAGGATTTATCAAATTGCGTCAATGAAAGAAAAACAATGTTTCTTTTTTATCTGAAGAATCTAAATTGAATGGACACTTTATGAGCGTGATAAATTCAATTGCAAACTCACCGAGGCTTTTTTTTTCTTCCTACCTTTCGTTCCAAACGCGAAACTCCATCCAATAAATATTCGATTATGTTTATCGGGCACACAAGTATTATGGCAAAAGAGGCAGAGGCCCGCGAAATTTGGCGTTCGCGCATGGGCTCGCGCGCGCCATTCGGAAATCCGCGTTGTGCGCGCAGCCGTGTGACCTTGCATCGGTATAATCAAACACACATACACCCACTGAGAGACACACAGAGAGAAGTGCACGCATGGTCGGCGATCATATCGACCACCCGTCCCCGTTATAACGCGAGTTCCACACATACACAAACACACATACACATACACCCCTCAACGTTTGACTCTCCACACCTCGTTGACTTTGCCAAACATCGACACGCGTATATACGCACACAAACACGTCGTAACGGCCGAACGCGTTATCGCGAAACGCGAACGAACAAAAAAAAATACGCGCAGCACAGTTTTTTTTTTCCTCTTCCTACTCTTTTTTAAATAAACGTTGCAGCAGCAGCTCGCGCGCGCGAGCTTTTATTCGCAGTTTTCGCTGGCGCTGTGCGAATTGAAAATATTGCACGGGCCAGTGCGGCTGGCTGGTTTGGCGCGAGGCGCGCGTGCTTTTATTGCGACGTTGCGCGTGGCACATTTTCCGCGTTTCGCACGTTTTTAAGCTCGCGGATAACGTATGTATGCGCGTCAGCGAGATATATATGCCTCTCCCACCCCATGTATGTGTGTGTGTGTGCTTTTAGCTTTCGTTTGCTGCCAGCGCAAAAAAAAAAAAAAATGTTGATGATTCGAAAGGGATGTTTTATTTGTATGGATATTGCATAGGCGTCGGGTGATTTTTTGCTCGCAAGCTCTCTCTTTATTCAAAAAGGTGAAAAATGTGCTTTTTTTGGTCGTCATCACGCTCATTCAAAATTATGATCTTTCGTTTTATTTTTTGAAAAATTTCATGGTGAAGAATATATTGTCGAAGCGCATAGGTAGTGCTGAAAATCGCAGGGCAGGGTCCTACACTGGGAGAGAGTGAGTGAGAGAGAGAACGGTGAACGGCCGCGCAAGCACAAGGGCCAAAAGGGAGGGGTCGGTTCCATTTTGTTTCTCTGGCGGCGTGTGGCGGTGCGATAGCAGCGGCACTCTGTCAGACCGTGACGTTATCGCGACACCCCTTCTCTCTCTCTCTCTCTCTCTCTCTCTCTCTCTCACTCCCTCTCGCTCTTTCGCGTACGTATATATACACAGAGAGACCAACCAAGAGAGAGAGAGAGAGAGAGAGAGAGAGAGAGAGAGAGAGAGAGAGAAAACGTGTGGCGTATATATGAGGGCACACCAAAGTTCCTATTGCTTTTCGCTACTTTTACTCTTTCGCTTATAGGGTGCAGCCCAAGCTCGCTCTAGGAGTAGTCGCTGAGACCACGATAAGATTATGCCCCTGGCATAAACTTGCCTGCTGCTACTTTTCTTTCTTTTGCTTGCCTCGGACGACGACTACGACGACGACGACGACGACGACGACGTCGGCCCCGCAAGAGTTTTCGGTTGCAACGACGATTCTAATCCAGATAGCGTTGAAATTATTAGAGCGACTTTTAGCAAAGAGAAAATACTACCTACTGCAGCTGTCGCTTACAAAAAAAAATATTGCGTTTGATAAAGGAATGAAATTATCCATGGGAACTGAAACGTACCCGCGATATACAATATAATAATATAAATATATCGTAGCGAAAAATTTCCGTGAGCCGCATTATAATGAGAGAAAAATAAAAGAAAAAGGCCAGGCATTTATGCGTGCGAGTGCACATATTGCAGCGGATGCAAAACGCGCGGACAAAGGCTGCGAGCAAGAAACTCGCTGAATGCGCATTATATGATTTCGAATCGAGAGAGAGAGAGAGAGAGAGAGAGAAAGAGAGAGTGAAGGAGAATGAGAGAGAAAGAGGCACACACAGGTATGCGGCTCGAAAATAAGCAGCGACACGCCATCAACATAGCATCGCCATAGCGCGCGTCGCCTTTGACTTTTTTTGCCAGCTGCGTGGCAGCAGCCTGTTATAGCAGCAGATGATCTCTCTCTGCTGCTCTCCTCCGACTCTTCTCTTTTCTCTCTCTCTCGTGGCCTGCACAGCAGAGTGAACGTCATCCCTAACCCTTTTCTCTCTCTCTCTCTCTCTTTCTCTCTCAGCAGTCTTCTTTAGCCCTTTTATTTCGGCTCATCTTTTACCTCTCGCGCACAGGCTTGCATTCGGATATTTGGCTAAAAGAAACGCTGTTTATCAGATCTTTCTCCCGCGAGAGCTTTTTCTCTCTCTCTCTCTCTCTCTCTCTCTCGCTCTTTCGAAGTATCTTAAATTAATGAAACTTATCTGAGCGTTCGATCGAAATTCGAAAATTCCCGAAAGGGAAAAAAATACACACGTGCCCGGGCGACTTTATAATATTTCGTCGTCGTCGTCGCGCCGACCACATGGCGGAAGGATCGTCCACACCTCGCATATGTATATCGAGTGCAGCGATCTCTCCTAAGGCTTGTGTCTTTCTCTCTCTCTCTCTTTCATACGATTTATTTCCGTGCCCGTGCAACTCGCACTTCCGAGACGAATAAATTGGTGGGCCCGCCGGGAGTGAGAGAGAGAGAGAGAGAGGAAAGCCCGAGCGTCACGCTTCCGCGCATCTTATTCTTTCAACGGGCGTTCGCCATATGCCTCTCTGGAGAATTGGCACTGCACACACACATATACACACCTTCCGTGAGAATCGAGGCGCCACCGACCCACACACACACACACACACACACACACATACACCGGAAGCTCGAACTAACGTTGAAATCCTTTTAGACCTTCGATATGCGACTTTCCTTCGATTTTCGAATGTTCACGCACAGACACACATACAAGTTTTTTTTTTCTTCTTTATTCAATCCTTTTCTTATCGAGCGAAGGAAGGATTCTTCCGAAAATATCCGAGAGACCGAAAAAAGAATAAGAGACGAGACAACGACGACGACGACGACGATGGAGAAGAGTGAGAGAAAAAAAAAATAGCGACTGCTGCAGGGATATCCTAAGCTCGATCGAGTTGCCATAAATATCGGAAGATCCCCTCGAGAATAGGAGCCGTCGAAATTTCCGAGAGAGAGAGAAAGAGAGAGGGAGTCTTGTTTGCGTGTACGACAGAAATCTCCGATTTTTATCGGCGCGGACGCGGTAACGAGAGGATTCGTAATCCCGCGTCAACGCGTCCATCGAGCTGCGCCATCTCGTCGAGCAGGCAGGCAAACATGCCGCGCGCGTATGAGAGAAACGACTCGGCAACAACTGTCTACGGGGCAGGAGCTTGTGTGATAAATTTTGACGCTGGATGAAGATAAGACGAGCTCGCGTTGACTGAATCAAATTATTGACGAGTTATTTACTCGGTTTGTATTTACAACTTTGTTAATTGTATTGGCACGTGGAGTGGTTTGTTACCGAAAAAATTGGATTAATTTTCATTTTTTTTGTGTTTTTGTTTTTATAAATTGCATTGCCCAACGTAAACAGGCCAACATAAGCAGACTGAAGCAGGCTACATGAAATTGGTAATATATGTATTGCAAAAAAAAACCATGAAAGCATACTAATCATGATAAGAAAGACAACTTCATTGATATATTCAGAAAAGATCCAAAACCGACTGGTGGATAACATGTGAATTAAATCATAGACCACTGACTATTATTTACATTTTAATATGGTACAGTAGGTATCGCAGTGTATGTATCACTTTCCACAATAGAAATTGACATGTTATTCAGTAATAATTACCATTCAATTTAACTAAACCGTTCTTAATATGTAATCTACTTTTTTAAATTTTGTTTAAATATTCTCTGCTCATTCTCTCGCATTCTTCCATTAAAAGCATCCAAATCCTAGCAAGAGTTTAAACGATTGTCACATGGATTGATTTAACGTTCTCGCATCGACACTCGCGGCAACGAAGACGACAAGATAAGATAGAAATCAGAAAGTCCAAAGAAGAAGAAGAAGGGGTTAGATGAAAAGACGAATGTCGTAGCGTCAAATATCGAAAGAGTAGTAGTAGTAGTATCCTTCTGTTTCCGAGAAGCTCACACTGCCGCTGCTGCTCGTCCGGTTGTTAGTTTCGGCTTCAAACCGAAATAATTAATCAAGCCAAGAAAGAGCCAGCAGCAGCAGCAGCGGTCCCTCTTCTGCTTAGAGCCCCGCAGGGTATCCATTACATTATACATCACGCGGATACTCGAATTCTAATTTATTCACGGTCGTCCGACGACGACGACGACGACGACGAGGAGAAACTTTGCCTTCTGATGCGCAGGAGTTCACTTTGCCTTATAACCCTTTCGCTTTGCTCTTTTGTCAAAGATTCCCTCGCGATGCTCTTTCACTGATAAAGCTTTCAAGAGCGAGCCCGTAATTATTGTCGGCGCTCTCGAAAGGATCGCACCTTTGTATAAAGCGCGACAAGTGTTACCTCCGTCGAGAACATCGATCAGCGAGGAGCATGAAAAATTTAATACTTTTACTCTGCTGGTTAATTATTTGATTTGAGCTTTTCGAGTTTTTGCGCTTTGAACGTTAATTAGATGTTTCGTGAAAAACCGTTGCCTCGGCGTTTCTTTTTTTAGCGTGGGCTGACACACACGGACATACATATACGAAAGAAAAAAAAATTGGAGAAAAAGATCCAGCCAGCGAGAAGAGTGAGAGAGAACCACGTATCTCGTTAAGCGCTTTAAAGTCGCGTGGATATATAGCGTATATTCCTCTAATTCCTCGCTTTTTTTTTCTTCTTCTTCAGGCCACGTCAGCGAACACCTCTCTTCTCTTCTGCTACTGCTCCGCGAGGAAGATTAGCGCGCGTTATGTGACCATTGGAAGACCTTCGCGTGCTCTAATGCGTAATTTAATTTTTCTTTTTTGTTTTCATTCTATCTTCTTTTATAAAGAAAATCCACTGGCTCGAGATAATAACCAATTTTCGTAGAATCATCGGAACAGCGTGTGTATGCGTACAGAAAAAAAAGGTGCAGCCATATTCATTACGATGATCATTCAACGGTGGATGAAGCCGGTGAATCGCAAAAAAGGTTGTTGCATAATTGCCGGCGGCGACGGCCATCGATGTGTAGTTGATTTGCATATTTATGAGCTGCAAATTTATGCGTGAGACGCTCATTCCGATTGATCGCAGGCCAAAGCTGTTTATTAAAAATATATATATACATATATATATCTGTCGAATAATAGTTTTTCAAGGTGCACGTTTTTCTTAGCAACGAACGTTTCTCTATATATATACGCTCCGCGACATCGATTATAATTTCATTTATGCGAGATGAACCACTATTAAAGGTTCCATCGTGAATAATTATGAGACTACGACGACGAACGTCGAGAGAATGAAAGAAGAAAAAAAAGAAAGAAATGAACGAGTATATAAGATCGAGATTTGATTGGCCGCGAGCCGACTTGGCTTGAGTTCGATTGGTGGCGGTATTATTGGCAAGCGAATCCTCAAAGATTTCCAATTACGTTATATCAACGAAACATAAAATTTGAATAAGAGTTTCTTCTTCTTCTTCCTCCTCCTCCTCCTTCTTTTTTTTCCGTGCCTTGGCAAAAAGCAATTTTCAAGAAACCTCCCTGCGTTATCAAAATCCATCGTTCTTCATTACACAGAGAGAGACGGAGAGAGAGAGAGAGGCGAGACACGTTTTCTTGCTATAGCCACGGCGTCGAGGGATAAACCGGGATAAATGTCGTGGAAATATAGAGCGCCAAGCGGAAATGGAAGCTTGCGGTCGGATACGGATACGTACGCCGATATTTCGTTTGGGAGGTCGACGAATTTTTTTTTTCTCTCCTCTCTCTCGCTCTCTCACTGACGACGACGACGCAATACAAGCTGGTCCTCGATATCCGGAGGGTGATGCTCGAATTCCTCGATTTGCACGCGCCAATGGCTATAGACTGTTTAGCTTTTGGCTATCGCTTGCTGTGCGCGCGGGAATGGCCTTCTCCAAGTGCTTCGCGATCGTCTCATGAACTATCTCGCAAATCGATCTACTTCGAGTGCGCACCAAGCTATATGGCAATTAGCCAATTTGATTCTCCGCGAGCACGAGTATTACCAAGACTCTTGATCAATAAAATATTCAGTGCATCATTCCGCGTTGAACTGCAATTCTTTCCAGTAAAAATGATTTTAATTCGTTGGTTGATGGGATGATTAATTAAGACGACCATGTGTCTTTTAGCTTGTCACTTTGTTTCAGCTGGAATTATTACTTTCTTTTCGTTGGATCTCGAGGAAGTGTACAAATTTTATGATCAAAAAGATTAAAGTTTTTCAAGAATAAATTGTTCTTATTTTTACGTTACAGAGTCATCGACAGAAGAGACTTTTCATCGCCCACAGTACAAAGCTCGCTAAAATAAAGAACAATGAAAGTCAAAGCCGTATAGCAGCAACTCGCGTCGGCGACATCGACGACGAGATAGAAGAAGAAGAAGAAGAATCAGCAGCACGAGCGACAACAGCAGCAGTAGCAGCATCACGGGGGTGAAAAGTGCGGTCTTGCGCGACTCGCCTCTCGCGCGGGTGAGAGAGAGGGCGGCCAGCGGAGAGAGATTTATGAGAGGCGTTAAGCAGTAATGAAATTGCTCGTCCGTTCCCTCTCTCTTTCTCTCTCTCTCGTGCAATTACCTTTCGTGCAGACTTTAATTCTTGCGGATTCGTCAAAAAAAAAAAAAGAAAGAAAGTTAAACGAAGGGGATGGAAAGCAAAAAAAAAAAGAAAGAAAGTGCCACGAATGCCTTTATATAGCTCATCCTCACCTGCTCGTGCACGCAGCGAAAAAGAATGCGTGGCCGAGGACCTATCACTATGTGCCCACAAAAAAATAAAACGCTCTTGTAAGCCGACACGCTCTCTTTGACTGACTCTCTCTCTCTCTCTCTCTCTCTCTCTCTCTCTCTCTCTCTCTCTCTCTCATCGCGATTGCGCCAGGTGTAAGCTTACAAGCTGCGCTCCTTCGGAACTTGATGTTATGTTGGGGGGTTTTTTTTTATTCGAGGGAAGAAGGTGGTTTGTCTTTCACACCGATATATACCCTTTTGTTTCAAGCTTTTTGGTGAGCGCGCGACGAGTTCTCGGTTACCGGAGCTGATGAGCTAAATTTTTCATGGTTGACTTTAACGATGTGCTTAATGAGATGTCAAGCGATGTGTCTTTGAGAATCACTCTTTTTTTTCCCCTCTTCTTCGCTCTCTCGGAGTTTGAGAAAACAATTGTCGAGTGACCCCGCTGATTTCTTTTTCGCCTGCATCGTGACGCCGACTCGTCGACGCCACTTGCATTAGTTACA
>JAWWMK010000032.1:10790569-10806756 GCA_035047105.1 Galeopsomyia nigrocyanea | reverse complement strand
ACTTTCTCAGATTCATTTTACCTCTGACTCTCCCGATTCCTCCGGTCGCGTCAATCAGAAATCCCGCGATACGACAAATGAAATTGAAGAAGCGATCTTGATAAAACACCGAGGAAATATTCATAACGCAAAAAGCCGCGAGAGGAGGATGAATTTTTTAACGGCTGAATATTTCCGATACACATTGTGTATATAACTAGAGAGAGGGCTGTTGACCTCAAACCTCTACTGATTTATTTGTGCGGCAGCTCGCGGAAAATAACTTTCCCAGAGACAGAGGATGACGGTTTTAATGAATGAAAGCTGAGATTGCATAATTAACGCACTACTCTCTCTCTCTCTCTCTCTCTCTCTCACTCACTCACTCGCGACATTGTATAATAACTTGAGATCGCTTCGTCGTCATTTGTTCTAACGAATAACTATACGGCGAAGTTTCCGAAAGGAGAATATGAATAGGTCGGTATATACGATATTAAGCTTAGAAATTTTCGGTTGCTTTTAATCAGCTCGCGGTGTGGTTTGGGGCGGCCGATCGTTCTCTCTCGTTGCCCATCCGACGAGATAAAAACGCAAAACGCGACGCGGCTGCATTTCGAATCCATTAGCGTCGTTTAAGACCCCCCCCCCCCCCTTCTCTTCTGCCGCGGGGCATTCCACAGCTTCTTGCCATGTCATCTAATCGTTTCTGCACGCCTTTGATCCAGTCGCCTTTTGCGCGCGCGCGCGACGCGGACGACAACGTCGCGCGCGAGCGCAGTGAAAGCAGCCGTCGCGAATGCAACCCGCGCGCTCTTTGAAAAGAAACTTCCCCCCTCTCATCCCGATTTTTGCGCTGCATTCTGAACGCGTTTTTCCACTCTTCTCTTCTTTTTTTTTGCGTAAATTGAATGTTTGAGCAGCTCCGAGGATAATCAGCCTGTCGAAACGAAAACGCGCAGTATATCACCTTCGCGGGAGAATGTGATTTTGTTCGAAAATATGCTAATCGTACGTAAGCGAGTAATTCCGAAAACTTGTTTTCACAATAGCTAAAATTATTTGGCATTCGAATCGTATAAATGTGGTCACGTATCTTATTGTATATGAGAAAACGCACGTGTGTGGATTCCCCAAAGGTGAACGTTCTCCTCGATTTTTTCTCTCGAGAGAAAAAGACGTGTGGATTTTTGGTGTATACGCGCGTCATAAAGAGCTTCTATACTCTCTCTCGCGCCGCGCTTCTTCCGCTTTCGGAGGCATATCTTTGAGCTGCAGTCATTTCTCTTGTGAGAAGATCGCGCTTGTTGTTTTTCTTGCTTGCGTCATTGCCGCGAAGATTAAAAATCAACAGCTACTTTGTTTTTTTTTTTATTATTCGTTTACTCGCGTGAAATTCGATACGATGAAATAATTGAATAATCATGTTAAACCAGAATTAGCAAATGTACAATAAAAACAAAACAGTCAGTTTACCGAACGAGCAAATTGATGCGCTGTGCAATAATTATCAACGGGATTTATCGGGCATCGAAACATTGCGATTTATCAAAAGCTAATTTTACAGCGTCTAGAAATGAAAACGTCGACGTTGCATTATGCACGCGAGGGAATGCAAATAATAGAACGTGCACGTGGCAATTTCTCGCGAATTGTAAAAATAAAGAAAATATCGCGCATTAATTAACAATTCCGAAACGCGCGAGCGAGAAAATCTATACATACAATCGTTGCATGAAATTCACGGAAAGTATATTTATAATTTATACGTCAGTCGTCTCTCTCTCTCTCTCTCTCTCACTGGCGAGCATAACAAGCGTATATACATATACGATACGATCAATTAATGAACACGCGGGCGCATTTGTAATTAATTAATAATAACGTTTAATCGTAAAATCAAACATTTCCGAGCGCATGACGTATTTCGTTGCGCCAATTTAGAATTATAAAACGGCTGCCCTCCCGATATACAAATATATAAATACGAAATTATCAGTGAATTACGTTTCTACGATTCAGGCCACCGCAGAAGAAAAAAAAAGCGAAAGTATCAGCAGCAGTTACAACTCGCTCTCGATTCACGATAAAGTCGATCGCGCGCGAGAAAAATCCAGCCTCCCGTTCGCGAGGCAAATGAACTTCGGACTTTATTGCCCCGCGATAAAGTCGCTGTATTATAAATATACGTGTATACAAGCGGCGTTTCGAATCGTGCCCACGGAATTATTAGATAATCGTTTAAAAAAAGCCTGAAAAACACACACACACAAGTAATTCAAGTACTCGAAATTCATTACCTATACACACAAGTTCGCGCAACGTATATACGAAGCGCGCTTATCGCTGGAATGTATCAATTGGGGGAGACCCATGGAAATGTTTACGAGTTGTTTGCACACGACGATATATATATATTTATAATCTTGCAAAACTTTTACCACGCTCGTATAGTTATCTGAGCTCTATTTATCTACTTTAACCGCGCGTTTCGCGAAAAAAAAAAAAAGAAGAGAGAGTAACGAGCTACCCGAATTAGATTGGATTCAACGCGTGTAACACACATCGATGTGCGCGTCGGCTTATACTTTTAAGAGGGCAAGGGCTTTCTATAAGTCTGGTATCAGTATTTACGAGGGATGTTATATAGCTGCTGTGCACCCTCGAGAGACCATTAAACGCTCTCACCGGAGATTCGCTGGTCAAGTAATCCTCTCTCTCTCTCTTTTACACTGGGCAGCAGTAGCTTCGCTTGCGATCTATGAATTTTCCATGCTTTTTCCGCCTCCTCGCGCGAGCGCATTTCACATCACATGGAATTTTAAAAGCCCACCCACTTGACCGTCTGCATTATTGACCGTGTGTTTCCGTCAGTTTTTCTACAGATAGCCGACAGTTTCGATGTATCCATTATACCCCAAACTCGTTAAAAATTCAATCGTCTCTCTCTTTTTTTTCAAGAAGAAAATGCATCTTTCCCTCGCATATCGATTCTGTCCTTCTTTCCCTGTGCTTTTTTTTGTGGGTACATCTCGCTTGGCACGAGTCATTAAAACTTCATAAAAGCCCATGGGTTTGCGCGTGTATCGATTACGGACAACCCCTCGGCGATGACCAGAGCAGCAGCAGTCCCCGCGTGAAAGTGCTTAATGTATTGTGAATAATATAATCCGCGAGGAGGGTGCACACACGTATATGTATATACACATCCCTTCGTTTGCGAGAGTATTGATGACCGAGAGAGGAGGAGGAGGAGGAGGAGTAGGAGATGGATGCAGGTATGAGACTTTTACATTAAAGCTTGGCGGGTAATTGGAGCTGTCGTTTTGGCTGAACTCTGAGTGCATGCTTCTGCTATATACACTCAGTGCACTAGTATCGTCGTCGTCGTCGTCGTCGTAGCACTCTCCTTAATGGTATATACCCTCCTCGGACGAAAGCCAAGTGAGCGCCACCGCGCGTCTGCAGCGGCGAGCGATCGAGAACTATATAGCGTAAAACGTAAATGGATGCAAAGGCCGCACGGCAATTGTACTTTTAAAGTAGCAAATATTGATTGAGATGTGTGTGTATGTATGTATGTATGTGTTTTTAATGCATGCGCAATCCTATTCAGTCCACCGTAGTCGTCGTCGTCGTCGATTTATGCTTACTTTCGTGCAAACGCCAACCTTAATGCATTCATAGATCGAAGTGCGCGGAGCGCGCGATAAATTTTACCGCGAGTTTGCTATTTCTGGAAGTGTTTACGTTAAACAGAAGCTAAGGCAAGGACACGTTGCTTTCTTTCTTTTTGCATAGCGCAGCTTTAAGCACGCGGCAATGAGTTACACGTAAGCGGATGAGCTTTCGAGGATAGCGATGATGGTTTCGGGAGAGGATTTTCCAAGCGATATATATATCGAGACGAGGGGGCAAGCCACGCACGGATTCACCGTAACTAATCCTATACGTTCGCGGGCCTTTGCATATGGATGCGCGCGCGGTCCATTACCGAGTCGAGAGGTGTTCGAAAGGGCGCTAATGTCCCAGGCATGCATAATTGGATTAATTTCAAGGATAAACAGTATTCTGACTCGTTCCTCCTTTTCGTCGCAATAATATGACACATACGACACGATGATTCGTGGAATTAACTCTCTCTCTCTCTCTCTCTTTCTCGCGCGCTCTTTTGTGTCCAGAGTCGCGAGCTTGTGAATCATGAAAATTGTCGCGCGAAAAGAAAAAAAAAAAGAAGGCAGCATAAGCTGCGCAGGAGAGAAGGCTTCGAGGATTATAATATACTTCAGGGAGCGACAAGTAGGATAGCGTAAAGGCTGAGTTAATACTCGCGCGAGCTGGCCCTTTTATCCATTTCGGTGTGCTGCGTAAATGCGCTCGGCAGAGATACGAGGCATTTTCGGAGGAGCTCCACGCGCGAGCTTGGGATTTAATACTCTCGTCTGCGATTTATACACCAACGGTGCCCCGCGAAAAATTCCAATGACCGCGTTGGAATATCGACGCGAGCGACAAAGTGACAGCCCGATAACAGCTATACGCGCGCGGCACGTTGGTGGGTAAAAAAAAAATAAAATGAAAAAAAAAGAAAAACAAAATTGGAAGGAGGGTGGAGGGATTAAAGCAGATAAATTTCACAAAAATCATGGCTTAACCTGTCGCCGAGGAAAACGACTTTAATCCCTTTCTCGTCTGCGGGTACCAGCTTGTGCGCGTAACACAAACGCTCGCCTCTTTTTTTTTTTTTTTATTATTCGCACGACGGATTACTTCGATAATAGAGTGAGTGGGTAGAGTGCACGCGAAAAACGATTATATACGAATTGAGTATAAAGGAGGGGGAATATAATTTGCCTGGCGAACGAGTTGCGTGCCTGAGCGCGCGACGAGCGACCGACGGCGGCGGTGATCCTCCTCGTCGAGCTTTGGCGCCGCCTTGCATTTGAATATAATGCATGCTCGGCCTCTCTGCGCGAGGAAGAGAGAGAGAGAGAGAGAGGCTGTAATTATGTTGATGCGCGCGGCAAGGCATGGGCAGCCATTGTTGTTGTACCGTGCCGCATGGCCGCGAGCGTTATAACGTCTGACACGAGGCACTCTCTCGACTCCTTTTTTTTCTTCTTATTCTTCTTCTTCTTACTTGGTATACGCTTTTACTTCTCGTTCGTGGCTTGATTTATACGCGCAACGACAAAAGGGGGGGACAGGGGGGATACACTACAATTCAATTTTTTAACAAGTGCATCGCGCGCAAGCGCGCACCTTTAATCAATGCAATCAGGACTATTGTCGCAAGTTTTTATGGCGGCATGCAGTTCTATTGATCTTCGCGAGAGAAAGAGAGTGTACAATGATTTATGGCGCGTTGCGTAGGAATTAGAATAATTAGATATTGTGCTATTGATTCTATTGAAGAATTTTCATCGGCCAAGAAAGTTGCACGGTAATAATATTTAGTTTGCGAGCTATAAATTATATGTCTCTGAATTGATTTTTTGCAAAATACAAATCGACGGAGGGAGAAAAAAAATAGAATGCAACACGCGCTCGTCCTCGCGCTACGAATATAAAATCAAAACTGGAAAAAGTGCAAATTTTATAACGGAAACATAAAATTTTATCAAGACGAAAGGAACGTGATTCAAATACGTACGTTTCCGGGCCTCGTAGCCTTTCGCGCGAGCGAAGGGTGGCTGCGCCTACGAAATTTCGCTCGCTCGAAAGTGCACAGCAGCGAGAAAAATAACCGAGGCATTTCGTCGTCGTCGTCGTGGAGGAAAAGAAGAAGAAGAAGAAGAGAAAAAAAAAGAGGAGAGATCCTGGGTGGCACTTGGGGAGATTTGTTCGGCTGGAAAAGCGGTGTATGCAAACGCCGATAGGGTGACAACGCTCTTGCCGCTCAACTATTGTCCCGAAGAAGTTGGTATTTCTGGAGAAGAGTTTTTTTCCAGGACAATAGATGCTCACCGACGCAGAGAGAGAGAAAGCCCGATACGAGATCTAAGTAGGCCATGCTCAGCTATGGTTATGGCCGTATAAAGCGGAATTTTTCTCCCCCTTTATGGCCGACGAAAAAGAAAAAAAAACTGTCGCTATGATTGCCTATGCAAATTGTTTAAGATATCCGGGGGACACGCGAAGGGTCGACTTCGAGCGAGTGCGGCGGATATGTACGGCTGCGCGTTACGACCGGCAAAACACGATTTTTATGAACTTTGATATGTTCTCCTGCTTTTTTTCTCTTTATCGTCCGTTTTATACTCGCGTTAAAGCGAGCTTTTGATCGTCGCTCAAACTGCCTTACGACATTTACCTAAAACACACTATGTTTTACGGGAAAAAAACAATTAGAAAGAAAAATAATAATAAAAATCGAATCGTATATGCAATATTTCACGTTTGTTTTTCTCGATATGAAATCGAATATCCCCTCTCCAGAGCAAGCGTATTAAAGCTCGCACGCGGGCCAAGCTACATTTTCAATTTTCGAAACGTCGGTGAACGTCGTATATAATCGAAGCAGCGCGTGGTCGCGCAATTCCTCGCAAGCGACCATTTCCATTGATTTAAGAAAAGCGGAAGAGTCCTCCTCTCGCGCACAACGCTATACGGAAGCCAAAAATCGTATATATACAGATATATACATCTTACATCTCGACCGAAAGTAAATTAAAATGGATTATAAATTTTGCAGCGAGGGAAAAATCTTCGATCTCTTCGCTTGGCTTTTTGGCGATCGCAGGCAATTTTAAGAATCGCCGAAATTCGCCGCGAATAAATCATTGGTGCGCGAGCGAGCTTGCGAGCTTGCGAGATAGAGAGAAGCCAGAAATTGAATCTTCCACTTAGCGGGAGTAAAGAATTGCAGTGTGCGCGAGCTTAGAGCATTGCGAGCGAGAAGCATGTATCTTTTGCTATAGTAGCGCGCAAAAAGTTTTACTGCGTTGAAAATAGACGACAACGAATTTGATTTAAGGAAGAGAGGATAGAAATAAAATGGTTCGAGTGCTGTATCTCGCTATATAGCGGATGAAAAACAATTTCGGTGTTACTCGTTACAAAAGTTTTGGAGGGGGGAGAGAGGGAGGGAGGGAAAATTAGTAAGCTGAGTGACAGCGCGGAATAAAATTAAGGCGCACGTAGTAAGTGCGAGGAGAGTGTTGCTCGCTTCTCTGTCTAATTAAACTTGTGGGCGAGAGAGAAGCTGCGAGCTTTCAAAATGACAAGCTCCTGACGCAATAACGCTGCTGCTGCTGTTAGCTGGCCTCGCTCTCGTATTCTTTCTTTCTAAATTTGAAACTTCGCGCATGCCTCGACGCTCTCATATACATTTGCAAATACCAGATCTCGTCTATTTCCGAGTGGCGTCGATTTTATTTTTTTTTTAATTTTCGAAAATCATTCGTCATTCTATTTTCTTTTTTTTTCACACCACCTGTCAGGTTTTTTCGACAATTTATCGCTTTGCACACACACACAAACACACACACACACACACACACACACACGCACACACACAACAATTCGCGAGCGTGGAAATTTAATCAAAACGCAGCGTACGCTAGAACACGGGCGAGCAGCGGTCAGACCAAATATGCCGCTTGGATATATAGGAACAGAACGACGCAGAGAGAGAGAGAGAGAGAGAGAGAGAGAGAGAGAGAGAAAGAAGAGAGAATGAGAGAGAGAGAGAGAGAGAAAGCAAGAGCCTGGGATTCCACCTCCATCAAATTAATTTAATTTATATCTGGCTGTCCGAGTCTGCGCTTCCTCTCTACTTTTTTCTTCATTTCTCGTTTTGTTGCGCGCGCTTTCCCATTCTGCTCGTCGGCCGAATTTCATTTCATTCATTATACTCGTTTCTATTAGTATAACATGGATTATTCATGAACATCGTCTAGATTGGAATTTGAAATTTTTTTTTGAAATTGCCATTTATCTGTATAGTATAGTATATCCGCGACGCACATTCCAATATATTCTTTCCGAAGTGTATTAACACACGCGCAGACAACAAATCTATCGCTCATTAACCACACACGCAGTTATAATCAAGAGAGGGAGAGAGAGAGAATAAAGCTCGTGTCTGGTGGTAATCTCGAATTTGGGAATTATTATTGCGTTGCTCATCCCCATGACTGCGGGTGGGAGGAGGAGGGGGTGGGCGCGTGGCAGTAGCAGCAGCAGCAGCGGCAGCCCGATTCGATTAGCGAGGCAGAGAGCAGTCGGTTTCGCTACTACTGGTACGATCGATCGGCGATAGTTAACCCAGAGCTGCAGCATGCATTAGAGAGCGTGTCCAAGAACGCCCAACTATGTTGCCGACGTCATATCCAATAGAGAGAGAGAGAGAGAGAGAGAGAGGAGAGAGGCAACGCTGCGCGAACGACCGAGGGACGTATACCTAGTCGATTCTCCGCCGAAGCTTCGGAAGCCCTCAGCGCCGCCACCGCCATCCCCCTCCGATTGGCCAGTAATGCCATTAGGCTGCCACTGCCGCCGCCGCGTCGTTGCAATATGATTACCAACAGCTCCAGAGAGCAGCAGCAGCAGCAGCGCCAGAGATGAGGTAACCTGATCGTACAACATCCAAATTTATGCCTCTAATCGATGTATCTACAAAGTTTCGCACCTATGAGCAATTTGAATTATCTATATGTAGAGCGTAAAGCTTGCATTCTTCGATTGGAACTTGCAACGACGAGATTGGATAACGCGTTGCGCAAAGCTTAACTTGCGGACTGCTAATTCAATTGTCGCGTAATAATTCGTCTTTGTTTCGACGTGCCGACTGACATGTGTGCTGCTGCCATTGTGTGGCGAAATCGTGTCTGTCTGTCTGTGTGTGTGTGTGTGTGTGTGTGCATATCGACGGGGGAGCCCTGTTCGTTGTACTTTTTGCGGCTCAGATTACTTTTGGGTTGTGCGCGTATGTGAATCGCTTTGAGGGGGGAGGCGAGCGAAGGCAAAATAGGTTTGGGGTGGAGGGGCAGCTAGAATTCCGTTCCTTATCTCGGCATTAGAAGATTAGGAGATTACGTCAGGACAGTCAAGATGAATTAGATCATTAATCTGCTTTTCTCATTCGAATACATTTTCCGAAATTGTCGCACGCACGCTTGTGCATGTGTGTTTGTTATTTGCGAACGATTATCAAAATTATATATAAAATCGTTATTTTTTTTTTACATCTTCGTCTCGATTTCGCGAAAACTGTTGACACGTGTCTTCTATCTCTTAGTCTCTGCGGTAGGCGACACATATCTCGTCTCTTCGGCTGGACGTTTAATTAAAGCCCAGAGATCTTTCTCTCTCTCTCTCGCTGAAACAAGAAGCAACAATTTCGCGCGAGCTCTACTGCTGGCATCGCGCTTTTTTGCCTCGTTGGAATTTCACACGGAGGACGACTGTTCGCGGAACGCCGATTTCGAGAGAGCAACAGCAAGTAGCAGCAGCCATCGGCGCCTCTCTTTTTCTATCTCTTCTGTCACACGCGTGCTGCTGCTGCTACTGCTGCTGCTGCTCTCGTTTTATTTGGCTGCTGATGCAGTTCCACGAAGTGCCAACTTGAAAATCGTCGCGCGAAGACAGGAAGCTGCAGCGTCGCGTTGTCGTCAACGCAGCGAGAGAGAGAGAGAGAGAGAGGAAAAAAAAATAAAGTAGTGACTTACCGTTAGGTGTTGAAAGAGCCACGCCCTGAGGATGTTGGTCGCGACCTTGGGGAAGATACCCCTCTTCTTTTGGTTCTTCTTACCCGTTGAGTCGTCGTCCTCTTCGCCCGTTCCTTCCCCGCTACCGATACTCGCGTTACTCGCGTCACCTGTAACCATCAAACAACAACAATATTAGTTCAAAATTCACGTAGACAATTTCATCGTTATTACGATAGGCTGCACTGATATACCAAAAAATGACGCGTTAACATTTACAACTTTAAAAAAAAATCTCTTCCCTCGGTCACTTTTTTTTCGAGACATCTCGTTAAGCCAAAGTTGCCAGAAGCGCGATTAAGGCTTTAGTGTACGTGTGACCTTTCAAGGCACAAAAAGCCAAGCTGACGATGGTCCGAATCGACGCGTGTATAATATAGCCGATGTGTGCAAGAGAGAGAGAGAGAGAGATTAGACATCGGAGCTTCGCCTTGCACGGCTCTATTCGTTCGCTACATTAACCCGATTTCATCCCGGCAAATTAACCGCAATCGCCGTATATTACTAGCGAGCTCTTCTTCGTCTTCTCCTCCTCCTCGTGCGGAAAACCTCATTAACCGACGCCGCGGTGTCTGCAAGAAGACGTTTTTTTTTCTTCTCTCTTTCGATCTGAATGTAGAGAAGATTCGTTCCGTCATCGCGAATCTTAAAAAAAAAGTGCGAGAACGGCGAATGGATAATGAAGGACAGCGAAGAAAGCTCGGGGAGAGGGAGAGTAAAGTTTCGCTTGTGGCGATCGCTCGGCCACGATAGAACCTTGAGAAACGGACTGTACGATAAGATTCGGTCATTTATAATGTCTCGCGCTCGCGCGCTCGAGAGCTCTATCAGATATACGCGGCGACTTGCTGCCTGCTTACTGCTTGCTGCTTGCCTCGAACTCCCCTTAATAAACCAAAGTTAAATAAACTGTTTGTTCGTTGACTATTTTGAAAGAGAGAAGAAGACAAAAAAAAATAAAATAAAATCGTAGAGGGTGGTCGACGAGTTTCAGCCAATTATGAAAAAGAAAGCAGCGTAGAGAATATTTGTGTGTACGTGTGTGGGTTGTTTCGTCTCTGGGCCGAACGAAGAAGACGAGACATCTTCCTCTTTCTCACTTTCTCTCTCTGGCGTATAAGATAGCCGAAGACCGCGGCTGCCTAGACTCTATTTACGGTATGCTGGCTGTCGAAATAACCACGCGTAGCGCGCATATGGTCGACGGCCCCGAAAATAAACCTTCCTAATTCCCATGCTGCACGTCGAACTGCGACAGAAGAGAGCGAGAGAGAGAGCGAGGGCGCGAGATTTATGCTTGTTGGATACTTGACGAATCGCGCTCTCGTCGAAAGATTGACTGGCGCGCTATACTCTCGCGGTTAAT
Organism: Galeopsomyia nigrocyanea; assembly: GCA_035047105.1. Lineage (NCBI taxonomy): Eukaryota > Metazoa > Arthropoda > Insecta > Hymenoptera > Eulophidae > Galeopsomyia > Galeopsomyia nigrocyanea. The sequence goes on along the minus strand of JAWWMK010000032.1, from coordinate 10,795,701 downwards.
TCTTTGTTTGGCTTATTCTGCCTTTTACGCGCGCAAGATTTACGACAATTGTACACTCGAAAAATCATTCGTATACATATATGCGCTTGAAGTTGCATCTTCATATACCGGATGTAAACAGATTACCGGAGTTACGGAAGTGTCTTGCAAAAAAACGAAGAAGAAGAAGAAGAAGAGAGTACGTACTTGTGCAAAAAAAAAGAAGTACGCCGGATACCGAGACATTTATTCGCTACGGAACGGTGAGCCATACGAAATGTGTAAGCAAGCAGGCAGGCAGGCAAGGGTAAAAACGAAGTAAAAAGCCTACATACAGAAGAGAGAGAGAGAGAGAGAGAGATGGAGAGAGAAAAATACGAGGAAAAGAAGACGAGCGCGCATCCATGAGGCAGTGGAGGAACAAGAAAAGCAGAAAATATCTACGCCTCTTTGGATATCGCGTTTCACGCTGTTTCTTCGAGTGCAGTGTATATGCGCCTCTGCATCGTGTTATACACTTTGTATTATTTATTAAAATGCAGGATTCTTCTTCTTCTTTTTCTTCAACTTGATCTTTATTCATCAGTTTAACGCCAATGTTTGTAATTATTAACCGTGTGGAAAGGAAAAAAATGTTAATCTTCAAACTAAGCAACGAGTTTTTTTTTATTTCTTCCTTCAAAAAACGAATAAATACAAACCCAATCTCGAGCTACAGGATCCGAATGAAAAAAAAAGAAGAACTGCAAGCTCGATTCAGTTATCCCATCGACGGCGCGAATTTAAATACTTTTTTGGGCGTCCAGCAGCAATGCTAGCTCGCGCCATTGAATTTTCAGGCCCCCGCGCGCATGTGTATGTGTATATAGTGTCGGGGTAATCTAGCCGGAAAGCCCCGTGGGCTCTCTAACCAATCCCGCCGCGCGTACGTCGAAACTTTTGTCGCGCTCGCAATAAAGCCTCGTTACCTCCCTCACTCTCGCTCGCTCGCTCGCGAGCATTGAATTCTTGGCGAGAAAAAAAAAATATACAACCACCGAATCGTATTCCAGACTCTTTATGGATATTACCTTTTCTCGTGTAATCGAGGGAAAAAAAAGTATACGCATAAGATTTTTCTCTAAAAGGTTTTTTTTTCTAAAATCTAAGTTTTTTTTCCAAACCAGAGGTTATACGAAAGGTATATATCGCGTCCGCATTCCTTAGTTATACGAAGACGAGGTACAGAACCGCTTCTATACGGAATCAAGTGGGAGAGTTGTACGCGGCACCAGGCACTTAAAGTGCCGAGGCGCGCAAATGCAACGCAGGAGAGAGAGAGAGAGAGAGAGCGATATACGCATACGCCTATATGAGACGCTAATGTTTTCGCATACTACTACTACTACTACTACTCTCCGAATCCAGAGAAGAGAGAGGGTCATTGCACCAAAACACACACATATCTAACTTTATCTACTCATGCGCGAACCTACTACATACATACAGTATCTATCTATAACCATGTTGTGCACATTAACCCATAGGCGTACTATTCGCTATTCTGAAATTAGCGAAGCTCTGATGAGGGAAAGAAAAATCGCGCTCGAGAGAGAGAGAGAGAGAGATACAAATCGTAGCCGAAAGTGAGCAAAGCCAAAATCATCAGTCGAGCGAGCAGTGCGAGAAGGAGCGTCTTTGTGCCAAGTATGTTGTCTTTCTTTCCTCTTTTTTTTTATCTTTCTTCTGAAAGTCAAAAGCGCAACGACGCGGCGTGGTCGTTTAGCCGGAAGATTAATCGAAGATTGTGCGCGCCCACGCGCGAACGAAAGAGATGAGCCGCGAAGTTGGCTTGTCTGTATACATACGCTACTAAATGTCCGCGCGGACACGGCGGAAAATAGAGTGACGCGTATAGTGCCTCTCGGGATATACAATGTTGCAGTAGCAGCAGCAGCAGGCAAGTGATTTATGAATTTTTACTTTTTCCCAAACGATTCGAGATCAACGCGTATTGAAAAACAAAATTTTTGACTAACGCACGTCAATCAATGTATAGATATGCCTTCCGTGAGACGATGATGACAAAGCGAAAAATATTTGAGGCTGTGCACAATGGGATAAAATCAACAGCAATAACACGTATTATAAGCAATGAGGCGCTCGCTTGCTCGCGCGCGCGAAGTTTGTCTTACAAATGAGGCTTGCGACGCGAATGATTTAGTACTCGCGAGCCGCGGTGCGGTGCTTCGCAGTATATATATACGCGTGTGGGTGGCTAGTTACACTTTAGTTATTAGCCCGCTCGCGCGCACCGCGATGGATAATAAATATCAACCGAGAGAGAGAGAGAGAGTATAAGGGGGCGGTTACGGCGTGTATATTTGGCTCGATAAATATCGATCGCTTGTTACACTTGTTCGCTCCGACATCAAAAGCTGTGTAGTAGCAAGAGAGAGCTTGAAAAATGGCTTTTAATGGATTTGTTTATACGCCAACCGCAAGAGAGAGAGAGAGAGAGAGAGAGAGAGAGCTTTGAAGTGATTACCTAGTACCGCCACCGCCGTTTATGATTGATAGCTTAATGCGAATATTAGTACTTGTACGAGAAAGAGAGAGAATGTAGTTGTCATTATTTACGACTATTGACTTCCTTTTACTTGCGTCGCGACAAATTCTAATTGTCGTTCGATAGAAACATTCAATTACTTTTTTGATTTGTATAAATCCTTCGCGAATCCAATCCTAATTCCAATGAGAGTTAAGGAATCAGAAATATCTAATTCCGCCGGACGAGGATCCGAAGGGACGACGACGACGCGAAACTCGTGCGTCTGCTACTCGCTCGCGGAGAGAGAGAGAGACAAAGTTATGCGGATTAAACCCGAGGAAATCCTATATCTCTCGCGCAGCATGCGCCGCCTTGTGGTTTACAGCTATGGTTATTACTTCGGAAAGTTCGTCCTAAAATTTGAATTGTCGCGTGAAATAAAGAAAAAGGTTAGCGACACACACACACACACACACACGAATGATTCACCATTTGTATTATAATTGTAGATTAAAATTAAATGCGCGTGTGCATTCCAGCGCGTGTCATTGAAATAACATAAATTCGATGGTTTTTTTTTATTCTTCTTCTTCTTCTCTTTTGCTCGAAAAAGTGTATATACAGAATCGACAATTGGAGATGGAGAAGACAGTCGAGCGCCACTGAATTATTTATGAGAGATAAGAAAAATCACAAAGAACACGACGATTTCTCCAAAAGATTTTTGCTCTCGCAGTCTCCGCGCGGCGGACAATTTATTCGCCCAGCAAAGTAAAAAGGATGACGATCCGCTAACAGAAGCACAAAGTCGCACGGTGTATATGTATGTGTGTGCAGCAGCAACGAGAGAGAGAGAGAGGAGCATAAAGACCGATTGAGACATCGCTCTTTCGAGCGCCACTGACAGTTATCTGATTCATGGACATACCGAGTGTATTTTATACCGTACGACCTATGAATACAGATCGATCTTCTGCTGCTGCTGCTGCTGCTATCCTGAAAAACACTTTTTATAGCTACTTGTATTTCAATTACGAATCGATCCCGCAATTACTATCGTAAGCAATTAGTCAATGCGCTGGAAGAATATCTGTTCGGCATTTAAAAAAAAAATGGGCATCCGCAACAGTGCAGAGAAAAATATCGCGGTATTATCGGACCGAGGGAGGCATATGGGGCGCACACTTTTCAAAACGGCCGCGGCTATCTATTTCTCCTCGGCTCGCGCGCGCGACATAACGGCCGAATCCCGCGACGACACACGACCGAGCGAGTATTATATCGACGCTCATCGACGCCACACGCACACACGCACACACACACACACACACACACACACACACGTGAAGCAGTGATAAATTGCTCGCGAGCCGTTCAGCTATTATTTGCCTAGGGTTGCATACTCCCCCCAATTGCCACTCTTTTTTTTCATCCGCGAGTACAAATTGCAACGATCGTTTTTTTTTTTTTGTTTACAACGCGAGATGCTAAAAAAAGTAAATAATTTGAAGCTAACGATTGGGAAAGCGCGATGTTTGGCTTTGGCTCTCTATCGCGAGGTACGTAAGGGAAGGCATTAATTAGCGGCAATCTCCGCGCACGTGCCTTGTGCCGAGCTGCGCGCGATATCTCTCGGGCGCTCCTTGGATAATCCTCGGCGAATTTCGGGAGGGGAACGAACTGTAATTCCCGACGACTTGCTTAATTTTCGGGCTATTGGATTTATATTTCAATTGGCTCTGATTTTCGCGCCGACTACGATTGATGGCGGAGGCCGAATATTAATTGAGACAGCTGTTTTCCAAACAAAGCTGACGAATGGGAAATGGGTGATAAATAATCCGTGCGGCGATCGCGCTTGTTATATATCTATTTGTATCAAAGAAGAGCTTAGTGTTAAACTTCACCGCCGAGTTCTCTCGTCGTTGGACGAATAAAAGTGTTAATGGAATCGTCGTCGTCGCGACGCTTTGTTTTGCGAGAGTACGAACAAAAAAAAAAGAACGAAACGACGACAGAGGATGAATCAGGTTTAAAAACAAGGAATAAATTTAGGAATGAGAGAGAGAGAGCAGGGGACCAAGCGACGACAAAATATAGACGCGCTCGCGCGAGCGGCAGGGAAGGATAAAAATATATGTGTGTGTGTGGAAGATGAAACGGGCGTGAGATGATAGGAAGCAAATGCGAAGACATGTGACGAGCACGTGTCGCTTGGCGATCGCTCCAAAAAGCAAGTTCGTTAGAGAGGGATACGCGCATACACCCAACACACGTGCGAGAGGGAGAGAGTTGAGAGAGATGACGAATGGCATTTTTTGTGTGGAGAATCTTCAAAATCAAAAGATACGAGTGATAATTCTTCTATATACATTACGTAAAATAAGGATTTCAAAATATACACGGGAGATAGAGCAGAGCGAGCGCAATCGTAAATCTTGGCAAATAGAAAATATAATCCGAATTTCGCGAGCGAGTTGCTCTTGCGAAGTTGCATGAGATTCGAGGTTAATGGCTGCACAGAGAGAGAAAGAGAGAGAATATAAGCCCTCTCTCTCTCTCTCTCTCTCTCTCTCTCTCTCTCTCTCTCTCTCTCTCTCTCTCTCTCTCTCTCTCTCTCTCT
>JAWWMK010000032.1:10767871-10790469 GCA_035047105.1 Galeopsomyia nigrocyanea | reverse complement strand
CTCTCTCTCTCTCTCTCTCTCTCTCTCTCTCTCTCTCTCTCTCTCTTTCTCTCTCTCTCTCTCTCTCTCTCTCTCTCACATCGACGAATGGAAAACTTTGCCAAGCCAAAGTGATCGATCGCGGATATTCGACGCGCCCTGCTGGACGAGCCTCCCTCGTGATGACTATATATATATACGTATATATCCTATCTCAACTTCGTTAACCGAGTTTTCCGATTGCGAAGTGTCTTTGGAATTTGGTAATTGGTTTTAGCTGCTGATTTCTACCAAGTTTATCATTGTTATTGCTTTATTCGATTCGTTGTGATTTTGTTTTGCCAGACTTTAGGTTAATTGTTTAATAATATTTTCCTGGTGGTTGGATTTGCTCGAACGGTTTGCGTCTGACCAAACTCGATATTACTACTGAAAATGTAAAAAAAAATTTTTTTTATCCAGCAAAAAGTGATATGTGAAACGAAACTAGTACAACGATACGTGTCTAAAATTGAGCGAAAGAGTGAGAGATGAGATGAAGAGAACAAAACAAAGAATATATACATATCAGCAGAGCGCGCAGACAGAGTGCAGAGCTCGAAAATTTTTTGCTCGCTTCTTGTTTTTTTTTATTTTTATTTTTCAGAGAAAGAGAGCGCACATAACTCTTCGGCGGTGGAGCTGTTTTCAAACGGCGCCCACTTTAAAGGGAAAAGCGAAAGACATGGAAAACGAACAACGAGAGAGAGAGAGAGAGAAAGCAAAGCGCGAAAGGGAACGAGAGAGAGAGAGAAAGAGTAACAATGGCCGCCAACCAAAACATCCGATAAATCTAACCGGCCCCGAACCTCAAGCCCCCCCGAGGGATTTTAAACTTGCACGTACGCAAACAAACACACACACGCGAGCGCGCGCGCAGGCTGGCAAAACTCTTTCGCCCCTAAAAACGTATCGAGCAACCCTTACATTAAAGGCCAGACTCACCGGAGAGGCGGAGAATACGGCTGGACGTCAACCATGCCGCCACAAGCGCGGGGGTGCGCATGACGAAAAGTCGAGAGGGATCTTTTTAGCAGACACTTGTGGATGTGATTTGACTTTTGTCTCGTTTGCATGCGATTTTTTAAAAAGTTTTTTTACGATTTTCAAATTGATCTTGAAATTTTGAAATGGCTTCATTAGACATTGATGAAGTTATAACGTGATTTTTGTTGGATAATTTTGCTGGATTGAAATTTCATTAATAGTTTAGTGTGATTGGCAGCTATCCAAAAGTACAACTTCAGAGGAGTGAAATAGGAATTTTCTTTTTATCTCAATCAATGATTCACAGCTGTTTTACTTCATCATTCAAAAATGCAGTACACTCATACATTCCTGTATAGGCTATTCCTCAAAACTAATCTTCATCACCTATCGGCTGTTTATTCAACTAAATAAACCGTGACTTTTGATTCTAATGAGAAGTAATAGGCTTCGCTCACACTCAACCGACCAGACTAAGGCGATTTCAAACCAACCTCCATATAGCATAGATCTGCACACAACACGCAGTAACACACACAGTCCTCTATACCTCTCTCGCGTGATAACAAGATCTAGGCCTGTTTCCCCCCTCTAATAGCGTTAGCGACAGCTTTCCGTCCAAAATTTCCCGTAAATTTGTATGCGGTCAGGCACTGGTAATTCGTTTTGCTTCGCCTCCCCGCAGTCCCTCATCTTTTCTCCAACAAACACATACACGCACACACGTTTATATACCGTATCAAACATTCAAAAGTGTATATGCGTGCAAACCGGGTGGAGGGGCCAAACCGCAAATTGTTTCTAGCTTTTCGTAATTTTCGGCAAAAAGCTTATATACAACGGGCCAGCCAGAGGCCAGCGACGATTAATAATGAACCGTTGACGGCCACAGGCAGCAGACATGAAAAATTCATAAAAGTAACTCGGTTAAAAAAAGGCGCTCTCTCGTCGCGTGATGCGATTACCGAAGCTCAATAAATAATATTCGCTCTTTCTTTCCCTCTCCTTTCCCCCCGCGCTCGTTGTTTTCTTTTTTTCTTCGCCGTCGTGTCTCGTTAGCGTAATTATTTTGCACGAGAGCACGTCGATAAGAAATCGACGACGTCACGAAGCAATCAGTCATCTCCGCGAGAGTGAGGGAGAGAGTGAGAGAAAAAACAGTTAGGTTTTATCGATTGGCTGGAATCTCAAGGTCAATCCGTTGATGGGTTGACCGCGTGACGTCAAGTACAGATGTATACGGCAGATAGAGAGAGAGAGATGAGTGAGAGTAGTTTTCGCGCGCGCGAGGCGTTTGTAACGTCATCCTCGTCGGCTGCAGCATCAGCAGCAGCAGCAGCTTTGGTTTTCTCCATTCTTGTGCCGTGCTTTAGCTGCTCCTCCCCTTTTTCCTTCTCTCGGTGCAAAGAGAAAAGCACGAGAGAACGAGCAAGAGAGAGAGAGAGAGAGAACGTGCACAGGTTCCCGTGGGCGGAAGGAAGAGGTCCAGAGAACGAGAGAGAGCGAGAGAGAGAGAGAGAGAGAGGACAGACAGGTTGGCTCGGCTGGCGGCGGCGGCGGCGGCCGGCTGCCATGGTTACCGTCGCATTCCCGCCTCGCCTCGTTGCCATGGAGACCTCACTCGCGCTAACCTTTCGCCGAGCGTGCCCCGCGCACGTCTTTCCCTCTCACTCGCATGACGAGAAAGAGCAAGAGAGAGAGAGAGAGAGAGAGAGAGAGAGAGAGAGAGAGAGAGAGAGAGAGAGAGAGAGAGAGAGAGAGAGAGAGACAGAGAGAGAGAGAGAGAGAGAGAGAGAGATGGCCATTCGCGCTCTGCTGCTGCTGCTGCTGCTCTGCTGCCTGGGATAAGGAGTCTAAGGACGAGAAAGAGAGAGAACAGACACCCGCGCACGCGCTGCTGCTTCTGCTGCTGCTGCTGCTACTCGACAACTATGTCTTTTTTCTCAGCTATACCTCTTCTACTTCTTTCTTTTTTATTATTTTTTTTTGTTCGTCTTGTACTGTTTCGCTCGGTTATCGCTGCTTCTGCCTATCTCTCTTTCTCTCTCGCTCTTTCTTTCTTTCCCCTTTTCTTTTTTTGTTTCAATTTTTATTGGGGATTTCCATCGGGCGACTGTACCTCTTTTTTGTTTTACCTTTCTTTCATATTTCTCTCTACATCTTTATTTTGCGTTGAATTGGAACGTATACCGAGCGTAAAATAAGAAGTCAAAAGCGGATTGTCTTTGAAAATTTATGGATTTGAGAGATATTGTTTGTCGCGTGTGTATCGGATAAATTATTTCGATTGTCGTAATTGAGATTCGTGAATTATTGACGAATTATAATCGAGTTTTGCAATATACACACGTGGAATTGGATTATTTAATGCAAAGTATGAATGAGCAGATAATAAAGTTAATTAATGTATGGGTGATTCATTTTCATGCATCGTTCACGAGTTTATTATTATTTGAAATAAAAATGAATTTATAATCATGAAATTAGATATGTATTTATTAGAAGTTCATAAAAGTTTAGTGGGCGCGAATTTGAATTACGAAATTAAGTAATAATAGTTTATGCTTATCTTAAGTAAGGAATCAATTTAATTTTATTCATATTTATGGATGAGACGTTTTTATTTTACTAAAAGATCAGTGCAACCGTCTCGCACCTGCCGTCAAGATCAATAACCTTTTATTTTGATCTTCAGTCCGAATTTAATATTTCAAACAAAAATTCAATAATAATCCTCCAAATATATATTCCATCAATGATTTAAAATCATTCGATAAATCTTCCACATTTCGAGTGAAGTTAATCATCTCAAAATCATTGCAAAAATAAAATTCTCACTCCGACTCAGAGAAATAAAAAACCAACGTCATTCGCGCCTGAACTGAATTTCTCAAACGACATGACATTACGCAACGCCGACGAAACTCAAACAAGCGATCGCAACAGAAAGCAAAAGAAAAAAAAAAGGAAAAGAAAAGAAAATTCTCGCACGCTCTGCACAAGTCTCTATATATCCACGTGCGCACGCAACTTGCCTATAGACACATACCTCTAATGACGAGGTGCAAGCCAGCCAGCAAGCAAGCAAAAAGGTGCTACATATGTATACAGGGGAAGGGAGAGGCGCTAATATAGGCGCGATTGGTCGCGCATGCATCAATATTTATTCAATGCTGCGGCGAATTGCGCTCTCGCGGCCGCCGCCGCCGTCACGAGAATATATAACGCGAACCTACTATATGTGTGTATACGCTTATGCCGTAAAACCGCTCTGTGCTCTCTGGCTGCGCGGCGAGTAGTAGTAGAGCTGGAAACTCGCTCCACCCACCGCCTGCCTTCTATACTCGCAACGGGCAAATACACGCGAGCCACGAGTGATTGCCACGCGGAATGGAAGCAAGCCAGTTGCTGCGCGCCTTAGTGCATACGTATCTGTGTGTTTGCATGTGTAGAAGATGATAACTGTGCAACCTCGTTATTATCTTTCGCGCGTGCGCGCGAAAAAAAAACACCAGCCTTATATACTAAATGCGTAATTCGGCGAGCATGTAAATGACGCCAATAAAAAGTTATTTATAAATAGTTCGATAATGAAAAAGTATATCAGTGTAAGCCCTGAGATGACGCGTATATAACACACATATGCGATGCTTGTTTTTTTTTTTTTTTTAAACACTTACCAGGACTGCCGAGGAAGACGGAGGAGTAAAGAACACCGCGTCGCGCGGCGTCACTTGCCGCTCTTTGTGCGTCTGGCGGCGAGTTCCAGTCTCTTGGACGTTGACACCATTTACCTGCAAGAATCCAAAAAAAAAATCAACCATGAACAAACGCACGTCAGCTATCTATAGCAAACCACTTTACAACGCAGACGCTCTCGCGTCGTGTCACTCTACTACGTCTTATTATATGACGAAGAAGAAGAAGTCGAAGAGAAAATAGCATTTGATCGTGCTTTATGTAAGACAATTTTCTTCCGTAGTAATAGTAGTAGTACTCGACTTTGAAGTTAGAACATACAGAGATGAAGATATATAAAAAAGATTTATCGAGGCACTACTCGCTCTTTCTCTCATTGCGTCCTCGTCTGTCTCTAATGTAGAAGTAATGTTGTATCGGTGCCGGTGGTTTCATATACACTCTTTTCTCTTTCTCGTCGTTCGACATTAGGCAAGTCACGTGTGAGAGTCTGCACACTAACCGTTTTCTCTCTCTCTCTCTCTTTCGTACGGCACAGTCGATCGTAAAGGTGAATTCTCTCACTCGAGCTAGTAAATCAAATAGCCATGAAAACGTGCACGAGTATAGTCGCTCTGCGCTTAAAAACCTATAACGGAAGTTATGACACACACGTAAAGAAAGAGCAAAAAAAGAAGAAACTTCTCGTTTTATTCGCTACGCGCGTGTATAATATAATATAAAAACAAAATAACAACAAAATTACAGATAGATTTTGTTCCGAAAGAGCGAGACGCTTGGCAAAATTGGCCGCTATATATACGTAAATTACACGTTTCGCGTGAAGCAAATAAGTTCTTAATTGTCAGAGAGCGATTTTATCGCGTGACGCTTTTGCTGCATGCAGCGGCTTATTACAGCTTGTATTTTTCTTTTTTTTGTTGCAAGAGAGAGAGAGAATAAATCGTGCAATTACATTAATTGGATAAGTGCGCACGCGCGAGGAACGCGCTGCTATCCGCGCCGATCGGACGCGAGGCGAGCGCGCGCGCGCGCGCGTCCTCATCTGACGCGATCACGCTAAGTGCCGCCGCCGCCACACAACAACAACAACCAACGAAGAGAGCGAGACTTGATGCACCCAACGTTCTTCATGCTGCTGTGCACATTTTTTCCGATAATGGCTTTGTAACACTTTGCGTTTGCACGATTCTCTCTCTCACTTGATGCGAGAAGAAGAATCGGGGACACTTTCTAATTGCTAATTAGCCCGGCTGATTTTTACTAGGAGAGACAACGAGAAAGAAAAGAGGTTACGTTATTGGTGCAGTCAATGTCGTTTCGCGAGATATTGCACAATGACATTTCGAGATAATCGCTGTCGGTTGATATTGGCGTAATAATATGATTGTGTTCTGCTTATAACCCATCCCCATTTTTGTGCCCAACTGCGATAATTATGTATAAATAACAACGTTGTATAAGAGATTCTTGCACAATTGGATACGATGTAATAAGCCTGAATTTAATTTTCAATGGTTATGGCGATTAACTCGCAGAGCGCTCAATATAAAGCTTACCATCTATACCGGGTTCTGTTATCAACACTCCCCTGGTAGAAAGCTTGACGGTGAACTCATGGATAATTCACGGATTTGATGATTTCGGTGAAAAATCCGCCGAATTATTCACGGAATTTCTCCTTAAAAACCACATACTTTTTGAATGGAAAAATCGTGAAAAATTCGCCAATAGTAATTAATTTCTATCGTCGATATGTATTAACTTTATTACTTTATTATTGTTATTTATGTTCATAAATAATGCTTTTAACAAATTACAATAAAATATCCTAAAAAATATGACTTTTGGGCATAAGAACACGTACAATGATAAAGGGATTTCGGAAGGAATTCGTCAATGTTCGTCAAGCGCACTATAGGCCAGACGCGGACTGGGAGCTAATGCAAAGTCTATAGGTAAGGTCGCCGATTTGTTTGCTAATATAAATACTATGAATTAATACAACAGATCAGTAATTCTTATAAATTAAAAATACAAAACGATGTTAAAATAGTGTATGAAACGAATATAACGAAAAAAAAACATAATCTTAATTAACGTGCTCATCAATAAGTACAATTTAGGAATTATGACATACCACTAAACTTATGGTTGTTTTAAAAAAGATATTGTTATTCGTCTATTTATTTATTTTATGTATCGTTGCTGATTTTATTATGAACGTCTACATTAGTTGATATCTCTAAATAATTCACTGGACTGATTCGAGCTCTTCTTCCATAAATAATTAGCCTTATGGGTAAAAACATCAATTTTTCCAATTTTCCGTTTTATACGACATATATGCGTTATTTTGAATTTTGAATTCGTTTAGATTTAGATAGACTCTTATAAGAAGCCGATTCGATAAACTAACCTACATTGTATTTGCTCCCTATGACTGCGGCGGCTATTACTATAATCTGCTAGTATTGGTATGCGCGCATGCGCGGAAGAAGCTTAGCGATCAAGTTGACGAATTTCTTACGGAATATTCCCGATTCTCCATACATTCTAATGCATTTGAATTCGTTAATTCTTCGCGGTTTATGGATTACTCACGGATTTTTCTCGTAAAATTTCTACCAGGGTCCACTTTCTGATTGATTCGGATTTAAAGCTAGAAAATTTGAATTCATCCGCCGTCAATTTCTAGCCATCCCAATCAGTCCGGTAGCTCGAGCTACTCCGTTCTGATGCAGACGGCTACAGAAATTTCAGCCCAGTGAGAAAATTTAATTTTGGATAAAAATTTCTAACTATACTTAGCTCTCGCCGCTTGAAATTTTAATTCGCCCCAATACGAACGCCTGACAATTGCATATCACCGACGTTTTGACTTGACCCAAAAATAATTGCCTTACAGCTCTCGCTTAATTTCTAACCCGGCCGCCAAGATATCGCACAAAAATTGCGTAATATCGCTTCAAATTGTTCGGCAGGTATAATTGTATAATGTTATCAAATCGCACGCGAATCGCTCGCCACCTGGTCTTTTCGCGCGAACAATGCGAAAATATAAAGTATGAAACACAATAGGACGATTCTATATCAAGCGATCGTTATATGAACTGATAGCTGCTGTCGAGAATAACTCTCGTCAAATAAGACTATATATAAGATATGACTGACAGATGAAATGTAGCTTCTATCAAGGAGGGTGCTTTAGAGTTTGTACAACATAATGTACATAAATAACCCCTCTCCCTCTCTCTCTATCTCTTCTTGGGGCGCTAAGACAAAAGGGACGCGAATAGCCGTTTAATTAAACGACACTCATCCGCAAGTACTCGCTGACTGCTGCGTGTGCATATAAGAGCTGTCGCGTAAGACCAAAAAAAAGGAAACAGGCAAGAAATGCAAAATAGTCGCGCGTGAAAATGTAATACACGCACGCACGCATGATTTAAGAGACAGACGTACATAATACATACATACATATATATCTATACGACATGGCACCCTCGAAACCAATTCGAGCGTAACGCAACAAGCAATTTTCCGCAGCGATGTGAAAATAGGAGTTAGGTATCTTACTTTATTTCGCGCGAGCGAGAGGGAGAAAGATCTCCGAATGAGAATACACGTCGCCCGCCCGCGAGAGGGTACGTATTATATAGTAGAGTAAAGCCACGAAGCGAAGTAATTTCACACGCGCGGAGAGGCGAAGAAGTAGGGAGCGTACGCGGCCTTATCTAGAATGCTCTCGCGCTCTGTGCTGCTGCTGCTGTGTGCTCAGCCACGAAAATTATATTCTCGAAAAAGCAGAAAATTGCTGGCTTCACTGCGTACAAAGCGGGCGTCGAAATTTTCCATGCGCGCAGCAGCTTTCAATCAAAATGATAATCGCACCCGTGGCTGCGGCAATTTCACTATGATCGTCTGCCCATGTACGTTTATATGTGTGTAATTATACTAATGGTAATAATTTGTGTGTGAACGCTATATAATGTAGGGGCCCGGTTCTGACTTGTACGCCAATGACTGGTCAATTTTCGGGCGCGCGACTTTTGGAAATCGAAAGCTACGAAGCAGTAGGTTATACATACGAGTTATCGCCTCCTTCTTCTTCTCTCTTTTTTTTTATTAAATGATTACTGTGATTTTCAAGAGGCCAAAAATGATCTAATTGGCCAACGCCGCACCTGCTGCTCTTTTCCCTCTGCGATGTATTATTAAGCACGCGCTTGTGTTATTATGTATAGAAGTGGGACGCGCTCGGAGAAACTAGAAAAAAATAACAACAAGGCTTTATATGCTTTTCAATGTTTAAAGAACTCGAGGAAATGTACTTGTTTTGCCCGTTGATTATTATTCATGTAATTATTATACTGGCCCTGTTCTGCGTAAGACTAAAGGCGGCATAGAAAATGCTTATGTATATTCAACGTCTGATGACCTACAAGGAAGTCAGTGCACATTGATTTTCCACGAGTCGCGAGTTTTTTAAAAAAAAACCTTATACGGCAGTAGCGGTTGTCTTTGAGAGAAGGAAAGAGAGGAAATCCTTGGAAATAAGAAAATGTCAGGGCGAGGATATAGAAGCGAAATGGAATGTGTATCTGTATATATACCTGGCGGCATCGGAAGATCGTATATGCATGGCAGAAATAACACGCGCGGCGTTTTTCGCGAGAGGAGGAGGAAGGAGGAGCGTGTGCTGCTTGCTCTCTCTCTCTCTCTCTCTTTCTCTCTCTCTCTCTCTCTTTGCGAGCGCGCGAGAACGGGAGAGAGAGAGAGATTTATGGGCGCTCGGAGACAGGGTGTAATCATACGCATCACCCCATCAACCCTGTAACTCTGATTTACCGTGGGAATTTTAAAAGTCTTTTTTTCGATTTCCCCCGTCAGCAGCACACACGTAGCACACTAGATGTGGCTCTATCGATTTTTGTTTTGTTTTTTTCCGCGTATTTTTGATGAGAACTTCGAGTGATTATCGAGTGTAGCTTCTTCTTCTTTTGTTGTTGTTGATTATCGTCAGACAAACTTAGCGAGCCGAAGATTATTTTCATCTTCGTTAACTTTAATTTTTATTTTCGTGTTGACTCTCTGCTCCACTTTTCCGTCTCGTGCGCTCTGCTCATTGAGAAATAAGAGAGGAGAAGAAGAAGCCCTCCCACGTGAGTGATGGCGCGACGTTACGCGCTGATACATCGGAAAAAAAAGGGGGGAATAAAAAGAACGACGACTTCCCTTCTCTCCTTTTTTTTCATTCTGTACTTTTCTTCATGGATGCATCTTTTTGTGTTCTCTCTCTCTCTCTCTCTCTCTCTCTCTCTCTCTCTCTCTTTCTCTCTCTCTCGATTAGTACAGTTGAAACATTCAACATTTTGTGCGTGCGTCTATTTCTCGGCGTTATACCCCGTTAGCTCTATTTTCGAATTCATTCAAAAATAGCTCGCTATATATATACATAAAACTTTGACAAGAGATATATACGACATCGAAAGGAATTTTCATGCGCGATAAAAGCGCCGCAGGAGCGAGGCGAAAGAAAAAAAAAAGTTCTGCAAGACTCAGCACTTTGGCGAGTATATAGGGGTTTGAAGCAACGAAAAAAAAAGGCGAGCAAGACTAGACAAAGTGGGCGACGCAGCAGAACGCTTATTTTCCCAATAACCCCATCAAGAGAGTAGTAGCTCGCTCGCGAGCGGCAAAAGCTCGCTCGGTATAAATAAATCAATATAAGCCACCCTCTCTCTCTCTCTCTCACAAGCGCGCACAGCCTCTTTCCTCCTCCGGCTCTATGTGTGTGCGTCGCTGTGACGTATGAGGCTGCTCTGGCGCCGTTCTATGTGGAAGAAAAGAGGAGTCGTCGAGTGAGAGAGAGAGCGCAGCCTGTTATTTCACAGTTAGGCCCTCCTCCTCTCTTCTCTCTCTCTCTCTCTCTCAGTCCCGGGGGAAGCTTTTGTCCTCGACTTCCTGACAGGGCCAACTTCGCACCTGCCCTCTCCCACTCGGGCCGCGTAATTTATTCCAAGGATAATCCCGCGGATCAGCCGGAGAGCGATATTATTTTCTCTTCAGCTTAGTTCCGCTCTCTCTCTCTCTCTCTCTCTCTCTCTCTCTCTCTCTCTCTCTCTCTCTCTCTCTCTCTCTCTCACGTGGGTCTGTGTGTGTGTAAAAATAAAAAAAAACTGTGAGAGAAGCTTGATTTACGGCATGTCCCTTCGCTCTTCTTTCTCGCCGTATGATGTACTGCTGTAAACAATCTGCTCTTTTGGCGCCGCCACCACGTCACGAAGAAAAGAAAAAAAAAGAAACTGATCCTGATTGCGCAATTCACAGCCCCGCATAATCGCCAGATTATATGATGCACTCGCGCGCGCGCACCGGAGAGGAAACTCTCGTTGATAATGGAGACATTTATCAAAGATTTTCAAGCCTACTCTTCGTCCGTGTGTGTGCGTGTGGGTGGTTACTGCCACACCATAGGCAGTTTCGTTTAATTTATGACGACGCATCGCGATGATACATCCCGACGACGACGGAATCAATCTTATAGAGGGAATTATAAACAATCTAACGAGCGACTGTCACGTACAGCTTGACAAAAGTTATGACTGCCTGACGGATATATAGTGATTGATACGAGGGCAATAAAAAAAAAGAAGTTTTTTCTCAAAACTAAAAAGTATCTCAGTGTATAAGAGACAGCGAGGGCGGTATTTTGAAAGAAATGAAAGCTCTCGAATGACGCATCACGCGCGCGGCTTGCACACGTATATAACAACTCAGCAGATAGATATACGTAGTATATATACGGTATTAGAGTACATGAGCTACGGCAGTTTAATTCTGTCGGATCCAAGCACTGATAAACCCGCGCGGGGCGAGGGTGAGAGAGAGAGAGAGAGAGAA
Source organism: Galeopsomyia nigrocyanea (assembly GCA_035047105.1). Taxonomy (NCBI): domain Eukaryota; kingdom Metazoa; phylum Arthropoda; class Insecta; order Hymenoptera; family Eulophidae; genus Galeopsomyia; species Galeopsomyia nigrocyanea. The sequence continues at coordinate 10,778,859 of JAWWMK010000032.1, read as the reverse complement.
AGAGCGGGTGGGCGCGAGCGCGACTCGATCGTAATCAGTAATACGCGCGTCTAGATTATGCTCGAGATTTTGACGCGGAACACGTGATGCAGTTTGTACTCTATGGCAAGTAGCAGCAGTGCAGCAGCAGCAGTCTACCTGTCGGCCAGACGGACGACTCACTGAGCCTGGCACAGTAATTAATTATGAGCAGCGGGGATGCGATATTCTCGTCTTACACATGCCGCGCGCGCTCTCGCGCTACTACTGCCAACCCAGGCCGCATATAGTGAGTATATACAACACTGCACACATACACGCCACTGGTCTTTGCGCTTAGCGTAACGTCATATACATAGCACGCAACATATGTGTGTATGTGTGTGTGTAGCTAAAGGCCAAATAATCGCATTCATTAGCATATCCCCGCGCGGTACGAGCAACGACGTATTACATTTGCTTGCTAACCCTTCGTGTACGTCGTGACGACTTTTTTTTCTTTTTTCAGCTTCGCGTTTGTGTTGTTTACTTAAGCGTGACTGCTGCTGCTGCTGCTACTGTTGTTGAGGATTCTAAGCGTATTATTGTATATACGCGAGATGACGCTATGAATTTATCGCTATGAATTTGTCATTTTGGGTATAAGCTTGTATACGATCTTCAAACAACAGATGCACTTTATATACAACGACAGATTTTTTTTTTTGTGTGCGTGCATGTATCCGTTTCTTTTTTAAAGGCGAGATAGCGGATTGCAGGTGTTCTCCAAAAAAAAGAAAAGTAAATGCTAAATATTTGAGTGCGAGGAGGCGCTTTTTTTATTATTCATCGGAAACGCTAAAAAGCCGCGATGCGTATACATACGAGCGGTGCACACGCGGTTCTTCTACGATATAGATTAGATTGTGGCGGAAACGAAGAAGCCTTGGCGTATACGACGATAAGAATCACAGCGACAGCTGACTTGACTTCCGGTATGAAACAATCAACACCTTTCGTGGGCGCCAATTAGAAATTCAAACTTTATACAATCGCGCTAATTCATTTGATCAAACGTTAAAAGCTACAAAGACTGCTGCAGCAAGGGTTAGGTCGTCAGGTTTTAATTAGATGCATATGTAGTATATCTTCCAAGCAAAAGGCTGGCATGTTGCCCGTGACCTTTGACCCAGGCCCGATCGCGAGCCAAAACAGCGCCAATGCATTTTCGCCCTTTTTCGCTCGCTGCAATTGATTACTCCGACTTTTCTGGGTTACACGGCTCAACCGAATATCGCGACGACTGTCTTTATGCAGATCAGATATACAGTGCCACGTGTATGTGTATAGTATATATACGCGTGCATGCGCCAAAGATATTAACGGGTCGTTTTTCAAACGACGTTGTTCGCGGCCAATGCATAAATTTCTTATAATACGCTTTCTTTTTTCTCGCGTGTTTAATGGCACGTGGAATATTCATGGTTTTTTTTGACTTATTTTCAGCTAGCTTAATACCTTATATCTATTTTCGTGTGAATGGAAGTGCTTCTTTTTTTTAATAAAAGTTTCCTTAACTTTTCGATTCTCGGGCAAAAACTTGTTTCGCCCATTGTAGAAATACCTTTTCTCTGGCTGCTTTTGGAGAGATGAGAAAGAGAAAGAGAGAGAGAGAGAAAAAAGAGTTGGGTATTCACGAGCAAAAGAACAAGCTAGAGAGATTTAAAAGGTTAAGGCAGGTCGACAGCAGGACTAAATGATGATAAACTATCTGGACGGCCTCAGAGGAAAGAGAGAGAAGAGAGCTGAGCTGCGAGCTGACCCACGCGGCTCCCCGTGCGCGCGTTCAAATTATGTTCTTTTTCAAAGAGGTGAAGAAGAAGAAAAAAAAAGAAGGACGGTTTTCGAGCTTGCTCACGGCTGTAAAAAGAAAAAAAATATAAAAAAGAAACAAAGTCAGCGCAACGCATTCCGGGCATTCCCCGGGCACTCTTGCTCTCCTCTCTCTCTCTCTCTCTCTTTCTTTGCGGACAATTATGAAATTTTTGTTCAACTCGTCGCCGCCGGCGCAGGTAGGTATATGAAATGCAAAATGGCTGCGATGCATATACTGTGTGTCGAAAATTCTTCTCTGACATGTTTAGGTGAATTAATATATATCGATCACGTTGTAAAAGTATACATAACGAATCAACGTGCTAATTAAAAATGTCGTGGATATAATCAGGCAGAAAAGCGCGCAATCGAATAAATGCATCGCGGATGTATATTAAAGCTCCTCTGAAATTCATCGACAGCAATAAATATCACTCGATCCTCTTTCTCTCTCTCTTCTCTGTTTTTTCTCCGTCCCTTCTTTTTTAAAGCAGCATCTTTATCCGGCGTATATATGCGCAAAAGCCAATTAATAATCGCGTCGGAACTAATTAAATCGGGAAAACATGCAAATGTCTGGGTGTTTATATTCCCTCGGGGGGGAGGGATGAACTGTATGTACGCGCGAATCCGCATTTCGGGCGAGATTCGATTACAAATTGGTCATAAAAATGTATAAAGCTCTCTCTCGGTCTCTCTCTCTCACTGGCGGCATGGCCACTCCGTTAATTAGATTTTTGCATGCAGCAGCAGAATCAATCCTATATCGGCGATATTGAATTCGATTTCGACGAGGTGCATCTCTCTCTCTCTCTCTCGGCGCTTTTGTTATTCGATTGCTGGCTTTCAAATTGGCCTCTTCAAAGCCCCGCACGTCGAATCTATGAATTCTCTCTCTCTCTCTCTCTCTCTCCGGGAATAATACAAAAATCCAATTTCGATATTTCACGTATTTTATGCGTTCGTCCGGACGCCATTGTTTTTTGCTATATGCGAAATGCCAATGAATGAGAAATCCAATCCTGGGCGGGCTGAAAAAAAAGAGAGAGAGCGAGAGAGATCGCTCGTTTGTTCGCGCGCGCGGAGATCTCAATTGAAATCGAGTTCAATACTCGGGCATTATTAGTCGTTCGGCAATGATAAATCACTGGCAGCAGCTATGTATACATCCGTATACGCGTATGAATTAAAAAGTCAGGAGGGAGGGGGATGGGACGAGAATGAGTGGCATGTATGTGCGTATAGCGAAAGAGGAGCGTATGAAGTTGCACTCTCCCTGCCAGTGCTGCCAACTGTCGGCAAAGCTGGGAATCACCTGTCGGCTTTGGCTCTTCGCGCGCGACGCACCACGAGTTTCGCTCGAACTACTATAAACTGCAACGCGAGTGCATCGTATGATGTGTGTTCCCTATGTTATATGCCGTCATACTTCTCCTCCTGTTCCTTGTACGCCGATATAGTCGTCTTTGCGCGAAGACTAAAAACAATCCGTTTTCTCATTCTTCGCCGAGCAATTACACGAGAAATCGTAAAAAAGAAACAATTATACCATCGAGCTTTTTTTCTTATTTTGGAAACTCAATGCAATGAACGTCAATGGCAAGTGAGCGTGGCTAATGACGTGGGAAGAAAAGCAAACCAAGAGAGCGAGAGCCGAGCGGCGAATCAAACGATATCGGCTTCTGCGATTAATTTATGCAGTATACACATACACACGGGTGCACGCTGGCGCTGTTAAAACGCGACACTCAAAGGCAAGCCGCATGCAAGCACACACAGAGAGCGCAATCACACACGCGACTAACGCCGTCATGACCACCGCCGACGATTCGTTACGCATTGTGGGCTTGCTGCTGCTGTTGCTGCTGCGTGTGGCAAACCTCCCTAGTAGTGCAAAATCCCACTGATGCGTGTAACATTCTTACAACGTTGTTTTTTTGTTCCTTTCTTTCTTTTTCTTTATTTTTACTCGTGTAATTTTGAAATTTGTAATAGGCGACAATGTATAAGCGACGCGAAAAAGACAGCAACGAGTGGAGAGAGATACCGAGGATATTCGCCATTGTGCGTCTGGGCAATCTCTCTCTCTCTCTCTCTTTTCGTTCACTTTCCTCTTTCTCTGGCCACCATAAATCGACTCATCTGCGCTGACCTCCCCCTCGCGACTTTCAGCCAGCGCATGCGCGAGATGCGCGCGCGCCCATCCCATAGCAGCATACTACCTTTTTTTATATGTCTTCCTCGCGAGCTTGCTTATATGTCCTTTTCAACATCCCAGCACGCGCGCACAAAAAAAAAAAACTATTGATGTGTGTCCCAAGCAGCGAACTGTTGAGCATAATCAACGCACAAAAAAAAAAGACGCTATAAAAATGTCGCTTAATAAATCACATTGCAGCAGCATCAGCACGCTGCGCACAAAAACAGATAAACGTCGATGAAATGATCGCTTTATGAGCCGCTTAATGATATCGGCATTGTCGCGCAAGTGTACGTGTAAAAAGAAAAAAAAGTTTCCTTATATTTCGCGCGCTCGCACACGAGAATTGATGCAGCGACGTAATAAAAAGAAATAATTTTGCTTGGCGAAGTGTATATAGCACGGCAGCCTCTTTAGAATGAAAATCACGACGGCGAGGAGAATTTTTCTTTTTTTTTTTCGTTTTTCTCGCTCCTTTAAAAGCCTTGCAATTCCCGAGGCTGCTTCATCTCCTCGCGAGAGAGAGAGAGAGAGAGAGAGAGAGAGAGAAAGAGAGAGAGAGACTTCCATTTCCTCGGCAGCAACGGCGGTGGTATATACGCGTAGCGTAGGAAACTCCTTATTGATTTTATCAGCCTCTTGATGCACTCTCTTTTCGCGCGCGCAGCACCTTGACGATTTTTTTTTTGCAGCATTTTTTTTTTATTTCGTGCAGTAGTGGCATCGACTACACTCGAAAAGTATATAGTAAAAAATAAAAGAATTGGAAAAGAGTTTGACTTCTATATACTTTTCTCTTTCAATAGATCTAAGAGAGAGAAAAAAAAGGAGGAACTACGACGATCAGTGGAAGATTCGACAGGAAATAAAGAAAGCAGACATCTTCATCTTTCTCTCTCTTCTCTCTCTCTTTCTCCTCGAGGGAGCAAAACAGCTGACGCCATACACTCGGCGTCGTCGTTGCGCTGTCACAAACGCGCGCGCGCGCGGAGTCGACCTCGCATTTCCGGTTCCTCCCTTTTTTTAACCATCCCTACTTTTTCTTGTCTCTCTCCATTATTACTAATGCCCGGGCGTCACCACATCCCTGTCTAAAATAAAAGTCAATTCCACGAATTACCAGAAAAAAATCTTCCCTTTCTCTTATACATCGAACACAAACGATATAGCTTAAGCTAAAACATTGTATAGGTACGAAACAATTGAAATGATTTCATAGCGGGGGTATGACGGAAGGCCGTAGTGTGCTCTGTCTGTCGGGCGTGCGCGGCACAGCGGTGATTTATACGGGCGCAGCACTTATGGAAATGGCCTGCATGGCGAGCAGTAGGCGAAGAGAGTGAGAGAATCGAGGGCGAGGAAATAAAAAAAAAACGAAACAGGCACAAATGTCTTGGCCGATAATGTTATTATGCTAACGTCTAAAAGTCCCGCAAGACCTGAGGCTTAGAAAATCCTCCGTTTTTCTCTCTTCTTTTTTTTCTTCAATATTCACCTTTATTGCCCCGCGCGCCAAAAGGTGTGTCGCGAACGTTTGTATATATGTATATACGATTGCTGTTTTTAGCTACCGCGCTCGAGTCGTAAAACATACATTAGCGTGCTTTTTTCCAAGTCAGATATCTTCGGTGTATATACAATAATCATTGATTTATTACACTTGGTATATAATGCAACAAGCTTTGTGTTTATTCCGGCAAAAGCGAGAGCGGAAAACGTTTATCTTACGTGCATTACAATAATATCGTAGAAGAATATAATATATAACAGTGGCGGAAAATTATGGAGAATTTAGAAAACATATGGTTTACAAAGTAGTTACAAGCAAAAGTTAATCAACGAGCAATTGTCTTAACAATCGCAAGCGCGATTACTTCGAGAAAATGTGCACGCGTAAAGTCTATAAGAAAATGAGGCACTTGGCGATTTCGAACGATTACCGGAGAGAGAACGAATTACCGACGCACCCATTTGCACACACACACACACACACACATACATGTACATAGCTTTCACGGCGGAGCTGCTTCCTGCTTCGAGCGCGCGGCTCTCGAGAAAACTACTCGCATGCATAGCCCCGCCTAAAGCAACTCCGATGCACGTAGGCTGTGTGTTTGTGTGTGTGTGCATGCAGTCGAAGAATATAAATAATTTATTGGCGGAAAGAAAAGAAAGCGAATTGTCGAGCTGTCGATGATGATTTGCGACATGATATGTTTGAAAGAAAAAAAAAACAAGAAGAGAAGTCTTTGTTTATCACCGGACAGCTATCAGGATAACAATCGTCAATAATTGTTGGAAAGTTTCGAAATAAAGACTTTTCTAGAGAGAAAGAAAGAAAGAAAGAAGGGGAGTGAGAGAGAAGTCTAATAAACGACGCTCGGGAAAATTTAATAAAGCGAAAATTACGAGGAAAGCGGCTACGGCTGCTGCAGACCGGCGCGCGGGATCAAAAAAAAAAAAAAAAAAAAAGGAGTTGAGGGAGGGAGATAAAGTAAGAGAAAAAAGAAGAGAGAGAGCTTGCGCTTGGAGCGAGCGAGCGAAGGGATGGAAACGGGAATACGATTGGTTTGCACGGCTCGCCATTTACGAGTCGAGGGTTGTGCTCCTTCTCTCGTCCCTCTGGCGGCGCGTCTGCGCGGTTCCTTGACCCTGGGAGGCTGCGCCAGCCGCGACCAACCAACTCGCTTCTACTGCTGCTTGCTTTACTTGACGGACACCTTCAAGCTCACTTGCCCGCCTATCTTTTTTTTTTGCTCGCTTTCTTTCTTTCTTTTCTTTTCTCGAGCTTTTCCAAGGCGCTGAGCTTTTGAATGTTTCACGCACGATATCAAACTAATTAATATCTCGACAGACAGACGTATTATATTAGACTTTTTTTTGCCCTCTCTCGTCGTCGTTATTGGGTCACGAAATTACGGCCTCGTAAAAGTTGTTCTTCCGATCGTACGCGGCTTTATCAACGTCATAGCCCTCTCTCTCCGTCATAAACAGGCGTAATATAGCGATGGCCGAAAGCAAAGAGCTCGACCTGCCTCAACGCAAAGGCTTCGAGCTCGTAAATAACGTCTTGAGTGGTGCTGCAGCGACGACCCTTTTTAACGCAAACTTGCCCCCCTTCGATACGAACGACCTTATGCTGAGTGGCTCATCTTCGGACGATCTTTTTATACATGTATCGGTGGTATATACTTTGTACGCTCAGCTGTTTTGTTTTCTCACGCGGTGCTTTTACTGCCCATCTCTCTCTCTCTCTCTCTCTCACCGATCAACCGAATTTTTATAGGAGTGTATATACGACATGTTTACGTGGCTACTTTATTTTATACGTATGTTTTTGCGGTAATTTTACGGCAAATAAAAAAAAAAAAAGAAAAGAGAAAATCGTTTCTTTTTCATCGCCTCGGAGAGTATAAAAGTGAAATGGAAGGGTTGCTGCGCGCGCAGCTTATACGAGCTATATAGCACATGCCAGTGCAGTCGCCCGAGGAAGGGGTAACGTATATATAGTAACTCACAGTGAGAAAAGCGAGTATAACGCGCCGTTTAAATTTAAATATAATGCAAATCGTCGTCGTCGTCGTTGCGAGATAAGATGAATAATAATCGTCGAGTGATAAGCTCCGAACTTGCAATTATCGTCATTTGCCGTTGTGTGTGTGTGTGTTGTTTCTCGTTCGTCAAAAATCGCAAAGCAACGTTTATAAAGCAAATGTAACTCCGACACGAGACGAGATATTCGTCCGTGGAGTCGATCGTAAATTTGCAACGCGATACAATCTGCGAAAACTCCACTCGAACGAATCAATAAAAGCCCATAATTGCCATTGAACACGTGAAAGAGAGAGAGAGAGAGAGAGAGGTAACTGTGCGATCTTGCATATCCCTTATAAGACCTCACAAAGCCCCCCTACACCGATGTGTATATGTATATACATATCTCCATTCGGTGGCTACAGCAGCAGCGAAAAGGGCAGCAAGCGGCGGTACCGGCGTATTTGTCGGCGTAGATATCCGATTAATTCGCATCGCGGATGTCTTTATTGTATTAATGTCCCGGCGCGGCCCGGATAAGATAAGCTCAGAGCGCATGAGCTTCCTAGCACACACACTACATAGCCAAGGAGCCAAGGTAGTAGTATTATGGCTTCTCTCTCTCTCTCTCTTTCTGCATACTCAATGTAGCAGCAGCAGCAGCAGTTCGAGAGTTGCATGTATATTTAAGGCGCATAATCGCTGATACGAATCTGCGATTAAAAAATACGGCAGCTTTATGCGCAAGCCGATCGCTTGCCGCCGCCGTCGAGGTCATGCAAAAACCCCTTGCTTTGCCGAGATTTCTTCGTTTGAAAATGAAAAAAAAAAATGTAAAAGTTGCTCCTTTCGCGTGCGCGCACTGTGTGCATTGTGTGTATCTTACCGCGCGGCGCGTAACATATACCGTGCCGCGACTGCCATGTTGCGAGATAAGCCAACGCGTATACGTTTCTTGTTGTTTCACGTTGAAATCCATGCGATATCATTAATTATTACGTTTTTTATATATATAAGAATCGTTATTCACCCGTGACCTTCTTTTTACAATCGATTATTCCCATCTGAAACATTTCCAATACACCGAGTCATAATTATTCAATCGGATTTCATTTCACCCACGCGCGGGCGAAAAAAAAAAGAAGCCATAACAATAAAAAATAACTTAACAAGCGATTCAACCCCTCCGTTTCACGCGAAATCGATAAACGCGCGCAAGCAACAGCAGCAGCAGCAGCCGATCGTCATAATGATAAACCGAAAATCTGCTCCTCGTCGTCGATTTCGGCGCCACGCGCGCGTATATAAAAGTCGTTCGTTCGGTCTCCCCCCCTTCGCGCATCGTTCGCATAAACAAAATACTTTTATGTATACGAATCGTCATCACATTGAAGAGCCGCGCCGCGCGATTCAGTAGGTTAGGGGAGTGGTGGTGTAGTGGTGAGAGGAGTAGAGGAAACGAGGAGGGAGAGGGGAGGAAGAGTATTAAATCATAGAGGCGAGCGCCGCCGTTGCCGCCGGTTTACTACCGGATAAAACGCAGTGACTGTTATGTTATGGACCACCTGTATGCCTCGACCCTGAACTCTCTCTCTCACTCGGTGCTATCTATACTCCGCAGCAGCAGCAGTAGGCTGAAAACAGCAGCAGCAGCCCTCATCTTTCCCTAAAAGATATCCGCTGTATGGATGTTTCACTGGTTATATATTCGCGAGAAATTAACATGTCTATTGTCTCTACATACCATCGTTTGATATTTGTCGCGCGCTCGGTTATAAGCGAGCTTTTCATCATACACAAAGTCTTCATTATATACCTCTATATATACCCGCGATGAATGGCTCTATACGTTTGTTTGCAAAACCTAAAACTATATAGCCTACTCCGGCATGTGTGTCTGCATAACGTATTTGATTGCCCGACTATATGCACATATAGCCATTGCGCAAAAAGGAAAAAAAGAAAACAAACAAGCCAAGCATATGCGATGTCGTCGCGCGGAATTAAAAAAAAAATCAAAAGAAGCATTGAATGCCACAAAGAACAATGAGTGGGGCGAAGCATTTGCATAATCAGTCTGGTCTAATCGAGCATATACGTATATAGCTGCACTGCTGCTGCTCTCTCCCCGTGCGCTTCGCGGAAAACGACCAATCAACGTATATATAACCCATTCCCTAGGAGATGGGGGGAGAGAGAGAGAGAAAGAGGAAGCGTAACAGCTCCGAAACATTTGGTAAGCCGCATAACTCTGGCATGCTGTGTGCTATACGCGAGCGCGAGCGTGGTAACTCCGTTAATTCATATCTGGAAAGTTGCGCTTGGAGCGTGTGTGTGTGTGGATGGTGAGGGAGGTAGGGAGGTAGGGGCGTGTTTGAAGCCGCGGCGACGCGCGGCTGGAAGCCGGAAGGAAGGCGCGAGAGGGGAGGTTTGTTGCGCCTTGGAATCGATACCGCGCTTGCGTTCGAGCGCCACCACCACTGCAGCCATTTCCAAGCGCCGCTACTGCAGCAGCCGGTGTTCTTCGCGCACCCGCGACGACGATGTGCACTTATATACCAAAGGAGGGTAGGATAAACTTCAGCCCCCGCCACGGAATTGCCTTCTTGGGAGAGAATCTACCACCACACCGACTACGACGACGACGACGACGACGACACTTTTGTGATTTATGCTCTAATTGCCTCCCAGCGCCATATAATCGCCGCAAGTTCAGCCACCACCACCACCACCGCAGCTATAGTACACGCCAAGGGAAAATACCCCGTTTGGTCAGACAAGCGCCGCGCGAGCGAAAGCTCAAATATTGAACGGAGAAACGCGCAGGAAACGTCGCTCGTTTAACTTCCACCCCGCTGCTGCTGCTACTGCTACTTTTTGAATGATGACTTTGTGCATAGTTGATGAGTCATCGTGTTGCCTATTGGATAAGCAGACGTTCGAATGACGCGAGTTGCGTACTATATAACATTTCCCACCGGGTTATTATCATTACTTGACTTTTCCTTCCGGCTCAACCCTTAGATCTGTATAGCTTCAGCTGATCTATTACAGTCATGAGAAATGTCTCTCTTTCTCGCTATCTCGTGCATGCGTATAATGACGAATGACGTACACCTCGTCTACATCGAATTATCGGAATTCGCGTTCGCCAATGATACCAACCACAGCCAGTCAGCCAGCGAGTCATCGTGAAATATGAAAAAAAAAACTTGAATGACGCGCCGCCGTCGCGGTGTTTCCGCTTTTTCAATCATTCATTACAATCAAAGAATCATTCGTTGTGCAAAATCGATATGTACACTCGCGCTATGGCGCTCGCGGGTAACTGCAGAAGGAGAAAGAAAGAAAGAAGGAAGGAAGAGAAAATGGCGAACGTCGCGGGGGGGGGGGGGGGGGGGGGGGGGGGGGGGGGGGGCGG